>OZ035838.1:15717143-16209954 GCA_964034765.1 Knipowitschia caucasica
ACTGGACTCAGACTTAAATTTTAATAGCCACATCAAATCAGTAACATCAGCAGCTTTTTACCATCTAAAAAACATTGCCAGGATCAAAAACATAGTGTCTAAAGCAGACTTGGAGATTCTTATCCATGCATTTGTCTCCAGTAGGTTAGACTACTGCAATGGCCTGCTCACAGGTCTGTCCAAACAGGCTGTAAAACAGCTGCAGTACATTCAAAATGTAGCAGCTCGAGTCCTGACTAGAACCAGGAAGTACGACCACATTAGTCCGGTCCTGAGGTCTCTGCACTGGCTTCCTGTGGCTCAGAGAATAGACTTTAAAACAGCTCTGCTTGTACACAAGTCTCTCCATAGCCTCGCACCAAAATATATTAGTGACATGTTAGTCCCATATGAACCAGCCCGGACTCTGAGGAGCACAGGGACTGGACTCCTGTTAGTGTCCAGAGTCAGAACTAAACATGGGGAGGCTGCTTTTCAGATTCATGCTGCTAAAATCTGGAACAATCTTCCTGAAGATGTGAGACAGGCCTCCTCTCTGACAATGTTTAAAACCAGGTTAAAAACGGTGCTGTTTAGCTGTGCATACAACTGAGGGATTTTATGTTTTTATCTTTCCTTTTAATGTTCTGTGATTATTTATGATTTTAATGCTATCTTGTTCAGCACTTTGAGTTGCCTTGTGTATGAATTGTGCTATACAAATAAACTTGCCATGCCTTGCCTAATATAAAAAACGTATGGCGCACCTCCGTGAACACATACTACTGTTATATAAAGCCTGTGGAATGTCTGTGAGCAAAGACACGCTGCAAAGCTGCATATTGGAGAAGATCTGTACACAAGAAGCCGCTAGCATAGTTCTGTTAGCATTAGAGCCGGCCGGCTACTTCCGGTACTTCCGGTACCTCCGGCTCGCGTCAGGACGTTCTGGTGTAAAGAACTGCGTCTGAAAACTAGAGAATGCGCGTCTGGTGAGCGGGGCTTCCGCGTTTCAGCGTTGGCGGTCTGAAAGCACCATAAGACTTGTGTCACACTCTCCTCTTTTCGACTGGCAATTACAGAAGAATGAAACATGCTAGAAAAAAACGTGTTTTTGCTACTAAAAGTACAGTCCAGTCTTTCAGAATCGGGTCATATTTCTCATAGTCATAGCACACAACATTCTGTAAGTCTGGAAAATCAGTGAAATCACCAAACATTTCTGGTGATCGAAGTGTGACTTTGGTTCCATTCGACCTACCAATGACAATCATGTATCAGAATCAGAATTAGAATCAGAATCCTTTTTATTGCCATGTGAGAAACAGGAAGTCACAAACTAGGAAATTGCTTCGGCTCTCGGTGCCAACAAGTTAAATCAGTATAAAAACAAGAAGACTACATAAATTAGATCTTCTATCTCCTTTGTTCGGATTCAGGATATGTAATAGACTTTGCCTCGTGTTAGTCATCGGTCAAATGAGGCTCTGGCATAAATACAATTTCAAATCATAATAATTCATCATGATAATGATAAATAGGTTGTGTCTGAGGTACTTTTCAACCACTGTATTAGAAGAAAAAAAAACGTAGGCACACAATATTAAGTGTGAATTGTACATTTAGTACAACTGAAGCTAACAGTACAAACTCACACTTGACTTCAAAGGTAGGGTTCTTCTTTCTGAACCTCAGCGTCCAGATGGTGGGTGGTACAAGACTCTTGGAGGAACAACCCCAAATGGCTCCTTTTGAGGAGGGAGGGGGCCCCCCATGGTGAATGACGTCCATGTCGACATAACACGTTCCCAACTCCCTGTTCTCCTAGGTCCATAGTTATTTTCAGATTTAAAACACTTTATCGTCAATGGTATTCACTTAATTAATTAAGTTATTTTCTCAAGCCCGTCAGAAAGTCACAGTCTTCAAAAAGCAATAGTTTAGTCTTGGTCTCTGTTGAAGCGTCTGCAGTCTTCTTCTGGACTCCCCATAAAATGTATTCTTAAAAGCTGACAACAATAATAATCAGCAACAGCCCTTCAGGTCAGTCTTGATCACAGATATGGAAAAGCTCCTTTTAATTATTTTTTTGTGTCTTATTCTGCACAGTTGTAGACACGGGTTTGCCCTTCGAGAAAATCCTCTTAAAGAACAACTAAACACCAAATCAACTTTTTTTAACTCATAAACTGCATAAATATGTTATTTGTAGTGCTCCCTACATATCCTGGTCATTTTTTTGACATTTTAGTTCAAATTAGATAAAATCTCACTTTTGAGCCATAAAACGTCTGTGTGGCGCCCTCTCTACCTTTTTTGGTGGTACTACATTTGAATTTGTTTCTGGCCTCTTCATTGACTTTGAAATTCTCCATGACGTCAGTTGGTTTGTGTGACGTCAGTCTGTCTGCACCAGTGATATAAACCCATTCAGCTCTCACACACGCCCCTGCAGCAGTTTGGAGTAATTTGGCGACATCTAGTGGTTAAAAATGAAATTATATGAGTAATTCTGAGATTATTGTGTTGATTAGATTCAGGTGTGTAGCTTCACAATTATCTTAGTGTGTAAACAAGGGTAGAATGAGACTTTCTGGTCTGTAAACTATTGCTTTAAGCAGCAATGACAGCTGTATGATTTTTTGTGTGTGACAAGTGAGATGTCAATCACAGCCCAGACCACGCCCAACTCTAAGCCCCCTTTCTTGTTCTTTGGTCCTCAAGGCAACGCCCTTTTAAAGTGGACATATCGTGTTTTCAAATAATTGATTTTTACATCTAAATCATTAATTTGTGGCCTATATAAAGCGTAACTGCAATGCCTGGGTCTGAGTCTCATTATTTGTAGCTTCACGGGCCTTTCTTCTACACCTGTTCTGAGGTGCGTCTGAGAGCAACCTGTTTTGGTGCTGTCTCTTTAAATGCAAATGAGGCGCTTTTGACCACCCCCCCATCCAGGTGACACAGGTTTAACTCCACCCCGAGCGGCCATTTTTGTAGTTTCTAAGCACAGATACAATCATCTCATAGAAACTTCTCATTACATCGCAAACATGAAGCAGGCCTTCCTCATTGACTGAAAGCAAATGTTAATTTTTTCTTTCTTAGTCCAGTCTTATTATCGACTCTTCTCTTTTTAGCTTTGGGATCCATGCGCACAGTCTATGATGCTCACACGCCGGTTTGTTTACAACAGCGGCCTACGTCGCAGGATATGACGCACTACGTTGACAGAAATGTTTAAATTGAATATTACTTATGCACAATTTTACAGCATTTAAAAACGTTAAGAACATTTTTCCTTCTACAGAAGGAAAAAGACGAATGCGCCTCCGGAGCCGCAGGTTGCCGACTCCTAGTTTATACAGTATGTGGAAGCAAATACTGTAGAGGATCAGGATATGTGCAGTTTCAACAATAAAATAAAATGCAATAGTCTACATTACAAGAGGGTAATGAACATGTCTCAGAGTGAGGGAGGTGGACACAGACAACACTATTGTTTGTTACAGGGATGAGAATTGGTCAAAAAAAACTGAAATGCATAATGTCAGCCATTAGCTGGCTCTAAATCTGTTTGATTTGTTCACAACATATTACTTTTGGGCTCAAACATGAACTTTTAATGCAATGCAAAATGTAGGTATCAGAGCTTTATTTAGGGTGTTTAGTCGCGCTTCGAGAGGAGAGGGGAGACGCGGACTGTTTCTTGCAGCAATGTATTTATTGGGTGCACAGATTACTCAAAGACACGCATGGTCCTGTGCGCGTTTATAGGGTTGGGTACATGGCCACGTTGAGGCTGCGCGCTCAGCCACAACACGGTGGAGCGGCTGCGGCCGCATTACAAAGCGGCCGCAGATGCCCCGGAACACTGCAGCCGCTGAGGTGGCGGAATCCTGTTCGAGTACATACAGCAGGTGCCCCGCGGATACACGTGCCCCGCTCCAACAATTCTCAACGGATTTACACTTCTCATAAACATGTGTTTTGTATGAGGCAGACAGACCGGCCCAAATATGGGCATTGCCCGGTACGCCCGGTGGCCAGTCCAGCCCTGTTCGCTGGCATCCTTGAGCTTGGACTACAAATGAAGTGATGCACAGTAGAGGAGGGCTGGGCCGAAGTGTTTTGTTAGACGCCCATGCCCTTATATAGCAGTCTCGTTGCAAATACTGTGACGTAATAATTCTAAACACGTAATAGAGAATGGCAAAATCAGAACGGGTTGAAAAATCTTCCCTAAACAGAATATGAAGTGTTCTCTGCAACCCATGAAGAGACTGATTTCAACTTTTTTGCACTTCTAGAGGCTCCAACTACACAACATAAGGCATTTAAGGCACAAAAAGTGGATTTTTCATGATATGTCCCCTTTAAGAGAACATTTTAAAATCTTCATGTGGGCGGAGTAAGGCTGGTCACAGGTGTTTAGTCGCTCTTTAATATAGCCGGGGGCAGGGTTTGAATGCAGATTGCTTTTTCCTGCAGCATTTTTGATTTTTTCTGGACTTATCTCTATGTTTTGCACATCTGCCTATTAAGCTTCAGGACCTCCTCCTTAATCTTATTGCTCAAAAAACTTGACCATTATTGTGCAGGGAGGATGGATGGGGATTTCTTTGGAGACCTTTGGTACACCATAAGTTCTCTGTCTCATTCTCCCCTCAAGATCCATAACTTTTTCCTCAAGGTTCTGTTGTTGCTTAACTAGCTTCTTCAACCAGCTCTTTCCTCAACATCGTCCACGACCGTTTTGATGATCATTTTTAAATTGTCATCAATGCCGCCTTCAGCTCTTTCAAATTTGAATTTTTTTCTTCATGGGATTGCAGCAGTTCACAAAAGATTAACTCCAAGTTAAAATCGCTGCTGGCCTCTGACTGCGCCACAGAGCTCTGTTCAATCACTGAGGTAGGCTTGTTTGAAGAACGCTTACACCTTAATTTTGTTTTGGGATCCATGGTTATCAAGTTGTTAGTCTCAGAGCAAAAAAAAATGTCTAACTTATAGGAGGATCTTGGAGTTGGTATCGGCAACAGCGCTGTGAAAGGTATAAGCATTGCAGGCAGGGATGTGACCATCAGCCAATTGGCTGATGATACAACAAATTTTCTCAAAAATGCCTTTTAAATCCCAATTGCTCTACAGACTATTGATCAGTTCTCGAAAGCTTCTAACCTAACATTAAGTTTAAATAAATGTCAGTTATTACTGAAGAAGATGTGCCAAGTCTGGGATCGTGTCATAAATTCCGACAGAAGACATGTTTTATTGTCGATGGTAGAGACAGCACGAACAACACACAACAGAATGCAAGTGTATTATACAGAGCGGAGGCATGGAGACCTCCAATCAGCAGCTTCCACGGTGCCATGTAGCTTGGCCTTCAGATAGACACAACAAGGGAAAAGTACAGGCTTCTGCACATTGATAGAATGATGAGTTTAACTTTAACAAAAGTTGCTTCAAAGTGTTATGAAATCTCACATTCCCCCCTCTGGTCACACATTCCCGTGTGACCATCAGGATCGATAAACAGCAACATAACATCATAAATCAATACTTAAACTCGGTACTTCACTCGGTACTTCAAAAAACTCAGAATTCGGAATACTTCAAAAACTCATAAAACTCATAAAACATGTTCAGATCTTTCATAAAACTTGTCAACAATCTTCAGTAAAATACCAAACTTCATCAGTCGATGGTGGTTCCAGATATTGCTTTGAAAACAGTCTCTCCCACTTCTCCGTGTTGGATTCTTCAGGCTGCATTTGTGTCGAGCCATGAATTCTTCTGTGACGTGTCTTTCAATCACACGTTTCAGCTTCAGTGTCCAGATTCAGCAATTCAATTCAGTCCAGATTATGTCCAAATTCAGAAATCCAGATTGTTCCAAATCATGTCCATGCAAAAGAGGACGATGGTATTGTCCATGTCTCAGCAGCTCACAGCCTGACTGGAATCAGGGGCTGTGCAGATTGTCCATGTGCTGATCCAGATGCATGGGTTCTCTTGAGGTTTCTCAGTTTTGGCTTGGGAAAAAAAAACACTTTTTGTGTTGAAAAAAAGTAGTCTTCTGTTCTCTAGATGTTACAGTCAAGGCCTGCATCCTCCACCACCTGAAGAAGATGACAAAGTCTGGGATCGCGTCTTACATTCAGACAGAAGACATGTTTTATTGTCGATGGTAGAGACAGCACGAACAACACACAACAGAATGCAAGTGTATTATACAGAGCGGAGGCATGGAGACCTCCAATCAGCAGCTTCCACGGTGCCATGTAGCTTGGCCTTCAGATAGACAAAACAAGGGAAAAGTACTGGCTTCTGCACATTGATAGAATGATGAGTTTAACTTTAACAAAAGTTGCTTCAAAGTGTTATGAAATCTCACATTACCTTTTAAAAGCTGTAATAGTCAAAAGATCTGACTTTTGGGTCAGATCCCACCACGACCCATGTCGCCTGCTCCCACTGATGTCTGCTGTCGTTGTGTCCCTGGGCAAGACACTGAACCCCACATTGCCTGAAGCCGCCGCTGAAAGACCAAGGCCGTTCATGACAGAAGCCATCTTCCCGTGGACCCACCACCTGCTGGAGGATCAGTGAGGGGTTGGTGCTATGAGACTTGGGTAGCAGCTCTGGCCACCCCCCCGACCCAGAAATGGACTAATAAAGGGGATGACAATGACATGACATCTTGATAAAGACTTTTCTTTAAAATGTGATCTTTTGCTTTTTAGAAGGCAAAAAAGGAGGTTTTTTTTCATTATAAATGTATTGATTGATGTACTGGCCAAATACCTATTGCCTGCCTTTAGACATTTCTACAATGGTGTATATCAAATTAATAAGTGGCATAATTAACAAAAAAGCTGTAAAGGACTATTAACATCTGTACTGCATACAATGTATTTGACTGTACATAATTTTGTTTTTCGCTTTAACCCTCTGGCTGTCTGATTCTTCATTTGTATACATGTTGTTTACTTGCACTTTTGAAGAAAAAAAGTAAAAAAGGAGGATCTTGGAGTGACGTCGTTCTTTATAGTTTTTCCACGCCGGTCACGTGACTGGGTGGCTAAACGGCATAGAAATCACCCCGGATGCTCTAGAGAGTAAGCTACTTTTAGACGTTTGGAGAGAGGTTTTACTAAATCAAATGGTCCTATCTTGTTGTGTGGTCGGTTGTATAGCCCGCTGAGAACAGATAAAGTTTTTTTCTAATTCCTCCGGAAATAAACAGGGAAAAACGGTCGCAGTTAAGCGCACCGCACATTAAAAGCAGTTTGGCCTTTTTTGCTGTTACCTAGGGTAAACGTAGAAAGGGAAGTAGGGGGTAAAAATACATACACATTTTTTAGTTTTGCAACTGCTATCACTGCACACTTGTTCACTGTGATGATGAATTTAAAACATTGTGTAGTGGTACGCGCATACCCACTGGCCAATCACTCTGTGGCAGAGCCTTGATTACGTGAACTAGTTTCACCGGTCGCGTCTCTCTCCTCACCTCTGGCGTCCGCATGCAGCGCAGCGGTACTCGAAGCAGAGCCATGGAAAAGGCTCATTAGACCGTCACCAAAAGAGTAAATCATTGCTTTAATAGCCGTGAGCCTTTGGCTTAAATGCTGCATGGCGATCTTTTTGGCTTCTTGTGCTGGCTTGTGTTTACTCAATCGCCAAACAGAAAGGACGGCCAAACAAAAAAGGCCGTCCTTTCTGTTTGGCGATTGAGTAAATTGCACTTGCGGTTTCTGTGTTAACACGCAGGCTTACTCAAACCTGTTGTCCTCAGATTTAGAGCGCCTCCTCGGCAGCTGTGCGGGTTTTTGGGCTGCATTTATTCTCTGCAGCTTTGCATACTAGAATATTTCCATCTTGTAGTGCGCCTTGCCTGAGTACAGGGCACCTTCACGCTGCACTCTAGAACTGCGAGATTTAGCATTGATCCGACGAGCCTCCCGATCAGAGCGACCACATACAGAGCGGCCCCCCTTCAGAGTGGCCCCTTCAGCGCGGCTCCCCTTCAGAGCGGTCCCCTTCAGAGCCTCTCCTCTGGGGCTTCCGCCTCTTTGTGACCACCCCTGGGCCACACTCACCCAGCGTTGTGGGCTATCGTCCCCCTGGCCCTTTAGACCTACGGCTATCCAGAGTGCCAGTAACCTTTGGCCCTCGGACTGGCGCGCTCCCTGACAGACTGGTAATGTGGGTCCCTTTCTCCTGCCACTGGGAGCTTAGTGAAGATAGAGGTGTAATAAACTGCTGCTGCCGCTTAACCCCTTAGGTCACTGTAATTATTTTGTTGGGTTATATTTTTGGGCTATAAACTTATTTTAATGTCTGTGCAAAAGTGAGAATGTTTTTAACGACTCGTTTAACCAAATTGTGAAAATAAAGTATTGTTTTATAATACTGTCTCTCGTGCTCTTCAGTCTAACAAACCTGTGTTGCCTTACTGCGGGGGTTATTTTGTGTCACTGCTTATAACAAGTGGTTATTGGTCGTGGGGCCATCTCCCCGGGTAGCGTTGCTGTAAATTGGGCTATTATCTAAAATATTGATTGTATTCTGTTGTACCCTACCCACCATATCACCACAATTGCATTTTGGTTGCTCATCCCCGCGCCTTCCTTTTCCACGTTTACTGTAAGTAACAACATAAAGGGGCTTTGAATTTATTCAGTTCGGTCTCATATACTTAATTTTAGCTTGTCTTTACATCTCCTCTGATCTTCTTGCCTTAAAGTGCTTATATACAGTGCTATTCGCCCACTGAGTCTTTTAAAAGTACTCGTTGCATCCATGCTTCAGTATGTGCCACTTTGTCTTCTTGCCACTTAGCGAGTGGTGCATGCGCACGCGGGTGTACACAAAGATCCTCTCATAGATTAATTAGAGAACACAAGCTCGAAGTCTGTACTTTCACCATGTTTGCCTCCTACCAGAAGTCTGGAAATGTGTTTTATTCATTCTATCCAAAAAATTGCATTTTTCTAAAAGTTTTTTCTGATTCGCTTGGTTCGAGCTGTGAATCCTCTCAACTCCGGTCTGGACCAGTGCAAAATCATGAACGTAGTAACGTTTTAAGGCGAAAATGTTGATGATTCTATGTCGTTATATGTGTGTTCTAAGACTAAAATGTAAGGTGTAAAGTTTGCTTTTAAGGTACACTGTGTAATTTTTAGTGCCATCTAGCGTTGAGATCTTATGTTGCAGTCCAAGGTACTACGGAAGCCTTTGTCATTCACCAGACGCCAAGGAAAGAATACTTTAGTTTGATAAATTACCGGATTACCGGGCAGTCGCGTGGAGGCGACATGTAAACAAGGCCGCGTTCTGAAGCAGCACCCACTGTACAGAGGCTCTGCTGAGTGTTACCATTGATCTATTATAATACAGTATATAGTTCTACAAACGCGGTGTGAAGAGACGTATGGAGGATTAACATCTGCCGGAGCTTAAAACTACGGTGATCAGAGAGGCAGGACATACACACAGCAGCGACAGGATATGGCTAAAAGCTCATGTTATTATTAGCGTTACTTCCACTGTGGCCCCCTAATTTGAGGCTTTGTCCCTGAATAAGTTTAGTTGAAACTTGTGACAGGTGGACTGCGCTCGGATTGGGTCAGAACATCCTGAGACTGTGTAGCAGATTCTGCCTCGTTCTCATTATCGTCAGTGTGAAAAAAGTTACGTATTGTTCACGTGTGAGTCTGTTGTGTACAAACTACACGTGTTAACGCTGTCTTTGTGCGTGTGGTTTGCGATGCTGACAGTTTGCTGCTACGACGCCGAAATATTTTTCTAAAGATTGTTGTTCGGATTGTTCTTTTACATAACTGTGGTCCTACATGGTTCCTTCTTCAAACTTGTGAAGGCACGGTGAAAGCAACTATATCAGTGGCTCATGTGAAATGAAAACGTGATTCTCGCATCCTCTTTGTCCCTTATCCACCACTGTATTTCAATATGCCGCGTTGACACCGAGAGCACTCCTCTCTCATGAACTTTCATAAGTGAAATTCTAAGCCTATGAATACAATTCAAAAGGTAAATATTATTAAAAAGGTCACATTTGTTATTAGTTAACATGTTTTTGCATATGGAGTAACTGTTAAGATTACACAGGGTGGCTTTAAAGTGATAGTCTAGAACGCTAAATGAATTATACATTTTAAGAATTGTATTAAATTGACCTCCTGGCCTTAAATGTTGATATAAAATAAGTCACTTTATGAATTCTAAGATTACGGGTACGTCCCGCCTTCCCTTCTCTGAGCTACAGCTCAAAATCCACGATGCCGTCCAGTTTAACCAATCAAGTGATGCCAAGGATTGTCAATCATTGGCTGCTCATGCTCGGAGCCTCCGAATCAAGCCTCCATTGGCTCTGAAACTAAATGAAAACTGAAGAATTCTGAACATCCCCGCTGAGTTACCCATTTATATACTGAACCTATATCCATAATCAGTTCCTCTGCAGATGAGTCCTCCATCCATCCATCCATTTTCTACCCTTTAATCCATTTCTGGGTCAGGGGGGTGGCAATCAGAGATGCCACCCAAGTCTCATAGCACCAGCCCCTCACTGACCCTCTGCAGGTGGTGAGTCCACAGGAGGCTGCTCTCTGAGTGTGAGCATAGCCTTGATCTTTCAGTGGGGGCTTTGGGCAAAGTGGGGTTAAGTGTCTTGCCCAAGGACACAACAACAGCAGTCATCAGTGGGAGTCGGTGGAGAAGGTGCAGAGGTGGGAATTGAACCCACGACCTTCTGGCCTTAAGGCCAATGCTCTGAGTCCTATAATGTTCAATTAATGATAATAGCTACTTCCGGGTTTTCCGCAATCGCTTTTTTGGTCCTCCACAGTCACCGGACCTGAACCCAATCCAGATGGTTTTGGGGTGAGCTGGACCACAGAGTGAAGGCAAAAGGGCCAACAAGTGCTAAGCATCTCTGGGAACTCCTTCAAGACTGTTGGAAGACCATCTCAGGACCTCTTGAAGCTCATCAAGAGAATGCCAAGAGTGTGTGAAGCAGTAATCAAAGCAAAAGGTTCTAGGAAGAACCTAGAATATAAGACTTATTTTCAGTAATTTCATACTTTTTGTTTAGTATGTACATAATTCCACATGAGTTAATTCATAGTTTTGATGCCTTCAGTGTGAATCTACAATTTTCATAATCATGAAAATAAAAAACTCTTTGAATGAGAAGGTGTGTCCCACCCACAAGAAAATTGTGATAAAACGCATCTGCGCATGCGTCAGCCGGCGCAGCCCCATTCATTTAACGAGTGCCTTCAAAAATTCACAACAACTAAACTAGAGTGGTCCAAAAAAATTCACTCCCCTCAGCATTGACACACATGTGGAACGGAGCTTTAGGCCAAGAGCCAACTTTTGGACCATCCTGTAAAGACGTTTTTGAGAGGTCTGCCAATGCTATATGTTAGCATTGGCTAATTCTTATTCCGGGTCCACCCCCATCGGCCCGGGTGGTATTGCAAGCATGTCAGCATGTCAGCGTGTCAGCGCACTTCATTTTGGCCACTTTTGAGCCGGGACCTGCCCCCACTGGTCACGACACTACGCAGCCGGGTTGCCAGGTTGGGTGGTCTCCCAAATATCCGGGTCTCGCGGGTTTTGGGCTGGAAAATCTTGGCGGCATTTGGCACTGCTGCAACGTAGTGAGGAGTCGTGTGCTGGATTTTGTACTTCAATGTGAGTGGTTGAAGGAGCACGCCATTCAAGATAACAGACATGTGGTTTATCCAATCACATACAAAGATATAAAGATCTGAAATTCATCCGATATGAGGCAGACCCAGACCCTTGTGTGAAGCTCGGCGAACTACAAGGGTCTGGCGAGAGTCAGGCTACAAAACAACAACTGTTTCAGAGATATTTTGGACTTGCTGCAGTTTCCAGGACATACAACAATAAACATAACATACAAACAAACATTAGTTCCAACAGCAAAACAAAGCACGATCAATTGACACAAGTTTGGATCATGATGACTTCCATGTGACCATACCTGCATGTGAATGCCAGATCCTGTCAGACCTCTGAAACTAAGCAGGGAAGGGCCTGGTTAACACTTTGATGGAAGACATCTGGGAACATTACACAGTACCATTGCCTTGAATGAGTTTCTTGTGTGAATTGTTGATGGTGATCAGAGGGGCTGATGACACAGACTATTTGCCTAATTTCTGTCAGTGTGCCCCAGGGCATCTGTAGCTACTGTAGTATTTTATCACCACTGTCTTTGAGTGTCCAAAAAAGTGAGAGACAACATCAACGATGGCCAGAATGAATGAAGAGATGTTTCAGAGCAGGAGAGTAGTGACATCGTGGTCACGTCTGTGTCACGCCTCTATGTGACACCAACGTTTCGTTACAGCTAAATCTCAGACCAAGCCTTACTATTAATACTTCTACTACTGCTGGTACTGCTACTGCTATTGCTACTACTGCTGCTGCTACTGCTGCTACCACTGCTGCTTCAGACAGCAGCAGTTGTGTCCAGGTCACATTCAGGCTCATGCTGGTGTCATGTCTCCTTCAGGACGGTGGTGGCGCTGTTCTTGTCTCTGTTTGTAGTGGTGGTTCAAGCCGAAGTTGACTCGATTGGTGAGAAAAGAATCCCCTTCCTCTCCCCCTCTCCCTCTTCCTCCTCCTCCTCTTCCTCCACAATTCAATTCAATTCATTTAAATACATTTTGTATAGCTCTAAACCACAACAGTAGTTATCTTAGAGGACTTAACAAAACCGTTGAAATAGACACCACAGATCAGAGAATCAAACAGTTCAAACAGAGAACATAGAACACATAGGTATTGGTATATAGGGGGAGTTGACCAATATCCATGAATGTTGATAAAAACCTGTGTTTCAGATGCTGCTGCGGCGCCCTCTACAGGTAACCTGATGCATACACACACACAACTGGTTTAAGTTAATTCCAGTGGGGCGGTCCCGGCTCAGTGGCCAAAATCACGTGCGCTGACATGCTTGCAATACCACCCCGGGCCGATGGGGGTGGACCTGGAATAAGAATTAGCCAAAGCTAACATATATCTTCTCACCTCTCGAAAACATCTTTACGGGATGGTCCAATTTTCTTTTGGGCGGGACCACTCGCGGCCATTTTGGATAGCTCCAGTAGAGCACAATTTTTGACCCATTTGTTTGAACGGCGGAGATAGGCGTGACTACCTACGTTAATATTTACAGTCTATGGTTCATTCACGATGAGGCACTGATCTGTGTCAGCTGTTTCAGTGAGCACTTCTTCGTCAATCCACTCAACCTTACAGGTGTGGTATATGAAAATTCTGATGCTGGGTTTCACCTCAGTGCTACACCCTCTCTCTAAGAGCGGATAGGCCAGGGGTTTAGGGGGTGTGACCTTCTCAGTGGAGGATCCATTCTTTTGTCATGTTTTCACTGAGTATGATTAAGTTGACTTTATTTTATAGTTTGTTGCATTGTTGTTGAACTTACACTTGTACGTAGTTCTTCGCATCTGCACCTTGTTGCATTCATATTGCACATGTAAATAGTTAATGTTTGGTCTCAGATATTTATCACTTGTCATTTCAAACAGCTTGGTTCGCCATTGTTTTTGTTTTGTAGAGGAGAAAGTAGCCAGCAGAACTTTATAATGACACCCCTTTGGCATCCCAGGCATCATTTCCTTTAAACAAAGAACAGCTCGTTTACTTCCAGTCTGTGCTAGCTCTATGGCGTTGTGGTGACGTTTTTTAGTAATTAGATCGATACATTCAGCTGTGAGACTGACCCAAAAGTGTCAACATGCTTTCTCTCTGAGGAATAGCATTAACTGTGGCCACTCAGAGAGATTAGTTAACTTTATAAAAGCACAATGACAGCCAAAAAGGCCCAGCATCCTCACAGTTTAATTCCTGTTTGAGCATTATTTAGGAAACTCGTGTAAACATTTGCTGAGCTTCAGTGAAACTCAAGCTGATTCCATTGCACCGGAAGTCAAGTGCCGTTTTCACTAAAACACGGAAGTGGAACATGCATAGAGGCCATTCCTGCGAGATCGGCATCATGTGGTTTGGGTATGGGATTACAACATCTCTTCAAAACAACGCACAAGGGGTACGCCCGAGTATAGGAGGATCTTTGAGTGATGTTGCTGTTTATAGTTTTTACGCGCCGGTCATGTGACTGGGTGGCAAAACAGCCAAGAAATTGACCAGCACTCGGAAGTACAGACAGTTTTATAGTGTAACGTCTGGCGCCCCCAGTTGGAAGGCGGATAAACTGTCCACACTACTACACTTATATACAGTGCATTTTGCCCACTAAGTCTATTAAAAGTACTCGTTGCATTCATGCTTCAGTATGTGCCGCTCTGTCTTCTTGCCACCCAGCGAGTGGCGCATGCACACGCGGATGTAAACAACGAACCCCCTAGACCAACAACTGTGGTTGCTTAATCAACCACTGGTCCAGCACAAATTCCAATGCACACAGTGATGCCCGAGTATACATCTGCCTTAATTCCTGACCCCTACACCCTAACTCCTGTGGGAGGAGCTGATAACTGACCAATGATGTGAAGAAGATGACAAAGTCTGGGATCGTGTCTTTAATTCAGACAGAAGACATGTTTTATTGTTGATGGTAGAGCACAAAGAAGAGCACGAACAAAGGATGTTACAGACTGCAAGTGGTAATATACAGCAGGAGAAACGTAGACCTCCTGTCAGCAGCTGCCACGGTGCCAGTGGCTTCAACCTTGAAATAACCAAAACATCAAGTGGAAAAGTACTGGCTTCTGCATATGTAAGAATGAAGAGTTAGAACTTTAACCATAGTTGCTTCAAGATGTCATGAACTATCTAAAGATGTACCCCTAACCTTTTGTTTTAGAGTTGAAGTTTTATTTGCTTTCATGCATCAATATTTGAGCAGGTAAAATTAAATATTGGTCGTGAAGAACCCTGACCCCTAATGTGATTTAAGCTCTTGTTTCTCGCAGGTAAAGACTCCACGTCTGACGAGGCTCCGACAGGTAATGTGGATGTGGCCGTGATTGTGTGATGTAACTACAATGTCATTGCTCTTTTATCTGTTATAGAAAGTTTGAACGCTGCTTCTCCTGATCAGACAGGTGAAAACACACACACAGACACACAAACACACAACACACAAAGACACACAAACACAAAAAAAAAAAAAATGTTTTAAAATAATTGTTGCAAATGATGTGTTTAGTTCCTTCTCCTCCATCTGCTCTGGTCAATCAGAAGCCAGGGTCAGCTACTTCCAGCAGCAAAGAGGACGATGACGGTGAGTGACGCAGATACAACAGCTGAAATCGGTCTACAGGTCTGAACCCTGGATGTAGAGCACAAATGGAGGAATGAGTGGATATTACCCTCGGGTCAAAAAGACCCGCCACAGTGATTAAAAGTAGACCCAGAGCTGATCAAGTTAGGAAAAATCCTCATACAGTGCCTTGCGAAAGTATTCGGCCCCCTTGAACCTTTCAACCTTTCGCCACATTTCAGGCTTCAAACATAAAGATATAAAAATTTAATTTTTTGTCAAGAATCAACAACAAGTGGGACACAATCGTGAAGTGGAACAAAATTTATTGGATAATTTAAACTTTTTTAACAAATAAAAAACTGAAAAGTGGGGCGTGCAATATTATTCGGCCCCCTTGCGCTAATACTTTGTAGCGCCACCTTTTGCTGCAATTACAGCTGCAAGTCGCTTGGGGTATGTCTCTATCAGTTTTGCACATCGAGAGACTGGAATTCTTTCCTATTCTTCCTTGCAAAACAGCTCGAGCTCAGTGAGGTTGGATGGAGAGCGTTTGTGAACAGCAGTCTTCAGCTCTTTCCACAGATTCTCGATTGGATTCAGGTCTGGACTTTGACTTGGCCATTCTAACACCTGGATACGTCTATTTGTGAACCATTCCATTGTAGATTTGGCTTTTTTTTTGGATTTTTGTCCTGTTGGAAGATAAATCTCCGTCCCAGTCTCAGGTCTTTTGCAGACTCCAACAGGTTTTCTTCCAGAATGGTCCTGTATTTGGCTCCATCCATCTTCCCATCAATTTTAGCCATCTTCCCTGTCCCTGCTGAAGAAAAGCAGGCCCAAACCATGATGCTGCCACCACCATGTTTGACAGTGGGGATGGTGTGTTCAGGGTGATGAGCTGTGTTGCTTTTACGCCAAACATATCGTTTTGCATTGTGGCCAAAAAGTTGCCACCTGGTGTGTCTCCCAGGTGGCTTGTGGCAAACTTTAAACGAGACTTTTTATGGATATTGTTGAGAAATGGCTTTCTTCTTGCCACTCTTCCATAAAGGCCAGATTTGTGCAATGCACGACTGATTGTTGTAGTTATCTGCAGTTCATCCAAAGTGATCATGGGCCTCTTGGCTGCATCTCTGATCAGTCTTCTCCTTGTTTGAGATGAGAGTTTGGAGGGACGGCCGGGTCTTGGTAGATTTGCAGTGGTCTGATACTCCTTCCGTTTCAATATAATTGCTTGCACAATGCTCCTTGACATGTTTAAAGCTTGGGAAATCTTTTTGTATCCAAATCCGGCTTTAAACTTCTCCACAACAGTATCTTGGACCTGCCTGGTGTGTTCCTTTGTCTTCATGGTTCTCTCTGCGCTTTAAACAGAACCCTGAGACTATCAAAGAGACTTGATTACGCACAGGTGCATTATATTTATCATCTTCAGTCATTTAGGACAACATTGGATCATTAGGATTGGATCATTCAAAGATCCTGACTGAACTTCTGGAGTGAGTTTGCTGCACTGAAAGTAAAGGGGCCGAATAATATTGCACGCCCCACTTTTCAGTTTTTATTTGTTAAAAAAGTTGAAATTATCCAATAAATTTCGTTCCACTTCACGATTGTGTCCCACTTGTTGATTCATGACAAAAAAATAAAATTTTATATCTTTATGTTTGAAGCCTGAAATGTGGCAAAATGTTGAAAGGTTCAAGGGGGTCGAATACTTTCGCAAGGCACTGGAATTCAGCTCTGAAAAAATTAGTACGGGTACTTTTTAATCACTGTGGCAAAACAATTTTACCTGAGGATAGCACAAGGGTGCACAAACGAGCTTCAGTGTAAGTGCAAAGTCCGCAGAGAGAAGAATGAACAGAGGAAGAGTCGGAGGAAATGTTTCTCCCCCCAAAGTCTAAACACCGGACAAGTTTGTATTTTATTTAAATTCAAGCATTAGTTCTATTTGGTAACGCAGTCGGTGTCTAGATTCATTTTTAGTTGTTTTGGTCCTTTTTCTTGATTTTGGTTGTCATTGTCTCCCTGGTCTGGATCTGATTCTGGGTCTTGGTAGAGTGAGAGGAAAATGCCCACAACAATTGTAAAACGATTTGTGACCCTGATCTGTGAAAGGCACTGAGTAAACAAAGATGACTTACTTAGTTGTAAAAAAAATGTTTTCTCAACACGTCATTCTCACGTCTACCTCCAGAGGGAGCTGTTTCATCATTGTCTGCTGCAGAAATGTGTTTGTTTGCAAACAGCACATGTTGTAGTCTTAGTTGGAAAACAGCTTGACAGAAAAGAAGAGTTGGGGGAATTTCAGAGCTAAAAACATCTAGATGTCTTTTTAAATATGAATATTTCTCCTTTAATGTAATGTTTTTCAGAAGATGAAAAAGATTCAGGTGAAGTGAGGAAACCAGCAGCAAGATTCACAAGAACACGAAGCGCAGCACACAACCCACCTGTCCCCGCACACAACCCCCGAAGCTCTGCCCATATCCCACCTGCCCCCGCCCATAACCCCCGAAGCTCCTCTCACAACCCCCGAAGCTCAGTTCACAACCCCCGAAGCTCCGCCCACAACCCTAGAAGCTCCACCCACAACCCCCGAAACCCCGTCCACAACCCGCCTGTCCCCATCTTCAACCACAGAAGCTCTGCCCACAACCCACCTTTACCCGCTCACAACCCCCGAAGCTCCGCCCACAACCCACGTTTGTCATTCCCCTCTGCACCAGGCTCCGCCTCTTCTGTTCTTGGCCCCGCTCCCTCTGCTCCTGGCTCTGCCCCTTCTGCTCCAGGCTCCGCCACACGTCGTGGATCCAGAAGAGGACCCATACGACCCAAAACTAGCCCCAACCCTGTGACAACAAGCTCCACCCCTGTGACAACAAGCTCCACCCCTGTGACAACAAGCTCCACCCCCATGACAACAAGCCCCACCCCCATGACAACAAGCCCCACCCCCATGACCACAAGCTCCACCCCCATGACAACAAGCCCTACCCCCACAAAGACAAGCACAGCCCAGCCCGCTCCTGTCATCCAATCCAAGTCCTCCAGACGACGGTCATCAAAGAGGCGGGGCAGAACGTCGCGTAAATCAACTACTGTTTGAATAAAGAATGATTTGAATAAAAGTGAAAAGTAAAAGTTACATGTTTAGACAGAGGACCCCACTTTAGTAAGAGTCACATCTACGGCGAGGCGAGCCGGGGAAAATGGGTTAGTGCCATATTGAGAGGCATTCAAACAAACACAAGGTCACCATGGCAACCGCCAGATATGTATGTGTGTGTGTGTGTATGTGTGTGTGTGTCTGTGCGTGTCTGTATGTGGTTCAGGTTTACTACTTGAATATGCATAGATAACCTACAGACCAGAGCCACTGTGGTTTTTACACCAGGAGAAGCTGTAGTTATAAGCAGTTTATATCATTAAGCAACGCTGTTCAACAGAGCTCCTCACCCTGTTCGAGGGCCCTCCCACTGTCAGAGGTTCTACCCACTGTCTGGTTCTGGTTTGGTTCTTGTCTGTTATCAGAATCCAAATGCAAGGAGCACAATGTTGAACACCCGTGGACCTGAAACAATGAGTGACCAATGTTACAGTTGGAAGAGCCTACAGGAGTGGGAAGAGTCTCCTGCTGTGGGAGGAGCTGTCAGGAGTTGGAGGAGCCAGTGGGAGGAGTTATACAAACATTTGTAATTCTTGTTGCGTTGACCTGATTTGGTGATGTACAAATGTTTCCCGAGGATAAAATGTCTGGGTCTGCTCCTGGTCTGTGTCTGGCCTGGTCTGGGTTGGTGGTCTGATCTGGTCTGGCCTGGTCTGGTCTTTGTGTATCCTTCTATTGTATTATTAACACTAGCCTCATTTAAAGGAATATAACTGTTTATTAAAGTTTAACTTCTGACGTTGCAATAAAGTCTTCCCTCAAGACTGAGTCTGACTTATCTCTTCCTGACATTTCCCTTTATGTGAGGTCTGAGGGTGGGCTCTAAGGGACAGTTCTAAACAAGGAGATGGAGAGCAGTTTCAGTGACAGACTGATCCTTGCGTTGTGAATGAGAGGTTCCGCAGGATTTTCCTTCCTGCTACTGTCAGACAGTACAACAAACAATGAAGACAAATGAACAGAGCCGACCAGACCTCACATGTGACGCATCTGTGCAGTTATTTGAATTGTGCTAGAATGAGCATTATGGAATGTGACGGCCCCAGTGGGCCCTTTTATTGTGAAAGCTTACTGCTGTTTCCTTGTCAAGACAGGAGGTTGGGGGCGTTGCTGGACCCAGGCCCTACCTGTCCTCAGCTTAAATGGATCACAGCTGGCTGATTGTCTCCCTGCTCTCCTGCCCAGGCACCCTCTTGCCTTTGTTTAGTTAACTTGATTTATCTACATTCTTATTCACTACACAGATCCACGTCCCACTTACTGCAGGAGAACATGGACCAGTGGACTCACTCCTTCACTGTATCCAACAGATCAGTGAGTGGATGCAAAACAACTTCCTTCAGCTAAACACAGACAAAGATAGAGCGTCATCTGTCACCTCCCTAAGGAGTAGCAGCGACAGTAGCTAAGTTGGTAGAGCATTGGCCTTTGAGCAGGAGGTTCGTGGGTTTCAGCTTGACTTTCACCATCGACTCCCACTGTCTGCTGTCGTTGTGTCCTTGGCAAGACACTTAACCTCTGGGAACACCAGCCACAGTGGGGCGGCTGCGGCTGTTAAGTGCCAAGCTGCCGTTGTGTCCTTAGGCAAGACACTTCACCCCCATTGCCTAGAATGAGTCTGGTGTGTGTGTGAATGGTTGGTGGTGGTCGGAGGGGCCGATGGCACATACTGGTTGCCTCGCTTCTGTCAGTGTGCCCCAGGGCAGCTGTGGCTACAGTAGTAGTTTATCACCACCGTGCTTGGAGTGAAAGAATAGTGACATGTGAAGCGTCTTTGACTGTCCAGAAAAGCGCTATATATAACCAATGCATTATTATTATTAAAACCTTCAAACCAGGTCAGAAATCTAGGGGTGATACTGGACTCTAGCCTGGTCGTACCACACCATAGTACAAATTACATTTCGTTCTAACGTCTGGAGGTGCTCAATTGAGCTCCGTGAACAGGTGGGAGGGGTTAACTCCTTTTGCAGATTGAAACGATTGGATCTGAGTTTACCGTGACGTATGTAGTGCGCCCGAGTCTGTTGTTAGCATTTAGCCTAGCCATCTCCTTTGCTGCTAACGGAACCCGTGGGGAGTAGCGTCACAATTGTTGCCAGCGATTACATTTGCTAAACATTACCCTTGCTCTGGCTTCAATTTCTTGATAGAACCAGACCGGATTACTTTACTATCGCATTTTTCGCCATTACCAAACTACAACCTGCCCGTTCAACGCAAACTCTCGACATCACCCACAACTAACTACAACACCCGCCTTCCGCGCTCGCGGGTTGGTCGGTCGAAATTTAACCGATTGTAATCGCTAACCCAGGGACCAGACCCAGACGTTACATGCAGGGAAATGATGATTGAACGGATTGTATGGATGGCTAAGGCCAAGCTACTGTAACTGGACTTAATGTGGAGTTTGCTATTTTTGTGCTCGCAAAGCCCCCTCTGGCCAGATGTGTAACTGCAGCCTCAATGAGAGGCGCGTACACGAGGAACGAACAGAAACAACAGCTGATATGGTCCTGTCCTCGACAATTTACAGATTTGCGGGGATGACTTCAACAGAGGTTAGACATATTACTGTTATGTATGATATTTAGACCAAATCAATGTGTATATTTTCCAAGATGTGCAAATGTAAAGCAAAGTGAATCATCAAAAGCCTGAATCCAAACACAAAAATGAACGAAGTTTGAAAGAGGAACAAAAACATATTTTGAATGTATAAACGTAATCCTAAGTGTAATAATATTTACATATATATTCACATCCATGAAGTTTGTTCAAAACAAACATTCCAGAATGGTGACATCTAAACCTTTTTGCTTTTCCTTTTAGGACTCCAGTCCACTTGAATCTTCAGTTTCAGAGAGCAGTGACTTTGAATGAGGCAGAGGAGGAAGAGGAGGAGGAAGAGGAGCAGCAAGAGGAGGAGGCAGGAGAGGTCAGGCTAGAGTGAGAAGAGCAGGACCTGATGGTTATAAAGAAGCCCCCTTTATTCGTCCCACAGTGGGTAAATTTAAAAACTAAAATGCAACTCATCACCACTTTAGAAATAAGTCTTACTTTTATTTCAATGTTTGGGAAAAATGTGTATGTTTTTTGACATAATATAAATAAATGTGCTGTGTCCATCTTGCTGTCAGCCTCTGTTCAGGGACCAGATATCAAGTCCTAGAAAAAGAAAGAAAAATATTTTTTATCATTGAGACTTTTTTCCCATTTGATTATCATCACTACCTGTCCCCTGTTGTGTCTGCTCCAGTTCAGCTGCAGGACAGAGGACCCAGGGCCCTGGGGTCCCCCAGAGTCCCCCCAGCAGAGCTGAGGCGCTGGTCTGGGATAGAGCTGTTGTCTTAAGTCTCCTTCACAGTGTGCACACTGTGACGCTGAGACTTATTGCTGTAGACTCGTTCATTTCTACAAATCAATAGTGTAAACATCAGTAAAAATTATATATTTATTATCAAGATACAGTGTGAAAGCAATAAAGTATGACTTACGATACTTGGCCTTTCCTGTTCACATGCACGGATAGTTATAGTGGCTGTAGTCTACTGAGAGGAGTCTCAGCTCCAGACTGCAGACTTTGTTTTCACTTAGCTTTAATATAGCATCCTGGATTTCAGTTGTCCGTATCAGCATGCCAGCCTCCATATCCACATGGCCAACAGAACAAATGTCACCTTTCACCGAAATAGATAAGTCAAAATAATGCTTCCTCCATAACTCAGTAATATTTTGTAGAACCACATACACCTTCAATGTTAGATGGCAGTGGTGCTCTGGAGTTATTCATCGTTTTCACCTCATTCCAGAATTGATAAAAATCCTTACATTGAAGTCCTATGGCAAGCGAGTCAGCTCTTAGCATATTTTCATTTCTTTGAATAAACCGAATACTGTATTTCAATCTAGCTGTAGTTGCCTTTTTTGACTCAAACAATGGTCCTTGTCTGGGCTTTCCTGCTGCATGCCAGAGTCCAAAAGCTTCTCTAGCAGCAGCGTGATGTTCAGCCAGAATGTCATTCCACCCAGGTTTTACATGGGAGGTTTTATGATTTTTCCATTGTAGGTATTCACTACTGTCTTTCAATACTTGGATTATGTTTTTATAGAATATACTAAGCTCATTGTAGTGACTATAGAATGTTTACAGTTTGGATGAAGGCAAGTCAGTGCATCAATAGGTGCATCAATAGGTGAACATGACCGGCAGTGTCATGTTCTCCAGCAGAACATCTGTCCCAGTTGTGAATTTTTCAATATTCTTTATACCTCTTTTGGCTGTTTGTCCAACATTCTTTTTTTCCACTAGTTCTGGCACACTGTCCGTATCTATGGATATAGCTATAGGTACAGTAACTCTGTACCTATAGCTCCGTAAAAACTCTTTCAACATGTCGCCACATTTCAGGCTTCAAACATAAAAATAATTTTTTTTGTCAAGAATCAACAACAAGTGGGACGAAATTTATTGGATAATTTAAACTTTAAAAAAAACTAAAAAACAAAAACTGAAAAGTGGGTTGTGCAATATTATTCGGCCCCCTTGCGCTAATACTTTGTAGCGCCACCTTTTGCTGCAATTACAGCTGCAAGTCGCTTCGGGTATGTCTCTATCAGTTTTGCACATCGAGAGACTGCCCATTCTTCCTTGCAAAACAGCTCGAGCTCAGTGAGGTTGGATGGAGAGCGTTTGTGAACAGCAGTCTTCAGCTCTTGAGACTATCAAAGAGCAGGTGTATTTATACGGAGACTTGATTACACACAGGTGCATTCTATTTCTCATCATCAGTCATTTAGGACAACATTGGATCATTCAAAGATCCTCACTGAACTTCTGGAATGAGTTTGCTGCACTGAAAGTAAAGGGGCCAAATAATATTGCACGCCCCACTTTTCAGTTTTTTATTTGTTAAAAAAGTTTGAATTATCCAATAAATGTCGTTCCACTTCACGATTGTGTCCCACTTGTTGTTGATTCATGACAAAAAATTAAAATTTTATATCTTCATGTTTGAAGCCTGAAATGTGGCGAAATGTTGAAAGGTTGAAGGGGGGAATACTTTTGCAAGGCACTGTATGTGATCAGAGGTGGCAAGTTCGTACAAAATGTCCATGTTGCTCAGAGAAGCATGTGCATCTTCAATACAGACACAAGTAGAGATATAAATAAATACTGACATAAATATAACTGGTGTCAGGCAAAAGCAGTTCCCTTGAGAAAATAAGGTTATTGTCTTTACAAAACTGCACTAAAAGTTTTCCAAAAGTAGATGATTTATCCGACGGGTCAGCATAAAAATCTCCAATAACAAACACACACGTTGTGCATTTATCTTCAATAAAGGACTCTATGAATTCTAGTTTGTTTACAAACTCATCTTCCATTTGGTCTGACTCATACAGTATGGCATATATACATTTAACACAGTGATTTTTTTTTTTTTTTATCATTGTGGCTTATTTCAATGCTAATAGCCCAATCAACATTGAGCCTTAAAACCTTGAGAGCAGAGTGATATTTAGCATTCCACAGGATGGCAACACCTTCCAGGTATTCTACCCCGGCCTCTTCTAGTGCTGAGGTCTGTTGTAGATTCCCCTATTCCATTGAAATCCTCATGCAAGGAGTTCAATTTATCCAGATCCTGTTTGGAAACCCAGGTGTCCTGAATGCAAATACAGTAATATCAATGTCTTTTTATAGAGTGTCCAATACAAGCCGACTTACCTTGTCAGCGCTACTGCTGCCGAGGTGCAGGCCATGCACATTGTATGACCTAATCTAAATGTTTACGATATTAATAGTATTGTCTATTCCTTGCTGTCTTCATTACTAGTCACAGCTCGGGCAGCAGAAACGCTAGCGCGTATAGGATCAGAGCTACCTGTAGCTGTTGCCTGTATCCTCTTTGGTTCATTGAATCTCCTAACAAACACGCCGGCTGGCCAGAGTTCGGGCACATACATGTCTGCAACTTAATTACATTCAGCCGTTATATGGAAAGAGCTGAATCTTCCGTACGCAGACTCATTTTTGCGGCATTTAACCTCCCGACCCAGCTTGTCACTCAAATATACCGTAAGCGTATCTGTCTCCAAATTTGGATCAAATGTTGTTGCAAAAACACTCACCAGTTTCGTCCGGATGAGGTGTATTAGTGATGCCAAAAGTTATTGTCAAAATCAAAGGACAACTCTTTTTCAGATAAAACAACATAAAATGTTTAATTGACTGAATAAATAAAGGTCAATTTACAGAACGGATCGGGACATTTTTAACATTAGCTTAAACATAACATTTCCATGGGTTCGGAACAAATAACGTCAGGCTTGTTATTGGAAATGTATTTTGCGCACTGGAAGCGCTCATGGCCGTGATGTATAAAACGGCTTTTGCCACAAGTGATAAACTAGGGCAATCACGTTGTGATCTTTTCAAAAAGAGAATCTCGCTATGGCAAGAGAAACTATTGGTAAGATAAAGCTGAACGTCATCATCTGCCTCAAACAGCTCCTCTGGTGTGTCTTCCCACTCAGCAAAAAGCTGACGCCTTTTCTCTGGCATCCCTAATATTTATAATAAATACATAAATATAAGAATCATAAGGAAGATGTTTTCAAATAACTTGGCAAGCTGTAAACTATTTATTTTATAACTCCACACGGCTCCTCCACTGCCAAACTTCTCTCGCTGCTCTCCATCTCCTCCGCAAACCACTAAATACACGTCTTTCATCGGGCTGGAGCATTTTGAGGCTTTTAAAGCGTGGAGTCAGGAAGGTGGTGATTAACAGCCTCCCTGCGTGATTACAAATGTACTCAAGGGACTCCCACACCGTGGCTCACATATATATATTATATATAAGCCAATCAGGAACTTTTTGACCCGGCCCACCCGCACCCGACATGACTGATATTTTTGAGGCATCCAACTCGCCCGAAACTGCGGGTTGACCGCAGGTTTTGGGCCGACCCGCGCATCACTAACGTGTATGTTTGATCAGGTGTTCTGTCGAGGCGACCTCCCCCGACGAAATGTATTGTCTAGTGCATCTGCACATGCGTAAAAGTAGCTTTATTGGATTTTGCATCTCCAGCTTGGTGGTTGTCTTTACAATAAATAAGATTATATTTGTGTATTTTGCTGTTTTGCTGTACACTATTGCATTACACATGTGACAAAGTACTAGTTCAAATTAACGTAAAGATGTTGACAATTATGTTAATATACTGTATTTAGCTGAATTAGGCTGAATTTATACGTGCATGAGCTACTTTTGCGTTCCAGTAAAAGATATTTCGCAGTCCCAGTAAAATATATAACTTGGCCCTTACTAATTTCTAGAAAACTCAGCACTTGCTAATATCTAGCGTTTATAGCTAGACTAACTGCATATGATTAAGGATAGCCAATTTCAACATACTAATTCATTCATTGAGATGTTTACTCCTTGTAAATGGACATTTTTTATCCATGGACTAACTGTTGATGGTCAAGGATAGCCAATTTTGACCTTCTAATTCATTCATCAAGATGTAATTTTACACACCACATGCAACTTTAAACACCACGCTTTGGAATGTGGAGTTATATTGACCTGCATGTGAAAATTTTGCCAAAAGATAGATATTTTTCACGCTGTATGATAATCACATAACCTAATCCTTCATCACAATATATTACAATTAAGATCAGATAAGATAAAAATATAAAAACTAAACTATCTTTTCTTTGTTCTTCTTTCCAGTTCCAGAAATCTACCTACTACTCCAACCTCACTCTTTTCTTTGTTTCTCCTCTCTTATCTTCTGCTATGACCACCTCTGATTCCGTTTGACCCTCGCCTGCCCCCGACCTCGCCTCTAGCCCAACGAATATTGTTGGAGATTATGGAGAATAATTGGTACAACGTTTTTAATAATCTAAAATACCCTACTGATTTTACAAACAATCAGAAAATAAATTGAAGGAAATATGCAAAAGGATTTACAGTGAAGGGTAAGCATTTGAGTATTTAGGTTTACTTTTTAATGGTAGTCATTTTTAGATTAATGTTGTTGGTGATTACTGTTGTACAGATGGGGAACTTTTTTGGGGACACGAAAGGCAATTAAAGCAAAAGAGGAGGCCTGGAAAAATGTTCTTCAATTTTATGCAACGCCAATGGGGGGCCACACTGGCATTATTGAAACGTGACATGCTTTGTGTTCAAGATTTTATTGGTATGGAATAACAATTGACATTGACAATTGGGTACGTGTTTCAAAGCATTATAAATACCAATTGGACTTCATGAGATGCACATAATACATTTTATCATTGAAGGTTGGAGAATGTGACAAGTGTCAATGGAAAGGAAAGCCGTTCGCAGCTGTTTTGCCCCTTGAAAACATAAAGGTTAATTTTTGCTTAACATTTTACAGCCTATGGGAAATTAATAGCTAAATAATTTTCCTTGGCAGGTGTCAGCTGTCTGGGAATTAGTGGGCATAGACCTCACAGGGCCATTGCCCAAAATACGAAATGGGTTCTTATATATCCTGACGGCCACTGATTATTTTTCGAAATGGGTTGAAGCAAACCCTTTGAGGACCAAGTCTCAAAGGGCTGTGCTCCATCATATACCAACACAGCTGTCTAAAGCGCATTCTGTCCGATCAGGGACAGGAATTTGTAAATGAGGTATGTAGCTTTGTAAATACATGTATACATTATCAAAATCGACACTATTTCAGTATTTTTTGTTGTATGTACAGCTCAACAATGATCTCTGCACCCTCCTACATATCGAGCGCAGTGTCACAGCTGCATATCACCTCCAGACAAATGGTCTGGACGAGAAGAGCAATCATGACATAAAGCAGTAACTTCAATACCCTCACTATCAAAAATTGACAATACATTTATGTTTAAATAAAGATAACATTTGCAAACATTTAATGTAATGTACAGCCATGATCCTCAGATTAGATAATATAGACTTTATTGATCTCTCAATGGAGAAATTTACACCAGTAAGATTATGTCTCACATGTTTACTGCACATACACATTTCTATTTTTCACTGTTGCACCTTCTCCATGATGCTCATACGTTTGTCTTTTCAGGGCATTCGCAACGCTTGCAAATGATAGACAAAACAATTTGGACACGTACTTGGAGGGGGTATTGTTTGCGTTACGATCAAAAATCCATACATCCACTAAGCAGACTCCCTTTCGCCTGCTGTATGGAAGGGAGGCAGTTTTTCCTGCTGAACTGTACGTGTGCCGGTAAATTCTCATTTCATTTATGAGCTTGGAAATAATATCAACCAAATTTGCATGGAAAGTTTGTGAAAGCATTTTGTTGATTACCACTATTGGTTGTGTTCATGTAATAGAATTGTGTTTCAATTTGGAGAAAGAGCAAGAGTCGTGTTCTGGCCCTGGCTACATCTATGGAGGATTGGCTGATCGATTGCTTCTGTCTTGATTTATCCGGAAATCAAGCATGACATTTCAACCAGCGAAAAAAAAAAAAGCAACACATTTTTTGACACTAAATTTTAAAACATTAAATATTTTGACACTGAATTTACAACAATGAATTTTTTTATACTATATTTTAAAACTTGAATTTTTTGACACAGAATTTTAAAACATTGAATTTATTTACACTGAATATTGTTTTGTTACAGTTTATAGAATTCAAAAGCAAAAAAAAAGTGTTGATAATAAAAACACAAAGTAACCTTCAAAGCTCCAGTCTCCCTCTGAGTCTCCCTTTTTATAGCACACGTGGGGAATGTCCAGAGGCATAAGGATGACTTCATTCAGGAAGTACATGTACATATATGGGCAGGGAAGGAAGCCATTATTTGGTCATATCAGGAAGGAAGTACATATATATGGTCACAGGAAGGAAGTACATATTTGGTCATAGCAGGAAGGAAGTACATATATGGCTCTTCCATTGTATGAACCTTGACCCAGTTAAATGACCTTTGGCACAGTAAGCATGAACTTTAACACACTTAACATGGACTTTAACCCAGTTAGCATAATGTCACATAAATCACATTAAATCACATCAAATTTTATTAAATCACATCACTGACAGTCAGAATAATTGTTTAATGCATTTTTCTTACGTTTCACATATCATACCAAATCATATTTTGTATTACATCCTCCTTTTGAAACTTAAGGCAAGGCAAGTTTATTTGTATAGCACAATTCATACACAAGGCAACTCAAAGTGCTGAACAAAACAAAATAGCATTAAAAAAATAAATAATCACAGTACATTAAAAAGAAAGATAAAAATATAAAATCCCTCAGTTGTATGCACAGCTAAACAGCACTGTCTTTAACTTGGTTTTAAACATTGTCATTGAGGAGGCCTGTCTCACATCTTCAGGAAGATTGTTCCAGATTTTAGCTGCATGAATCTGAAAAGCAGCCTCCCCATGTTTAGTGCTGACTCTGGGCACTAACAGGAGTCCAGTCCCTGTGCTCCTCAGAGTCCGGGCTGGTTCATATGGTACTGACATGTCACGAATATATTTTGGTGCGAGGCCATGGAGAGACTTGTATATATCGTTTGTAACCTTGACGAGAGCAGTCTCAGTGCTGTGGTGGGGTCTAAAGCCGGACTGAAACATATCAAATGAGTTGTTGATTATAAGAAATCTATTTAGCTGTTGGTAGACAACTTTTTCAAGGACTTTTCCCATAAATGGCAGATTTGAGGTGGGACGATAGTTCTTAAGTACGTGGCGTCCAGACTGCTCTTTTTTAGAAGGGGCCTGATGACTGCAGTTTTCAGAGCCTTTGGGAAAACTCCAGAATGAAGGGACATGTTTACTATCTGTGTGAGTGAATGTAACAGACTGCTCAGAACAGACTTCAGAAATCTAGTGGGTAGTACATCCAGGCTGCAAGTGGAGGAGCTCAGACTTGTGATTATCTCTTGGACAGTTTTATCATCTACAGGTGCAAAGTGAGATAGCTCAGAGAGCCTTTCTGGCTGTTGGATGGTTATCTGTGGATTGGAGACAATGGCGTTTTTGATGCCTTGAACCTTTTCATTGAAAAAATGTGCAAACTCATTACATTTACGTTTGGAAGTTAGCTCTAATGGTAGCTGAACAGGGGGGTTTGTTAATCTATTAACTGTTGAAAAAAGAACACGCAGATTGTTACTGAAGCCTTCAATCATTTCAGAAAAATACCTTTCTCTCGTACTACGTAGCACCCGGTTAAACTCGCACAACTTATCTTTGAAGATCTCTTAATCAACCTGGAGGTTGGACTTGCGCCACTTCCGCTGGTGCTTACATTGATTCTGCTATTGCAAATGTTTTGTCGAATCTATCAGATATTAATTATTTAAAAGAGGAGCAGAGAACGGCTTTGAAGGCATTTATTGGTGGCAAGGATGTTTTGGCTCTTCTTCCGACCGGGTTTGGAAAGAGCTTGATTTACCAAATCGCTCCATTGGTGGTGAAGGAAATGGGACAAATACAGAACCCAGTCGTTATAATTGTCTCCCCGCTGAGTGCTCTGGTAGAGGATCAGATCCGTGAGGCTGAATTATTGGGGGTAACAGGCATGCAGCTGGGAGCAAGAAACGAGAAGGAAATCCTCCAAGGACGTTGCCATCTCGTATTCGGTAGTCCCGAGTCGTGGCTCAACGATAAATGGCGAACCATGCTTACATCAGAGGTGTACCAGAATAACCTGGTGGGAATCGTTGTCGACGAGGTTCACGTTACGTATAAATGGTAAGTTAAAAACTCTACAGTTGTCACTAATGTGTCTTAACTGTGTTTGAAACAATTCTGACTGACAATCATAGTGTCATTTTAACATTAGTGGTAGTGGATTTTGGATATGTTGCCTCATTTCTAGTTTGCTCATGCTAAGATAGTGATAATCCATACAAGTATAAAAACAAATAATCTTGTATAACCTTGTATCTGCTGTAACGTTGTGTTTAAGTTGAGAAACCTATTTACTCGCTGAGTAGCCTAAATGTATTTTTCTCTAAATCAGGGGCGAAGGCGCAAAAGGCGTTCCAGCTTTCAGAGAGAGCTTTGCTCGGCTTGGAGAACTCAGATCTATTGTTAAAGAGGGTAGGTTAATCTTGTAAATCTGTACAAAGATTGTTATTTGGGGTCAAGCAACATGTCTGCCCTAGGTTATTGAGGACCCCCTGTTGATATTATGCATTTGTTTGTGTTTCAGGCACACTTGTCATGGCTTTGACAGCGTCTGCTGATATCGTCAACAGAGGCCGGGTGATCAAGCTGTTACACATGGAGAAGGCAACTCGAATAACTGTCTCGAATATCTGCCCAAACAGAAGCAACATCAGGCTTCGGCTGAAGCATGTTCCAAGTCATGACCTGGACTGCATGGAATGGGGGGTGACAGAGGTCAGACATAAGCGACTGTTGATGTCTCCCATCATCATTTACTGTTTATTGCTCAAGACAGTTGGAAGAGTGTTCTGCCATCTCAAAGCCAAACTTGGAAAAGATGCATGGGTGAACAGAGACCCAGAGCATAAGGCTGAAAACCTGCTGATAGGAATGTTCCACAGCAAGACACAGAGTGCTGGCATCCTTTACGGGTGAAGGTAACTGCAGGGTAGTTGTTGCTACAACTGCGCTGGGGATGGGCCTCAATTTTCCAAATGTCTCACATGTTGTTATGTATGGGGCACCAGAGGATGTAGAAGCTATTGTGCAACAAGTTGGGCGGGCAGGGAGAAACGCTCTTCCTTCACATGCTGTTTTGTATGCAATCAAAGCATCACCAAGGGTGGATAAAACAGTGAAAGCAGTGATTCATACAGGGGCAAAGGGCAAAGCCCTCTTCAGTCACTTTGAAGAGCACACTACAAGCTTGGAGCCGGGTCATCTCTGTTGTACATACTGCCACTCCATGTGTTCATGTTCATCTGGTGTTTGTGTAGAGCTTACTCCAAAATATGAATTAGTAGAATCAAATTTATGCACTACTGCAATTAGATCTAGAGAGGTGACTGAGGAAGACAAGAATGTAATCCTGGCCTGCTTGCAACAGTACAGACGCACTTTAGTCCCTGACATGCCACTTGTCACTAACAAGACTGTCTGCACTGGGTTTGGGACTGAACTTATCGAATCGGCAGTCAAACACAGTCCCTTTATCTTTGACTTGAGTTACATAACAACCAACCTTCCTGCATTTAGATTACGACATGCACAGGAAATTCTCCTCGCCATCAGTGAGGTTTTTGGTGATTTCGAATACACAGAGCCTACTTCACCTGAGGATAACTTTACAGAGCCAGACATTGATTTCACAGGTTATTTTGATGAGGAAGATGAGGACTTTGAAATGTTGTCACAACATAGTAGTGGTTCAGAGTCAATTTAGCTTTCCAGGCTATTGGATGCTGCTGTATTAATGTCTTTGAATTACCGACAATGTAAATAAATTATGTAAATAATGTTGTATACTTGACCAAATGTAAATAAAATGTCATTTTGGAGAAAGCCAGGGTATTTTTTTTTTTACCTTACAATGAGAAACTTGGATTTTGAAATAATGAAGCTGGAAATAGGGTTGAAAGATTGTACTGTTTATATGTTTACACATTTAAATTAAACATAATTTAACAGTTAATAACTTAAAGCTGCACTAACTGACTTTATTTTTGTATTCATTACGAAAATGCTATCCATGTCCATGTAGTGCATTGGGATATACATCATTTTGAAGAAAAAGTAGCGCAGATTTGTGCTGGCTTGACATTATATTTTAGATCGAGTTTTGATGAAACAAGGAAGAGAATGTGTTTCGGGTCGCGGATTGTGACCAATAGCAACGGACCACTGGCCCCCACTTTCGTGAGAAATCTACAGGTCTGTTAGCATAGACAGCTGAGTTAGCACAACAAGCCGAGGAGCTAACCTGAAACTTCGTGTGTCTTCGTCACCGGTTACTGCTTACACAGCGAAACAGCCATCCAAAAGAAAGTCCCGTTCCTCCGCGCTTCCCGGTTCTATCGTTCTATGGTCACGCCATCCACATGCAAATCCATATTTGTGTATTATCCATATTGGGATACGCTAACTCCGTCCCAACAGTGGGTGTGTGTGGGGGGCGATAGCTTCGTGGGTGCGGGGAGGGGAGCAGAAAGAGAGAGGCCAGCGAGTCCACGGCTTCAAAATCCCAAAGTCAGTTAGTGCAGCTTTAACAAAAACACAAAACATACAAACACACAAAACATGCAAACACACAAAACATACAAACACACAATGGGCCTCATTCACGAACGGTTCTTAGGAACAGATGTGTACGTAAATCCTACTTACGCGGTTTTTACGAAGAAAGTGGCATTCACAAATATTTCTCGTAACCAGAATTTCTCTTGGGCAAGTACAAATCCTACGAGTCCTCAGGAGCACTCGTACGCATTCAGTGCCGACATGTTCACACGCCGGGGTTGTCCTCTTTGGTGAAGTTGAATAAAAATACAACATTCCAGTGATATGTCCGTCATATCGATGTATGTATTTATTTATTTGTAGTAATCTTTATTAGTAATCTTTATTTATATACCGCCTTTTTCACTGCAGATCTGGCCTACTTTTTAATTCATTTTGAAATGAAATGTGCCAACGCTTTATCAAATACATTCGAAATCTTGCCGTGTATTAGTGACCCCTTCCTATTTATAGGGGGCATTTCTTTATCCACGGGCCACAGAACAACGGCATATATACTGCTGCTGCAGGAGGTTACTGGGTCCGCGCTGAGTCTCTGCGCTGGTCTCCCCTATGGATCTATACGGGTCTGCACTGGTCTCTCCCATATACGGGTCTGCACTGGTCTCTCCCATGGATCTATACGGGTCTGCACTGGTCTCTCCCATGGATCTAGACGGGTCTGCACTGGTCTCTCCCATATACGGGTCTGCACTGGTCTCTCTCCATACGGGTCCATGCTGCACGCTCCTGGATCCATACGGGTCCGCGCTGGTCTCTCAAGTCTGGTCTATGCGGTCTATCTTCGGTCCGCGCTGGTCTCTGCGCACCGGTCTCTCCAGTCAGGTCACTACAGTCTATGCGGTCTCTCCTATAGGTCCGCGCTGGTTTCTGTGTGCTGGTCACTCCAGTCTCTCCTCGGGTCTGCATTGGTCTCAGCGCTGGTCCGTGCTGGATCTCCTCCCAGGGTCCAAAATATTTTGAGATTAATCTCAAAACATTTTGAGATTCATCTTTAAAATAATACATAATATATTTTTAAATTAAGCTCATAACATTTTGATATTAATCTCATCATATTCTTAGATTAATCTCATAATTTTGCTAGTTCGACTTTATTATCATAATATTTCGACTTTTAAGTCAACATTTTATAACTTTATTCTCAGTCTGGTAAAAGAAGAATAAAGGGTGACTCTTTTGCTCCGTGGCCTGTTGCTTTAGGCCTGTTGCTGTTTCCTCTGCCGTCTGCACACGGCTCTGCAGTCCCTTATATGGGCATTAGTGGGCGGTTACTTATGCTAAGTACCTATGCTAATGAAGCACCTGGCACGCGCGCTGTACTTACGAGGAAATGGGATTCATCAATCTGAGAGAACAGCTGCGAACAATTCAGCGCCTTACGAGTGCGTTGATGAATCCCACGTGGGGACTTCTTAGAAATCTACTTAAGGACAACTTGAGAAGAAAGTTGAGTAGTTTCTCACGAAGTTATTCGTGAATGAGGCCCAATGTTATTTACAACGGGGTCATTATTGACCCATTTCAAATAGGGTGATCTTGCCACTCCTTCAATTTAGATTTCAACCATCCCCTCAGGTTAGTACATTTCAGTTTTTTCAGAAGATCTGTTAAATTTCGGGAAATTCTGAGAACTCTCTGCCTGGGTGGTCCTTGAAAAGCTCAGCGTCTCTTAAAACTTTCACCAAAACTAGAATATCCTCCGTCTGACGAGGAGCATGGTGCACGGCTGTGGAGCTTGACACCTGCAGTTCTCTGTCTGTGGTCTCCATCAAGCTTTTAAGGACCCCAATGGACTTGCTGACCCTGCCTGCGTTCTGTTCAGAAAGGTTTGGACCACTGCGTCGCAAAAAGGACTTTAGAAAGTTGTTTAGATGCTCCAGATGCAGATCTAAGGAAATGTTCTTTCCCTTTCCTCCCTTCCCATTCCAAAACCTATTCCAGGTCAAGCTGTGTGCTAGGCGAGGGGAAAGTGTAAAATTCACCTGCAAGGTAAGGAGGAGTGTACTGTAGGCATACTGGGTATGCCCATCGGCCTTGTAGAACATCAGCGCTACAGTATATAGCCGCAACAGCCTCTCTCCGTCTCCTTCCTTAACTGCATCCTGCAGGTCTGCCAAGAAAAATCCAAAACCCAGCCTTGCCTCCGTATGCTGTCAAACCATGTTCTTTTCTCTCATGGTTTTCCATGGCCTTTTTGTACTTCAACTCTTATGCATCCTGGGGCACGGCAATGAAGCTTCTCTCCCTTTTGTGGTAGGTCACTGGCTGTGTCGTTGACACCACTTACAATGTCTGAAATGTCCTTAAATATGACAAGTTTGTCAACCACCCCAGACACTACATCATGTAGCCAGTTCCTTTTCTCTTCCTGCGAACCTGTTAAGATGTGGTCAGGGATGAAGCCTTCTGGGACATCTGTAGACACATCACATAAATAATGTGAGATGCATGTTTGGTAGGGTAAGCTGTGATGTTATTTATTTCAAAAACTGCACAACACAAGGAAGAAATATCAGTTTTCAAATTAAAAACATGTATACGTTTTACAAGAAAAAAATTCCTTTCATCTGCATGTTTTCACCAGCTCATTGGCCTTGTTTATAATGTCTGCCATAAGATATGGCTATTTCAGGAATGGTACCCAGTGCCTCCATGCTTTGGACTCAGCTAAAGGGATAGGATGGGGGCAGGGAGTATTAACCCTCTATGCACGTGGGTCATTTTGGGGAACTTTCCTCGCCTGGTTTTCTTTGTGTATAATTGTTCATAAAACAGTCATATTTTGATGCAGAGTCAAGCAGTATACTTTGTTTTTTTCAGTACAACCTGGGGTTTTAGAATATTCATATTGTAAAGCTGTCATATGAATTATATAAAAATTATGGAATCATGAAGACAAAGAAAAAAATCAAACGGAAAATCAATTTAACAAAAATGTATTGAAAAAACACAATGAAATGCTATAAACAACTTTTTACACTGCATAGAAATGTTATTTATGGTCTTGGGGATAATGGGGAAAAAAATTGAATCTCTAACTATTATACTTCCACTATAAAAGCAAAAAACTCTGTACTCCTGATGCCCTTCCTGAAGCAGTTTGTCTATAATGCTGGGGTTGCTTCTGTAGTACAGAAAAAACGTAAAACATAAGAAACTGAGCCAAAACAAAAAAAACATCAATTATTTATATAATACATATATTTATATACATCATATACACATAATGTCATTTTACTGTATTTATTATCGTCTTTATCAATAATGAGCACTCTTCAGCCGGTTATTGCAATCGCAGCTGTAGTTTCAACTGTGGGAGAACAAGTAAACGCAGAGGAGTGAGACATCTCACTCTCTGACGATCTTTGGCAGTCCCTGTGTGTTTGTATCTCACAGCTGTTTGTACCTCACGGGTCACGCTTTGGACACGGACTTTCAGACAAACGTAGTTTATCCTCCGTGCATCGCACAGACAAATCAAAACTAGTTTCGAAAAGCCCTGAATACGTACTTCACAGAGGAAATTGATCATTTGTAAAACATGTGCATATAGGGTTAATATGAATGATTCAGAGGGCCATATTTATCTTGCATTATGTTGCCCATTCGTAGTGAATACTACTGGACTTACACAGAATGGTTAGAGTTCAGTGACGGTTTGTTAGTATAAAGACATTTAACAGGGTCTAGACATTTGTTTCAATGAGAGTCTTGAGCTTTAATTCAAAGATTGTATCTGACACATTCTGTAGCCCAAAGTGCTCCATTGCCGCTGCCAGGAAGAGAGCTGCAGTGTCCTTCTGCACAAACTCCTTATATGCATTGAATGCAGCATGCGGACCTTGTTTTGCATTGCTGCATAAGAACATATCTTGTTATTGGTGATGGTTTGTAATGGACTCATGATGTAGAAGTGCCCAACTCTAATTCGAGATGGTTGGTCCTAAATTGACCAACCACCACACAGACACACACACACTTTGAAAGAGAGACAGAATTACAGAACTGGAAAAAAGCCGTAATTCATGGTGGCTGGACCATCATAGGACAGAGCAGATAAGTTGTGATGAAGTTCCGAGCCTTAATTCATGGTGGCTGGGGTTCAATGGGAAAGAAAAAAACCTGTAAACAGTGAACACACAGGTTAAATCAGAATGCAAACATTAAAACAAACATGTACATATTAAAAATACAACAACAAAGAATACCAAAGACAATGCATAAAGTCACACATGCATACCTCAACAGATTCATATTGGCAAGGAGTGTGCCATGATCCTTTGCCGAACCTTCTTTAAAAAAAATCTGGTGATACATCTGAAATGAAATTTATTATATAATACAAAGTCAAAACAGTCATTTGGTGGGCAAGAACAAAAACAGATCACATTTAATTACTAAGTACTGCATGAGTACATGTAGCTCACATAAGTATGACTGCAAAATTTTTTCATGTAATTAAGTCCGTGAATATTAAAATCTTATCATGTGACTGTCCTGAAATCACACTGCAGCACTCTAAAGTAGGCACTATTTATTTTTGCTTGTCCCAAAACCAATGTCAACATGGGTATGTGGGGTGAGAGAATAGTCAAAACTGTGCCACAATTGAAACAATAAAACTGTGATGACACATAGGGGAGGGTGCTGAGGATATGTGCCAAATGTTATGTTACAATGCAGGTGTCCTTTAAGTATTTAAACTCCTATCTTGATGATGTCACTCACCTCAGAGGTTTCTTATTGCATGCCAATCCTCAAATTTCAAGACAAGGCCTTCCAGCCTGTGGACCGCATTTTCACCTTCAGCAAAGGCCCACTGTATGTTACGGCTATCTCTGTCAGCCCTCTGTCAGTCTGTCACCACCGACTAAAATGCTTTGTGGTCCTTCTGGGCCCTTTGGAACATACCTACATGACACATCAATTAGATGCAAAATTTTACAACAACACATACAAAGCAGAACATATGACATTTTTTCCCACCCCAGCCTTCTTACTCATTCTGAAAATGCTGTAGAACATCAGCTAAATCTGTAGATTGGTTCTCATCTTTGAAGAGAAGTCCAAGGGGGTACTATGAAGAAGAAACACATGTATTAGAATTGCACAAACGTATGGAGTGATAGCATAAATCAACTGAACAACCGCTTTTGATACCTACACAAGTCAAAGTTTACAATTTCCCAAAACTCAGAATAAAGTGTAGTTAATTAATACTTACGTGGGTTGAAGGCTCTGACATTTCTGCAGAATACTGGTGAGGGATGTTATGAACCACGGTTGACGACAATGGCTTGAAGGCATCCATGTACTTGGTAATGATTCTGCTTCCCAGAACAACATAGTCACGGCGCATGTGGTGGATCCAGTGTGTTGATTGGTTCTTTTGGCTGATCGACTGATGGTGTGTGCGGCAGAAGAAGTCCAAGTTGTCAAATATGATGGAATAGGTTTTTGGTGGAGTTGGCACTGATGTTGCTTCTGCAGGCAATGTTGTTACACCCAGATTCCCCATTTCAGCGTCTGTCACTGTACTGAAGGCTAACAAAGCAGCAACATTGTCAGACCTCAGAGTGCTTTGTGTCAAGTTATCTGCAAGACACAAACAAACAAATAAGGGGTTTTGGCAAAAAGGGCGCAATTGTACAAAGCACAAATTGTAAACGACCTTGGGAGCTTCAAAAGTCGCTGTGAACTTTCATAGTTTGAAAACTTATTACTTACAAGATTATATTAGTAGTGTCAAACAGCTGAATGGATTAAATAAAATTGACAATGTGAATATCAGGTCTTTCTTACCTGACAAGGAAGACTGCTTCGTGGCATGCATTGCTCCATCCAGGTCCCTCACAACCTCAGTGCTTGACGTGACGGATACACAATTGGCTGTGCTTCTGTCCTCATGTTCCCTGAGGAATATTTCATTTGCTACTTTCAGTAATAGAAATTCCTCTCCGCATGTATTTGCCATTTTTTGTTGTTGTTTGAGAGCATTTATGTAAGTGGTAGTAATTCCTAGTTTACAAAGCCTTTTGAAAGATGCCTTCTTCACACCAGCATACTGCAGGACACTATTCACGTAGTATGCAAAGGCAGACAAACGGGGCTGCCTGCCTCTATTATATTAAAAAATGACGTGTTCAAAATCCCTTATAAAGATGACCATGATTCAGAAAGTTAAATTCAAAAAGGTTTATTTCCCTAATACAAAAAGAATCTAAAACAGCTGTCCGGACCAAAAAGTATCTAATCCCTATCCTCTATATAAGGTGTAACATTGGTTGGGCGCTCCACCAAGTCACACAGCTAAACCCTGATCCGGACTGAAAAAACTAACACACACATTCAAGCTATTCATTAAGTAAATGTGCAAGGGGAAGAAGGGGCGTGTCGTATCAGTCAGCTCTTGGTCCAGGGTCCGGCCTCCATCAGGTCTTCTCCGTCTCGCCAGACCTAAACAGAAATCATTCACGCACTACCCCTCCCTAATTCTATAGATTTATTAGTTCCTTTGAGATAAGGCAGAGGGATCTCAAGGCTTCTCCTCCAGATTCTGGACTCCATCTCCTTCTTTCACAACTTGAAAGGATTAGCAGAATCCCCCCAGATTAACTATCATTAACTCACCCATGCACTTTGGACAAAATGGGACAAGGGGAGTAGGGCAATACAAGGTCTTTCTTTTTGCTTGGAGACAGACAGAGTTCAATTTCAGGTCAATCTAATTCACATCGCCTTTTAGCCTATATTTAATACAACACCTCTCAAAGCTATAGCTGCTGCAGCACAAGCAATGTTAGTGGAGTTTTTAGTGATGCACAAAAAGATAGAAAATAAAAACGGCGACACACGCTGTAGATCAGCTTGTAGTTTTTCAAAGGAAAATGCCTTCAACTCCTCAGGTGATGTTTTTGAGAGAATGAAATCAGTGAAGGGATTGCATAGCTTCTTGCACTCGTCTTCTACAATGCCCATGATTTTTTCACTGATCGACCCAATCAATTCTTTGTGTGTCGTCATCTCTTTGGCAGCCCAACTCCAGTTGCTCCTTGCTATAGCTTTTTAGGCGTGGCGAGACGGAGGGAGGACCATATGGTGGAAGCGGATCACGGAACCGAAGCTGCCTGATACCACGCCCCTCTCCTTCTTGCACATTTACTTATAGTGAATAGTTTGAATGTGTTAAGTTAGAGTTTGTTACCGAACAAGTACAGTAGTGTGACTTGGCGTGGAGCGCCCACCCAAAGTTATACTTTTATACTTTATTTAGAGAAGAAGGATTAGTTACTTTTGTCCCGGACAGCTGTATAAGATTCTTTTGTATTAAGGAATAATAAACCTTTTTGTATTAACTTCTGTATCTTGGTCCATCTTTTATAAGGGATTTTGAACACGTCATTTTTTAATACATTACCCTCACAATCTGGGTCCATCTCCTTCTCCAGTACAACGGAAAGGCTTAACAGAATCGAGGATGCAGATCCCCTTGGCCTTCCAGATTAGAATATCCATTAACTCATCCTGCCCTTTGGACTAAAATGAAGAAGGGGAGACCAGGTCTTTTTGCTAGGAAAGAGACAGAAGGTCATATCAGGGTCAGTCATTGTCATATCTGCTTAGTCTTATATTTAATACAACATATCCCTCTCTGGCCGCTTTTAAACAAGGCCACAGAACATAACCTTTCATTAACCTTCCTTGGTGGCCGGGATGGGAATCCTCTAACCAATGCAAGCATTTGACCTCTCAGTCCAGGTTAAACAGCAGTGTCATTGCTTTAAAACACAAAGAGACGTATACAAAGGTATACAGCAACATCCTAACACCATTATAATTGCAAAGCAGGCCGAAAGGCTTTGATAACAACAATATTACATGTTTTCCACCATCCCCAAATGCTGTCCAGCACGCTCCAGCACTGACTTATGCTGCTTTCACACCGGATCATGTGTTGAAATGCATATGCGTCTCGGAATGCACGCACAAACTGCGCGGCAAAGGCGCGGCAGAGGCGCAGGAGCGGAAAATCGATGCACGTAGGAGATGAATTTCCCTGAACCTCTTCCGCCGGACGGTGGTGCAGCAACCAATCACAGAGCACGCACACCGCTGACGTGATCACACCATGCACACACCATATATACCCCGGGAAGGACCCGGAACTGGCCTTTTTCGAAATGGAAGATAACGTAATAGACAATCTGATCGTGGCCGTAACTAACTTTCCAAAGCTGTGGAAAGTTAGCATTTCGGAATACAGCGACAGGCTGAAAAAGGAGCTTGCATGGAAGTCCATTGCTCAACCTCCCTGGTAAGTAGCATTTATTCAGAAATTGGTTCTTGTTTATGCTAGTTATACAAGGGGGATTTCAGCGCGTTTTCTGACTAGTATCTGATTTGTTGCAGTCGAATTTTGCAAGAAGAGGTGGAGGTCACTGCGAGATACTTACATGAAGAGAAGGAAAGAGGTGCAGAGGAGTGGCTCTGCTGCAGGGAAGGGGACAAAATGGAGGTACAGCAGTGCCCTGGCCTTCCATGACCCGACCATAACCCCGGGCCCCACAACCAGCAACATGGCAAGTAGGGAGGAGGAAGGGCCGGCTCTTGTTTGAGAGGAGGCTTCTGCACGGCTTAAAGGTTTGTACTGGGTTGAAATGGGGGCATCTGACTATATGAAACTATATGACGTCATGCTATGCAATGGCCATATCTGCAATGTTTACTACAATGACTATGCATTTACAGAAGACATGAGGGTGACATCTCCCGAGCCGGGGACGTCATTCGCAAGTAGCCTGCAGAGTCCTGTTGCTGCCTCTGCCTGCCACTCAAGGCTAGCCCTCCGGAAACACCTCCAGGTGAGCATCACAAATCATTTACTTGGTTACCTACTTCATGTCTGCGACTAGTTATAGCTCTTGTCCGTAGTATGTAATTTCGAAACATGTATATTCTCCTGTTCAACAGGCCCACAACGGAAGAGGACCAGGAAGGCCGATCCTCCGGTCTCCGATTATGAGCGAGATCTGCTCTCCGCTCTCCAGCAGAACTGTCTGTCCTCATCTCAGAGGATGTTGGAGGAGGAACTCTTTGCGGCTAGTGTGGTCCCTCTCTTGAAGAAATTGAAGCCCCATGAAAAAGACAGAGCCAAACATAAAATGTACAACACATTCTTTGAGTCCTTGGAAAACAAAGAATTTGGAACCATCGTATGACCAGGGATAGCCATTTGACCAAACTTTATGGAGTGTGTGCTCTAGATTTTATATTTGCTCACAGGTCTGTCCAAACAGGCTGTAAAACAGCTGCAGTACATTCAAAATGCAGCAGCTCGAGTCCTGACTAGAACCAGGAAGTACGACCATATTAGTCCAGTTCTCAGGTCTCTGCACTGGCTTCCTGTGGCTCAGAGAATAGACTTTAAAACAGCTTTGCTTGTGTACAAGTCTCTCCATGGCCTCGCACCAAAATATATTAGTGACATGTTAGTACCATATGAATCAGCCCGGACTCTGAGGAGCACAGGGACTGGACTCCTGTTAGTGCCCAGAGTCAGAACTAAACATGGGGAGGCTGCTTTTCAGATTCATGCTGCTTAAATCTGGAACAATCTTCCTGAAGATGTGAGACAGGCCTCCTCTCTGACAATGTTTAAAACCAGGTTAAAAACGGTTCTGTTTAGCTGTGCATACAACTGAGGGATTTTATATTTTTATCTTTCTTTTTAATTTTCTGTGATTATTTATGATTTTAATGCTTTCTTGTTTTGTTCAGCACTTTGAATTGCCTTGTGTATGAATTGTGTATGAGAATGTGCAGAGGTCCCACCTCTGCACCTTCTCCACCGACTCCCACTGATGACTGCTGTCGTTGTGTTGGACTTAACCCCACTTTGCCCAAAGCCCCCACTGAAAGATCAAGGCTATGCTCACACTCAGAGAGCAGCCTCCTGTGGACTCACCACCTGCAGAGGGTCAGTGAGGGGCTGGTGCTATGAGACTTGGGTGGCATCTCTGACTGCCACCCCCCTGACCCAGAAATGGATTAAAGGGTAGAAAATGGATGGATGAATTGTGCTATACAAATAAACTTGCCATGCCATAAAAGTTTTGTGTGAATCTTTTGTGTCTGTTTAAATACATTACTTAGGTTATTTTTCATCTTGTCATTAAGAGGCGTAGTTGTAAAAGTTCCAATCATTACAGAATAAATGAGTAGATAAATGATCATTTGTACTTCTTTGCCCCGTCCTTTACAGCACAGATAGAAATGGTAGTGACATCAAACTTATAGACATAGTAGAATTCTCCACAGCTGAGGGCGAGGCCAGAGACTACAACGCGCATCTGATCCTCGCCCCTGCCAGGAGAGCTGAGGAGCTGTCCGCCTATGGATTTGCCCATGCTAGGGTAAGCCCACCAGTACTCAAGGCTGGAGTGAGTGAGCAATAGAGCCAAGAAAGACTTGGCCCGTAGATCGACCAACAGACCCGAGAAAAGCTGCCCGTAAGTGGAGTGCAACACTTAGGAAGAATAGGGACTCCCTGTATACTATCCCTACTAGGAAGTCAGGGGACTCCCATGGCCCCATCCCTACTAGAAGGCCAAGAGTCCACCATCAGGCTCCCGCTAGAAGGCCAAGGGATTCCCGCCATATTCCTTCTAGCTGGCCGAGAGGCCCAATAAGCCATTACAAATTAACATGTGACTCCGAGCCAATTAATGACTGTTTAAGCAAGAATACCCTCTGAAATTTAAAAGAAAAAAACATAAGTTTACAAATGAACTGTGCTAAGATCTATGTAAGACCACTTTAGGAAAACAATCGTAACAACATCATACAGCCTTATTATCAGTCACAGAGGAACTTTCTCTTGGGATTACATCTGAAAACATACTTCTGTTCGCTCGTCTCGCCTAAAGTGACATATTTTTGGAGGTACGGCCACGGTAACAGTTTGAGAGTCCTCCGCGACCGCGGCTCCTGGGCTCTCTGCTGTCCTGTCACTGCCCTCCAGCAGCGCGCGTATGTGTGTGTGGTTGTGGGTGTGTGTGGGCGCCGTCACCAAGGCATGCACATTATACTGTCTTCCTAATTTGTTTGTTTTGGCTGCGGGAAAATGCTGTAATATATGAACATCAGAAATGTCTGTGAGAAACTAGCTTTGGAGGATGCTACCGTGCTACTTGCTCAATAAAATAGCTACAGAAAAGTTACTTGGTTTTGGAAACAGTGTCGCTACCGTCAGCCTACTGAAAAATGTAGTTCAGCTAATAGCCTGCCCATCACTGCATACACGTCATTGCCCCTCCACGGTTTTCAGCCGCCTCCCTTTCTATACTGAGCTGGCACTGGGACTGGGCCATGGGAGTCCCCTGACTTCCTAGTAGGGATAGTATACGGGGAGTCCCTATTCTTCCTAAGTGTTGTACTCCACTTACGGGGCAGCTTTTCTCGGTCGAATTAGTTAGCTTTTCTCGATCGACGGGCCTAGTCTTTCTTGGCTCTATTGCTCGCTCACTCCAGCCTTGAGGACTGGGGGGCTTAACCTAGCATGGGCAAATCCATAGGCGGACAGCTCCTCAGCTCTCCTGGCAGGGGCGAGGATCAGATGCGCGTTGTAGTCTCTGGCCTCGCCCTCAGCTGTGGAGAATTCTACTATGTCTATAAGTTTGATGTGACTACCATTTCTTCCAATTAATCATTTCCAGAATGGAAATGATTAATTGGTCCCTCAACGCAATTGATTCTATCTTTTCAACACGTAAGCGTGGGTCTGGAGAGCCCGTGTGCCCGGACGGGACTTCACCGGCGGGGTATACTCTTGACAGCTGGAACAAGTTTCAGCCCCTCTGTCTGTCGACCCTGTCCATTGAAGATTCGGAAGACGTATATATCTTTGGCATTTTGGTGGTGGGAATCCTCCTGTTTGGGTTTGGAGCGATCCTGTTCTACCACATTTTCGGTGGCATGGCAGTTCACAAGATTCACAACCTGCTGGCCGACAAAATTGATGGGATGTACAAGGAGCTAAGCCGTGTCGTGGTTGAGAGCGCCGTGTCTGGTCAAAGGAGAGTGGTTTTAGTGGAACAGTTGATCAAAGATCTCGCAGCTCGTTCACTCGATGGGCATAAAACTCTGGAATTGAGATTGAATGACATTGTTTGTCAGGCTTGAACTCTCTGACCCGGCTTGGATTTGCCCCTGTGTACGGAGGTCTGAGGGCGCCGTAATTCGGTTTAATTGGAATTAATAGAATATCTGCCTGCTTTTGATGCTACATTGCATATAATATTGTCCCTCTCAGGCGATGTGTTTTTCTCCTGCTGTGTCTTCTCTCCACTCTTATCTCACATTCCTCGACCAAGGCCATAAACAAGGTCCCACAATCTACAACAACTCACACTATTTCAGTCTCCAGCAAGGATCCCTCACCCCCGCCTCCCTCTACCTATCCATCTTGCTCCCTCCCTCCCCTCCATTCCTTATTGTTTTCCTACTCACCCCCTCCCTGATCCCGCCCCCCTCTGACAGCTACATTGGGCCGGCCGCCGGAGGTGCTCATCCCGAGAAAAAAATCCGTGGTTTATAAAAAGCACAATGTGTCTATCCAATTGTCTGTGAACTGTATGTTATTGCTCTCTGCTGTTTCTTGCTGCACACAGCGCCGCAAATGGCGAAGTGGCACGCTCTCTGCCAAGACAATTTCCAAGTGATAACTTTGTTACTCACGTGGCAATAAAAATGATTCTGATTCTGATTCTGATTTCTATCCGTGCTGTAAAGGACGGGGCAAAGAAGTACAAATGATCTTCTATCTACTCATTTATTCTGTAATGCATGGAACTTTTACAACTACGCCTCTTAATGACAAGATGAAAAATAACCTAAGTAATGTATCTAAACAGACACAAAACTTTTATTATTTCCAAATATAAAATCTAGAGCACAAGTTTGGTCAAATGGCTATCCCTGGTCATACAATGGTTCCAAATTCTCTTTGTTTTCCAAGGACTCAAAAAATGTGTTTTACATTTTATGTTTGGCTCTGTCTTTTTCATGGGGCTTCAATTTCTTCAAGAGAGGGACCACACTAGCCGCAAAGAGTTCCTCCTCCGACATCCTCTGAGATGAGGACAGACAGTTCTGCTGGAGAGCGGAGAGCAGATCTCGCTCATAATCGGAGACCGGAGGATCGGCCTTCCTGGTCCTCTTCCGTTGTGGGCCTGTTGAACAGGAGAATATACATGTTTCGAAATTACATACTACGGACAAGAGCTATAACTAGTCACAGACATGAAGTAGGTAACCAAGTAAATGATTTGTGATGCTCACCTGGAGGTGTTTCCAGAGGGCTAGCCTTGAGTGGCAGGCAGAGGCAGCAACAGGACTCTGCAGGTCACTTGCGAATGACGTCCCCGGCCCGGGAGATGTCACCCTCATGTTTGCTGTAAATGCATAGTCATTGTAGTAAACATTGCAGATATGGCCATTGCATAGCATGACGTCATATAAGTTCATATAGTCAGATGCCCCCATTTTCATTCTGGTGGTGGGGCCCGGGGTTATGGTCGGGTCATGGAAGGCCAGGGCACTGCTGTACCTCCATTTTGTCCCCTTCCCTGCAGCAGAGCCACTCCTCTGCACCTCTTTCCTTCTCTTCATGTAAGAGAAATGGCCACTCTTCCATAAAGGCCAGATTTGTGCAGTGCACGACTGATTGTTGTCCTATGGACAGACTCTCCCACCTCAGCTGTAGTTATCTGCAGTTCATCCAGTGTGATCATGGGCCTCTTGGCTGCATCTCTGATCAGTCTTCTCCTTGTTTGAGATGAAAGTTTGGAGGGACGGCCGGGTCTTGGTAGATTTGCAGTGGTCTGATACTCCTTCCATTTCAATATAATTGCTTGCACAGTGCTCCTTGAGATGTTTAAAGCTTGGGAAATCTTTTTGTATCCAAATCCGGCTTTAAACTTCTCCACAACAGTATCTCTGACCTGCCTGGTGTGTTCCTTTGTCTTCATGGTTCTCTCTGCGCTTTAAACAGAACCCTGAGACTATCAAAGAGCAGGTGCATTTATACGGAGACTCGATTACACACAGGTGCATTCTATTTATCATCATCAGTCATTTAGGACAACATTGGATCATTCAAAGATCCTCACTGAACTTCTGGAGTGAGTTTGCTGCACTGAAAGTAAAGGGGCCGAATAATATTGCACGCCCCACTTTTCAGTTTTTTATTTGTTAAAAAAGTCTAAATTATCCAATAAATGTTGTTCCACTTCACGATTGTGTCCCACTTGTTGTTGATTCATGACAAAAAATTAAAATTTGATATCTTTATGTTTGAAGACTGAAATGTGGCGAAATGTTGAAAGGTTCAAGGGGGCCGAATACTTTCGCAAGGCACTGTAGTTACAAAATTCTAAACTCCACCACAATAACCTGCGGCCGCTTCACCTCTTTGTACCCAAGATGCTACATGGAAACCCCAAAGGCATTTTGCTATGCTAATAAAAATCTACCAAAATGCTATAACTAATTGCAAACCTGACAATCGATGAAAATACTCTCTACTATTCCTTCTCCAACTCACTACGGGTGCGTGAACGAGACTGGGCCGTTTATATACCTCAGGGCGGCAGGGCAACTGACGTCAGCCTTCACTGCAGACGTCAGCCTTCACGGCATGTTAGCGCCAGATTCAAAATTCAAATGTAGTGAATACAGGTCGCCGGTAGATGGCGCCTCACTGACGGTTTAGGCAGAAAGTTGATCTTTCAACTAATTTGCACTAAAGTGAGAAAATTATGACCAGGATATGTACACAACACTATTGGACACTCATTTATACCGTTTATCAGATTTGAGGGTGAGTTGTCCTTTAAAGGTAGACTGTGTAATTTTTTGTGCCATCTAGTGTTGAGATCTTATATTGCAGTCTCTTATAGTACGAGTGCCTTTGAGGTTGAGGAGCACTGTTGCCTCTGTCATTCACCAGACTGCCGAGGAAGGAATACTTTAGTTTGATAAATGACCGGATCTCTCCAAACGTCTCAGGCAATGCACAGAGGCTGCACTGAGTTTTACCATGGATCTATAAAAATATATAGTTTTACAAACACGGTGTGAAGAGAAGAGACGCATGGAGGAGTAATGTCTGTGGGAGCTTAAAACTACGATGATCAAAGAAGCAGGACATATACATAGCCACGGCAGGACAGGGCTAAAAGCTCATGTTAGCATTAGCGTTAGCCAACTAGCCCTATCTGCATCACGGTAAGAAAACAGAACTTTCACTCACGCTGCTGATAAAGTATTCTGGCGATTGTTTTGTGGGGATTCTGTGTGTTTTATTTGAGGCTTTGTCCCTGAATAAGTTTAGTTGAAACTTGTGACATAGTAGTTGGACTGCGCTCGGATTGGGTCAGAACATCCTGAGACCGTTGCAGATTCTGCCTCGTTCTCATTATTGTCAGTGTGAAAAAGTTACGTATTGTTCACGTGTGAGTGTGTTGTGTACAAACTACACGATGTGCCCCCTGTTGTGTTGATGCTGTCTTTGTGCGTGTGGTTTGCGATGTTGACACTTTGCTGCTATGACGCTGGACTTCTGCATAATTTTTTTCCTAAAAGATTGTTGTTTGGATTGTTCTTTTACATAACTGTGGTCCTCCATGGTTCTTTCTTCCAACTTGTGAAGGCACGGTGAAAGCAACAATATCAGTAGCTCATGTGAAATGAAAACGCGTTTCTTGCATCCTTTTTGTCCCTTATCTATCTGCCACTACTGTTTTTCAACAGTAGTGTCCATTAAAGATTTCTTTTTTTCTTACAAGAAAGAGGAGCCTAACTAAATAATTGTTGCTTGTTTTGGGTCCAAATATTACTTTTTTAAGCACATTTTTCTTAATAAGAAAAAGATAGAATTAATTTCTTAAAATGAGAATTTTATTCTCAAGGAAATTTTGCTAGACAGGATTTTTTTCTTTTTATACAAAAAACAAGTTTTTTAAATCTTATTTCAAGATTTTTTTTACTTGCTTAAAATTGACTTTTTGCAGTGTGAGCATAATTTTACTCAGTAGTGGCAGTAGTAGTTGTATTATTGATACATATTATTGCCTGAGATAGACTGTAATGCGGTTTTTCATCAAGACAGCTCATTAAAAATCCCCAGCTGTAGAAATATGCCCCGTTTTGTGGCGATAACTGCGCATTACCTTGCGTTCATTATGGGAAAGACAACAACATCGAAAGCCTTAGCCTGGCCTTAGCCATCCGTAAACTCCGGTCAATTATTAGTTCCCAACATGTACAAAATTAAATGAGTACGATATGGTAAGATCATGCTATCGACGCCTCTTAAGCCCCACAAAAGCGTCCCCTATCACTAGAGTTCCCCCGTGAAGTGGCGTTAGCTGTCTGTAGTTTCTTGTGAATATGTAGCTGCCACGGTCACTTCTGTTCTGTAAGAATAATCAATTGAATTGTTTGTTTTTGCCAGGGATGATGACGGTGATTTCCCTAATATACAACAGCTAGAGGAAGACATCTCCACTGAGGAAACTGTTCATCAACGTATGTGTGCATATGGTTGTTACCTGGTAAATTGGCTACTTGTCTGTAGGCAGTGCTCAAACATCTATAAAAATGCAATCTATAGTTGCTTGCACTATATATGTAGGTCTGCATTTTGTAAGGTGAGAAACAGGGCAGGCGCCAGTCGAGCGTGAAATAGCAGCCCTTCTCGTAACATGCCCCTCCCGAGCTCCGGGAACTTCAAACGAAACTACGGGTTCAATGAAAGACTAACATCTGCCAGGACACTGCAAGAAAACAGACAGAGGGGCAATAAAACAGCAGAACAAACACCGGCGCCTTTTTCTGCCTGACAGAGAACAAGCATCATTCACCCCTATCGACCAGAACACATTCCACAAACCGGAGACTCACCCGCGGCGTCATGGCGCCCCCCAGCGGATACCGGACACTATCACACCCGAGGCGGACACTCGAAACGGACATTCCCCGATGACATTATGTTGATAACCGTTACGGACACTACTCGTATGTGGCGTTGTCTGTGATGTGAATGCACTGTGTATCGGTATATGATTATGAACGATAGAATGTCTATATGTGTTGTGTTTCGCCTGTGTGAACATGCCGGCTCAAAAAGGCGCCCAAAGATGACGTCACGGACGCGCCCCCTTTGACCACAACAAAACCAAAGCGCGGACTCACAGACTGCCTCTTGGTTTCCCCGAAATCACTCTTGCAACCATCCTTTTTGGTACGTGTCTCCTACACGGCCTATGCCCGCCACCATCTCGGGCCTGTACATCCACGAGGACAGCAGCCACTCTCGCTGTCGGAGACGAGGACCTTCCATCGCCAGCCACTTTCGGGCTCCCTGGAACACCCCACCGCAACGCTATTCTAGACCATGTTGTGTGTGGAACCCACGCCTGGATCCGATCTGCTGGCTTCCTCCTGCTCCCCGTTCGAACAAAGACCACGTGGACGAGAACCTCGCTTTTCCATCTCCATTCTTCATCCTCATCCTTCCATCTCCATTCTTCACCACCATCCTTCCATCGCCACCACCTCCCTTGGACTGCTCAAAGTAAGACTGCTCCTGTTGGATGTGTGTTTCAAATGAGATGTATACAACTTCTGTTTAATGTGACCAGAAATCCCCTTCGTTATATTTTCCATCTTTAATTTTTGTAGTCAATAAATTCACGTTAACTTTAACTCAATCATTTAAGCGTCGTGTTGTTACATTTTGGATATCTCTGGCTGATTTTACGCATTCACTACCTATTAGATTATAAGACTGACTCGAGGCAAAGTTAGTTGGATCTGTGCAGACTTTTTCAAACTCTGCTGGTGCCATAAAAATTAAAGCAGATCCTCACTGGTGTGCAACGGCGAGCCCTGATCCGGAGACCCGCCGATCCACACTACCAAATTTATACTACAATAACATAATCAGTAATATTATTACCCTACAATTTCATTCTTCAATGACTAAGTTTTGCAACTTGCACTGTATGGATAGTAGTTTTATTCTTATATATAAAAACAACATCTCTCTACTTAAATCTAACTGATGTTTTATTCTGATTTTATGACCACTAAATACATTATTTTTATTATTATGTATTCAGAATAAGTAAGACAAGTCTTGCTGACAACTTCCAAAGATATTATTAGAACAATATAATATAGAAATTCTAATAATTTACATGTCTACATTGCATTTTTTTTTGACTAGATACTTTTTTGCTGAAGTATAATATTCCTCTTCTTCTTTCTCTAGTATTGACTGGGAAGACGAGACTTCGCTTCCAGAATTAGAAGATTGGCCACTGTCATCTTCTGAGGAAGATTTTACACCCTGCATGTTTGTCATGTAGGTTATTGTGAATGCATACAGTATATGGGATGCAGTTTAAGATGATTATGGTCAGGGGTGCACATAACTTTTTCAGTGAGGTTCTCAGATGAGTACCAGGAGATGGTGTTTGGTACTAACTCCATTTGTCACGTGGTTCCTAATGGAGATTTTATACTTTCTTATTTTTTAAGGAATAGGCCACCGTTTTTACATACTGACATATGTTCTTACCTTAGACTAGTTGATATGTGCCTGTCTGGTCTTTGTCCGTGCGCTCTGTCGTGCAAACGGAGCACAAACGCAGCCTCTTCCACATTCTGTATAGTTCCAAATCAGCTCCCGTTAGAAGCTACCAAACTCTCCCACATTCTCCCTATTTAAATAGAGTTACGTGACGTGTAATAGAAGCAGCGTGAGCGGGAGAGAAGTCTTTAGGAGTTAGTGCGCGGACGAAGTGCTCCTCGTATTATTACGCCTTACAATATAGTAGCCCTTTTTATCCGCTGAGAAAATCGACATGTTACATTTCTGTGTTACTATACTTTGTAGTGTAACACGTCACGTAACTGTATTTAAATAGGGAACACGTGGAAGAGTTTGGTAGCTTCTAACGGGAGCTGATTTGGAACTATACAGAATGTGGAAGAGGCTGCGTTTGTGCTCCGTTTGCATGACAGACACTCTCCTCCTCAAGATGTCAGATGGAATGTCCCTAACTCCATTCCATAAAACGTTTTCACGTCCATTTCCTACAAGCAACAATAGTTAAAACTGAAATTTTGAATAGAATGACAAAAAAATTGAGTATGTTGCTTATAATTCAATTCAGCACATGGACATTCATTAGCATCATATTCTTCCAACAAAATTGCTACATGTGCATGACGTTGCTTTGAGGCAACAAAGATAAATTCACTGTTTTAGTACTTACTTTCTTATAAAAATAATATGTAAACCATCAAATATAGTTCTGGACATATCTATGCACAGTCACTTATTTATTCAATCAATATTTTCCAATTTAAACCTGCATAACAAAGACATCTATTTTACCTAAATTGGGCACCGTCTTAAGCCTGGTTCACACGGCAGGATATTTAGGCCGATTTAGACCCGATTTACCCCTTACGACAATCTTAAGAAACGCTCCGATTTCCGTAACAAAATCTTACAAATTATCCTGCCGTGTGTGGTGTGTTAAGACTGCACTCGTCGCTCGGAAGGACATCGGGACTGCTCCCGATCTCAAATCGGGGATATCCAACATGTTGGATTGTTTTGGCCCGATTTCTTGTCGTGTGTGGTGTCCTCCGAGGACAAGCGAGCGCGTTGCCATGACTACGGCGTGTAGCCAATAAGAAGACGAGGTGACAAGCCGGTGAGGAAACACCGGAAAAAAACCAAAACACAGCAGCATGGCTTTGACCATTGCCTTTTCTTTGGATTACGTGTCTTCTCTGTTAACAACAAACTGCACACTATCGCCACTGCATTCTCTTCGTCCGCCATGACTGTTTACTCTGAAGTCACGCTTGATCTCGAGAGATTTTGTGAGATTTCCGTCTGACCTGGGAATGCTCGGGGGGGCGTGTCGGTTCGTGTGTGATGTTTGTGGCTTGCGTGATCTTGCCGTGTGGCTACGCACCACACACTGCACGACCAAAGTGGTTAGACACAGGATTTTTAATCTCCCCGTGTGGGGTCTAACACGGAGAAAAATCGGCCGACAATTTTAAAATCGTCTCGTGTGAACCAGGCTTTACATGTGACTCTGCTTCCTAAAAGGACTCCCCGGCCCCCAGACAAATGGCCATACCCACCTCAACACCCCTGTTATTATTGGACAGATCCATGTCTGCTGACATTTAAAAAAAAAAAAAAAAACATTAAAGGTAAAGTGCCATTGTTAAGGTCAAAATACTGGTTCGTTGCCTAAGGTCAACGATATGCCATAGAGGGTTAAATAACCTCCATGTAAAGCTTTTTTGTTGTAGTAATGTACATATGTATTACATTCATCTAATTCTGTAGCAGAAATTTGTTACAGACTTATAACTAAACTTATTATAAAGACACGTCACAATGCAATCTGCAACATTGTTCATCACACAAGTGATCAGTGTGCCAACTCGCAATGCAGCATTTTTCTATACAAGACTGGATTGTTTTTATCTCTTGTTTCTGTCTCTTTCTTAGTGATGCTATCTTGGCTAACATCAAGCCGCTTTTGGTTTGATAGCTAGGTTACAAACAACCTGTGGTGTGACTTAGGAGCGGGGGCAGGGCTGCTAACTCGCTCAGGCAAGAAGAAACTTAATGCATTTTTATTTGTAATAAAAATATAAAAAAGACAAATTCTGTAACATACATTATTTATGTATGTTACAGTAAAGACATTTATTGTAAAAGAAAAAAAAAACTAAAAAACATTTGTATTCATTAAAAAAACAACTCACAAATGTTGAAATCAAAGTCTGTAGCAGTTAGATACTGTATGGTCAATATTTGTATTGTCTGAGAGTTTTGAGCATGTACACGGCTTCAGTTAAAGCTGTTGTTCGTTTACAAAGCTGGTCTGGACATTTGTTGACGCTCCCTAAGGATTGGATTCAATGGATTTCTCTGCATTAAAACAGCACATTGGATTTGAAAAATCAACATAGAGATGATCATTTTAGCACAATTACTTTTGTTTAACAAAGTAGCTTCTGTGAGCTATGGACCGCGGAAGTCCGAATCTGGGAATATGACGCTACTTTACCAAACTTCTGCTGTGATGGTGCTACGGGCACGGCCCACTCTGGCGATTGTCAACATTAAACCCATGGATGTGACCAAGCCTACGCCCCTTTGACACTGATTGGCCGAAAGGTAGACGCTTAAACTGTGATTACTGTGTGTGTGCGTGTGTCATGCAGTGAGTGAGTGATGCATTTAAGGAGGCTCTGAAAATACGGGACAAAAGCCGTCCCGTATTGAATCGATACGTATTTTCAGAGCTCATAGTTTTTCTATAATACGGGACAATTCCGTATTTCAAGGGACGGTTGGCAACCATACTTACTGCTGCTTTAACTGAGTCACTGTGTCCCAGTGCTCGAGGAAGGGTGCCCCGTTCTAGTATTTATCTAAAAAATATTCGGCTCCTCACAGTAGACGCAGAATGCTCCATTGATTTGAATGTAATAATTTCCTCGCAAATGTAGCATAGATCCATGGTGTAACAATAAACACCAATAACAATAAAACACATTTGGATAATTCATTATACATATACATTCTTTATACACGTGCACGGATGTTTTCACTTTTTCATGACAAAAATACTGTTTTGATGCAACAAAATTACATCAGTCCAAAAAGTCCATGATAACCGACCATTACGGCAGTTTGTTCTCCTCAGAAACACAACCCACAATGGGGGAGTTCGTCGAAGAACTTCTGCAGGTGGTAGCTTTGTGTGTTGTGTGTGAAGTCCGAAGTGTAGATGGTGAAGAGAAACGGTGAGAGGACAGTCCCCTGAGGGGCCCCAGTACTCAGACTACCACCTCAGACTCACAGCTGAGCAACCGCTCGAACTGTGGTTGGTCCGAGAGGTAGTCGATGGTCCATGCAGTGAGATGACTGTCCACTCCCGCGTCCTCCATCTTCCCCCGCAGCAGTGCCAGTCATATGTGGAAAGAGTACAGTGAGAACATAAAACATGACCCTCACAGCCCTCCCAACGGGCTCCAGGTGGAAGAGCGTCCTCTACTCCGATGTTTGGCTTGTAGGCATCTGCAGCGGTGGGGCTGACCGCAGAGCAAAGATGGATGATGATGAGCCGGTCCATGGTCTTCAACAGGTGGGTCAGTGAGACTGGTCTGCAGTGAGCCGGTTCCCTGGTGTGCACTGCTGTAGGAACTGTCTTCCATAGGACAGTTATCTTCTCCAGGCTGAGGCTCGGGTTTTAAATGTGGCTGAGGACCTCGGAGCTGGTCTCCATACATCCTCAGCAGCCTAGGACTGGCTGCCTTTTTCTTGAGGTTCAGGAGGGCTTTAAGCTCAGGGGTCACCCATGGGTTGTTATTGGAAAAACACCCTCCTGGTTGGTACAGGACTCTCCACACAGAAGTGAATATAGTCTGTGATGCAGTCGGTCAGTGTAATAATGGTGTAATAAGGGTGTAATAGTGTAATAATAAGGTAATAGTGCAATAGCGTTGTAATAGCGCAATGGGGTTCAATACTTGTTTTAAAGTTTAAATGTTTTTGTGTGTTGTAAAACTACATTTGTGCATTATACATTTATATTTGTTATAATAATCTCTAAACAAGCTGGTCCTATGTATGTGTGTTTTTCAATGTGGGTGTGTATGTGTCTCTGTGTGAGTGAATGTTCCTGGGTATGAATACTTTCACATTCCTGTCAGAGCTGTCAGTCACTTGATTTAGACGGCTCTTACAGTAAATCTACTGCTTCCTCAAGTCTGGAATTTTTGACTGGTTTCTCTCAAGAGGAAACATTGTCCTGAGACACAGTCCTGTAAGACACATTCCTCTGAGAGACTGTCCTCTGAGACACTGTCCTCTGAGACACTGTCCTCTGAGAGACTGTCCTCTGAGACACTGTCCTCTGGGACACTGTCCTCTGAGAGACTGTCCTCTGAGACACTGTCCTCTGAGACACTGTCCTCTGAGACACTGTCCTCTGAGAGACTGTCCTCTGAGACACTGTCCTCTGAGAGACTGTCCTCTGAGAGACTGTCCTCTGAGACACTGTCCTCTGAGACACTGTCCTCTGAGAGACTGTCCTCTGAGACACTGTCCTCTGAGAGACTGTCCTCTGAGACACTGTCCTCTGAGAGACTGTCCTCTGAGACACTGTCCTCTGAGACACTGTCCTCTGAGAGACTGTCCTCTGAGACACTGTCCTCTGAGACACTGTCCTCTGAGAGACAGGTTGTGATGACAGTCTGACAACATTAAGGTTTTTTTACTCACAGAGAAATGAGATGGTCTGGTGAAGGGGCATGTCCATGTGTGAAGGGGCATGTCCATGTGTGAAGGGGCATGTCCATGTGTGAAGGGGCGTGTCCAGGTGTGAGGGGGCGTGTCCAGGTGTGACGAGGCTGTGACTAGAGTCTCACCATAAAAGCTGTGTTTGTTAGAACAGGTCAGTTTTCAGGTGAAGAAGGCTGTAGCAACGCAACACACATTAAATTGGAAAACCACAACACCATGCTGCGCAGGTGAGACACACATATACACAGACACAGATAAGCACACAGATACACTGACAGACACACTCACTGACAGACACACACACACATACATATATATACTGTACACACACGCACACACACACTCATGAACCAGGTCTGAACCAGGTTTTTGGTCTGAACCAACACATATGACCAGTACAAACTTAAATCAGACCCAGACCTGGTTTAGACCCAGACCTGGCTCAGACCCAGACCTGGTTCAGGTCCAGATTCTTCACTTTGTTCTTTGTTGAACGGTTCAGTGCCCACAGACAGACGTCTGAGACACTGATCTGAGTGGAGGGGGGGTTGAAGTAAAGAGGTGTGTGTGTGTGTGTGTGTGTGTGTGTGTGTGTGTGTGTGTGTGTGTGTGTGTGTGTGTGTGTGTGTGTGTGTGTGTGTGTGTGTGTGTGTGTGTAGGTGTAAGTGTGTGTGGGTGCACAGTTCAGTCAGTCCATTACTTTAAAAACATACAGAAGACGTCAAGGTGTCGCGACAGGAACAACTATGTTCTATACAGGTCTGAAGGGGTGAGCTATGCTACTAGATTTAACCTACAGACTGAAACCAGACTTCAGGATTCAAATCACATGGAAATTGTCATTTGAATTTTCCATTTGACTTTAGCAAAAGCAGCATCTGCAAAAACAAATGAGACCTGTCCCTGAGCTCAGACCTGTCACATATGGACACGTGTGATGTACATGTGGCAGATGTCTGTGTCACATGTTTCAGATGTTTGTGATGTCACATGTACATGAGATTCACATGTCTCTGTCTTCCTGTGATGTCGCATGTACTCACAGGTTTCCCATGTCTCTGGTGTCTTACAGGTGTCTCTTTGTGGCGCTGCTGTTCAGCCAGCTCTCTAGCGCCCCTTCTGCTCCTGTTGGAGGTGAGCCCTCTGACCCCTCTGCTGTTGGAGGTGTGCTCTCTGACCCCTCTGCTGTTGGAGGTCTGTAACAAAAACATGTTTTTATTATGTTTTACACTTTTACATTTGAGTTTTGTTTTTCAGATGACACAACTTCCGACGACAGTAAGAAAATAACACATAAAAACATGAATATATGAACGTTGTACACGGGTACACGTTTGTTGTATGTTTGGTTTGTTTTGTGAGTGTGTCTTAGTGATATAATAACACTCATTCACTTCCTAGTTTAGCCACATTACTCTTTTTGTTCAACAGCGTCTGTTTCACCTGGCCCCGCCCCCACAGGTGAGTTAACATGGAAACTATGCAAAACCCTCTCCCTTACACGGAACATAACCCTGGCCCTTGCCCAAATGTCACATTGTTTAAAAGTGTGATGTGTGTTTTCAGAAGGCTCAGACTCTGAGGAAACTACAGAAGGTGACAGCCACCATTTTGTGTTCAACTCACTTTCAAACAGACACCATTTTGTGTCCAACATTTAAATTAACTTTGCTTTTATCTCCTTAGCTCCATCTGCGGAGACCAGCACCCACCAAACAGGTACCCTGACCCTGACCCTGGTCATGGTTCGGGTCCTGGTCCTGACCCTGAACATGGCCGGGTGAATGCAACACTGGGTTGAAATATGAATTTTAAAAAAATACAAGTATGGTAACTTTTGAAGGACTTTCACATGTAGCAGTGAGCGTCTGTCACCACAGGGTGGCGCTCACACAAAGGCCGGTCCCCATGGACGGAGAACACTCATGTCGGCTATAGAGGCTTGTGTTGGTCTCACTGTACTCTTACCACAAATGAGTACACTTACCACCTTTAAGTACTTGAAATAAAAGAACGGACTTGGGAAAACAAACCTAATCTAGATCTTTGTTAAAGTCTGGTTAAATCTTTTTAAAGTTTAAATATCTGACCAACGTTTTATTAACCCTAACCCAAACCTCAGGGTTAACCCTAACAGCTAACTCCACCTACTTCATTACTATTCCATTATTACTACTATCATCATCATCATCATCATCATCATCATCATCATCATCATTATTATCATTATTTCTATCATCATTATTTTTACTGTCATCGTTATTATTATCAATATTATTATTATTTGTATTGTTTGACTTCAGATGAAGTTGAAGAAGAAGCACAGAGCCCTGGATCCAACTCCAATGGTGAGCAGCAAAGAAAGAATCCCAGAGAACACATCACCCCAGTGTTTAAGACCTTGTGCAGGGTTTGTCAACTAATTCATGGATGTCAAAATTGCAAGACAGATAATCAATGAATGCAGATCTGAAATAGATTCTGGCAAAAATTCTTCTTTATTTTAATACATTTGCGTTGCCTCGGCCTTTAACCCGTAAGTGTGATGTCACACCAGGAACCGGCTCATTCAAAATGGACAGCGATTCCAACAGCAAAACCAAACCAAAAAATACCTCGTCTATGAACCGAGTATCAACGTGTGAAGAGCAAAGTGAGTTACAAGTTAAATATTTCTGGGGCCTCACTGAAAAACCTAAAAAAATAAACCATAGATCAAAAGCTGTTTTCAGACTCAAACTTGTAACAAATATTAAGGTTTTCCCATAAATAAATGTGATAACTTTTAGAAATGACTAATTTCATTTTAATGATCAATCTATGAGGTTGATCTGCTGATCATAACAAACCAATAGGAATGTTTTAATGTGTACACTCTATGTATACTCATGCGCTTGTGGTGGCTCTTGTGACGTCATCTGATGTCACATGACCAATGCAAGACATCAAGGACCCCTTGCGCTACCACCCGTGCACCCTCAGAATTTTGGCACTGCAGAGAAGGTCCACTGTGATTGGCCCGTGTGTGACTACCTTTTGGTTGGAAGCTTGAAGCGGCTGTAGTAGAACAAGGACGAGGCACTTTTGAGCAGATTGATTCACTGCTTCAAAGGGTACCGAAGGAAAAGCATTTTGGGCTCATGGTTCACGAGCCTGACATTCAAGGAGGCCGTGGACTAGAGTTTTGTTGCATAGCAAACATTTATATAGTGTACAGTTGTTTATTTTACACTTTTTTGAACTTATCGCATCAGCGCCTTGTTGCGTTCATCCTTCACTTGTGAATAGTTTAATCTCAGATATTTATCACTTATTGTTTGGCTGTTTGTGCACAAATACAATTTAATAATAACCATCTGATTCCAAAAAAAACTGTCTTTATTAACAGCATCACAGTTGAAATTTGTTATGAAACAATGAGTCTATAGTAGTGTCACATGTGTTAGTCCATCCTCCTTGTCTTCGTCAACACGTGTGTAATCTTCCTTCTCTTCCGTCCAAAGTCTGGATTTTTTCTTATCCTTTGGCCACCCATATAGCCTATTGTGCGTATGTGAGCAGGGCTCACGATGACGAGATGACGCCGTATTCAAATAAATGGTTAGTGCTCAGTGGTGCATGTGCCATCATGGTGACTGAAAGATTTGCGGAACTTGCCTATATTTGGGCATTGCCTCCCGCTTCAGTGTAGTGTTCGAGCTCTCATGATGTGTTGCGCCAAATACCCGTGCGTGACTTTCATACACGTGCACAGAGGGGCTCTACCGCGCTCTGACCAATCAGAGCTGCTGATCAGAGCAGAGTTAGAGCAGAGTTAGAGTGGTTGCCAAATGAGCAGAGTTTGTGGCACTAAAGTGTGAATTTAAAGATAATTGAAGGATTTAAGGAGAAAAAAAGTTCAGGATAACAAGGGACACTAAAATCGCCACAAAAACTAACCTTTATGAAAGCTCTAGGTTCTCTGTCAGCTGAGGGCGAGCTGTTTTAATTTTACATTGAGTTCTATGGGGGAAATTTCTGGGTAGCCCTGGTGAATTTGGTCTGGTTTAGTCTTACCGCAAGAATCCCCCGAGCACATGGGTCCTTCAGCTCCAAGCTAGTAATACCCTATCCAGATATTATAATACTGTAGATCCATGATTGCATCGCATCTTTTTGTCATCTTGAATATCCACACATTTAGCATGAAAAATAGACTAACAAAATGTCAACAAGCGGTTGACACGGGTGCACCCCGTGACGACACATAGGGAGAAGCTCCGGTTTGTTTTCTCTCGTTTCTAAGGCCGTTGCTATGATGTTTTCTTGATATGGGGTGATCGGACAAAAAACATTTGATTTTGAAACCTTAAGTAGTTCTTTTCCAATGTAACATGGTATTAAAACTTTATTTCTCATGATACAAACCCTGCATACGGTCTTTAAGACAAGAGACCACGTCACCCATCCCAATGTTTAAAACCAAAGTTTTAAGTCCAGTGAGCACTTCACCTCAGTGTCTAAGACAAGGGAACACTTCACCCCAGTGTTTAAGACCAGAAAACACATCACCCTAGTGTTTAAGACCAGTGAGCACATCACCTCAGTGGCCAGAGAATACATCACCCGTGTTCAAGACCAGACAACACATCACCTCAGTGTTTAAGACCAGCGAGTCTTAAACACCTCAGTGTTTAAGTTCAGCGAGCACATCACCCCAGTGTTTAAAACCAGAGAACACATCACCCCAGTGTTTAAAACCAGAGAACACATCACTCCAGTGTTTAAGACCAGACATTCTCTATTTTAGATATGTCGTGGATCATATTTTTACTGCTGCATTCATTCCAGTTCTGGACTCAATTCAACTCGAATCTGAATCCGAGACCAAACCTGGTATGAATCAAGCCAAATCACCTTCCGTGATTTTTATCTTATACATTACATTTGCAGACCCAAGTGACCTGAACGACCCGAGTGAACCAAGCAAAACAAGCGAAACCAGTGACACATCTCCACAACAATCAGGTATTTGTGGTAAAGTCAAATTCTGTGATGGGTTCAAGTTCTCTCCAATAAGGGACGTTGCCTGGAGGACCAAGGAACAAGAAGGGGGACTTCGAGTTGGGCGTAGTCTGGGCTGTGATTGACAGCTTGCTTGTCACTCACAGCCCACACAAAACAAATCAAGCAGTGATCATTGCTGGCTTAAAGTAATCAGATTCAGAATCCTTTTTATTCCCATTTAAGTAACAGGAAGTCACAGACTAGGAAATGGCTTTGGCTCTCGGAGCAACGGTCATGAAAGAGAGGTGGAAAATAGAGTAAAGCATAATAAAACAAATCAGCATACAATATGAAATTATTGAATTTAGATTTACTATATACATTATGCAGTGCACTTGGTGCACACGATATGCAGTGCAGTGCAGTATAGCAGTAAGGTGACAGCGGTAAAGTGACGTTATGAAGGGCAGTAAAGTGGCTTCATAATATATGAAGCCACTTCATATATTATGGCATATACACGGTATATAAATAAAGCTTACTTACTTACTTACTTATAAATGGCAGGGGACAGGTTTTGAAGTCTTCATTGCATTGGTCCAACAGCAGAGGGGAAGAAACTGTTCTTATGGCGGGAGATTCTGGTCCGAATGGACCGTAGCCTTCTGCCTGAGGGGAGGGGTTGGAACAGTCCATGTGCAGGGTGAAAGGGGTCGGCTGTGATACGACCAGCTCGAGCTCGGGCGTCGTATAGGTCCTGCAGCGATGGGAGGCTGCGACCAAAAACTCTTTTTGGAGAGCGCACAATGCGCTGTACTCTCTACTGGTCCCTGACAGTGGCTCCCACTTGAGGTCAACAAAAGGACTCCACAGAGGTGATGGGGGAGTCCATCAGGGAGGGCGATTGTGCTCTTCCTGAAGTCAACAATCATCTCCACTGTCTTCTGGGTGTTCAGCGCCAGGTTGTTACCACTGCACCAGGACACCAGCAGGTCTCATCGTTGATGGAAATGAGACCAATGAGGGTGGTATCCGTGAACTTGAGTCACGGAGTTGTGGCTGGAGGTGCAATGATTGATGTATAGGGAAAAGAGCAGGGGAGAAAGAACACAGCCCTGTGGAGCTCCTGTATTTATAATCCAAGAGTCAGAGAAATTTTTCCCCAGAAGCACACGCTGCTCCCTTTCCGTCCCTGGTACAGGTGGGCCAGGTTTATGGCGTCGCCTGGTTAGTACTGTGATGGAAGACGTCTCGGAACACCAGGTACCACAAGCAAGGCGGCTGCGGCTGTGAAGTGTCAAACTGTCATAGTGTGTCATAGTGTCCTTAGGCATGACACTTCCCCCACATTAAAATGAGTATGGTGGTGGTGGGAGGGGCCGATGGCACACACTGGTAACTTTGAGTGTTCTAAAAAGCGCTTTATAAAACCAATGCATAATTAAAAAGATGGTGTTAATAAACCCCTGATGTGGTCTTAGTTGACACCATTTTACTTTAGGGCACGTCTCACATGCATCATTAATGGGAGGAAAAAGTGAGGTACCCTGAGCTTTAATTCAAACGGGCTTCAGGAGGAGGCTCCCATAATCCAAGGCTGTTTCTGAAGCTCCCAAATGTCGCCTGTCTTCATCTCTCCCCCCGTGCGAGTGGGAGATGGTCGAGGTGCACCTATGACCAGTCCCCTGTCTTTATCTCTGTGTCATCTGAGTGACACAGAGTTCACATTGTCTGAACCAAAGCAATAGTTCATTAAAGTCAGGGATTGGGTTTGTTGATGTTGGGAGCTTTGTTTGAATAACTTTGTTTCAGATGAATCCAACTCAGAGACTGAGTCTGGATCTGAGACCGAGTCCAAGCCCCAGACCGACTCCATGACCGAGACCGAGTCCACGACTGAGACCGAGTCAACGACCGAGACCGAGTCCAAGATGGAGGCCGAGTCTGAATCCACATCTGGTATGAATCGATTTATGAATCCCCTCTAAGAGTTGTGGAAGAATTTCATTTTTTTAAACAATTCATATTTTCTTAGACTCCGGAGACAACACTGAAGATTCTGAACCAAATGCAGGTATTAATAATCCCATTCCTATAGACATACAGGTGTATAATCCCATAGAGGTACAGTGAATAATCCAATAAAATACAGTGAATAAGGCTTAAGACATTTAGGTGGATAATTCTATAGACATACTGTAAGTACATGTTGATAATACCATAGAAATAACAAATCCTATTTTCTCAGACTCCGGTGATGACAATGACGCTTTAACCAAATGCATGTATTATCCATTCCAATCCCATAATCCCAGTCATAATAGGGGATAATCCTGTAGATTTACAGGCAAAAATTTGGTGGTTGTACTGTATACAAGTGAATAATCCAATCCACATACATTTATGTAATTCCATAGATGTGCAAATCGTGCTGCTTTGTGACAGATTATACAACATCAGAAATCAAAACATATGTTATATGACATCATTTGTAGAAACACATTACATGCAGAAAGCATGCTGGATCTTTTTGATTGGACATTACTCTGACTAGGCTCACCCAATGTGGGCTATCAGAGGGAAGTTATGGGTGAGGGTGGGGGGGGGGTAGACTAAAATAGAGAGGGGCAGGCATTGTTGGAGGGAGGGGGGAGTCCCGCAGCATGTATACTGTATGTATATATAAAATAAAAAAATTGCCCACTCACCTTTGGCCCTCCGCGGGCGGTTATCCCTCTCTAAACTCGGGTCCTCTACCAGAGGCCTGGGAGCTTGAGGGTTCTGCGCAGTATCTTTGCTGTTCCTAGCACTGCACATTTCTGGACCGAGATGTCCGAGGTTGTTCCAGGGATCCGCTGTAACCACTCTTCTATATTCGGGGTCACTGCCCCGAGTGCACCAATCACCACGGGCACTACTGTCACCTTTACCCTCCAGGCCCTCTCCAGCTCCTCTCTGAGACCTTGGTATTTCTCAAGCTTTTCATGTTCCTTTTTCCGGATGTTACCATCGCTTGGAAGTGCCACGTCCACCACCACGGCTGTCCTCTGCCCTTTGTCTACCACCACGATGTCAGGTTGGTTCGCCATTATCATTTGGTCGGTCTGTATCTGGAAGTCCCGCAGGATCTTTGCAAGTTCATTCTCCACCACCTTTGGAGGAGTTTCCCACTTAGACCTTGGAGTTTCCAGCCCATACTCTGCACAGATGTTTCTGTACACTATGCCAGCCACTTGGTTATGGTGTTCCATGTAGGCCTTCCCTGCCAGCATCTTGCACCCTGCAGTTATGTGTTGGATCGTCTCAGGTGCCTCTTTGCACAACCAACACCTTGGGTCTTGTCTGGTGTGGTATATCTGGGCCTCTATCGCTCTGGTGCTCAGTGCCTGTTCCTGTGCAGCCATGATGAGTGCCTCTGTGCTGTCCTGTAGGCCAGCCCTTTCTAGCCATTGGTAAGACTTCTTGAGATCAGCCACTTCTGTTATGCTCCGGTGGTACATGCCGTGTAGGGGCTTGTTCTCCCATGATGGGCTCTCCTCCAGCACCTCCTCATCTCGCCACTGCCTGAGACATTTACTGAGTACGTCATCCGTTTTGGCCTTCTCCATGATGTAGTTATGGAGATTGGATGTTTCGTCCTGGACAGTGGCTCTCACACTCACTGGTTCTCGACCTCCTCCTTTACGGCTTACGTACAGTCTCAGGGTGCTGGATTTGGGATGGAACCCGCCATGCATGGTAAGGAGCTTTCGAGTTTTAACATCCGTGGTCTGAATCTCTTCCTTTGGCCACCTGATTATTCCTGCAGGGTATCTGATCACTGGCAGGGCATAGCTGTTAATTGCCCGGGCCTTGTTCCGGGCAATTATGTGTATATTATATATATATATATATATATATATATATATATATATATATATATATATATATATATATTATGTATGTACTGTATGTATGTATGTATGTATGTATGTACATGTACGTATACATTTTTTTTTTTATATATAAATAATAACTCTGCTAAGTTTCATTATTATCACCACTAGTATTAATATATTACCTTAATATTAGTAGTGCATTATACTAACAGTTAGTATTATGTCTAAATTACAAATGTAACAAATTCTTCCGGTCAACAAAGGAAGCACGTTTATTTTGAAGGTGTCCACCTTAACCACAACAAAGAGCTTGACTGATGAAGTTGTTTTGGGATTCGTTAAAAGCATAAATTAAAACATGTCAGACACAATATTCAACTTTCTTTACAGTCGTCAATGCGTCGGGTCGGCAACCACACGTTTTTTTACCCGACTGTTCCTGCAGTTCGCTGTCTTTTTTTCCTTTTTTCATAGGCTCATGCTCAGCCTCTGCTGTGGCTGCGCGACTGACAACAACAAGGTGGAGGGAGGGAAGGGTTGAAAGTGTGACCTAAAGACGTAACGTATGAGGATCCTAATCCAATCCAGGGCTAATCCAAACCTGCGCATGCGTTCCTTACGGCAGCCAAAGCAAACCAAGATGGCAGACATTAGGTCCGTGAACTGCTTTAGTTATAGTTTAAATATAAACGAATAAAGACACCAATGTCACTTATGATTCAATTTGAGGCGAGATGTTGATGGTTCCATGTTGTAATATGTGGGTTTTAAGAGTCAAAGTTTTGTGTAAAGTTTGGTTGAAGTAGTCAACTTCTCCTGTGAAACCACACTGCTACTGTTTTGATAGCAGTACCTTTCTTGTCAAGTTGAACTGCTGCATACATCAGTTTACTGACATAGGTCCATGCTTACAACTTAGATTTTGTTTATTATTTCCATTATTAACCCGACAGACCAGCTACATGCTAACAGCTGTCAAGTTAGCCACGGTACGCTATCAAATCAGTAGCAGTGAGCAGTTGACTGCTTAAACCAAACTTTACACAAAACTTTGACTCTTAAAACACACATATTGCACCATAGAACCATCAATATCTTGCCTCAAATTGCCATTGGTGTCTTTATTTGTTCATATTCAAACTTTTAAAGCGATTCACGGACCTAATGTCGGGGCGACAGTAGCTCAGTTGGTAGAGCATTGGCCTTTGGGCCTGATGGTCGTGGGTTCAAGCCCACCATAAGACCTACTTCACGACTCCAACTGATGACTGCTGTCGTTGTGTCCTTGGGCAAGACACTTAACCCCACTTTGCCTGAAGCTCCCACTGAAAGATCTCAGCTCCTGTGGACTCACCACCTGCAGGAGGATCAGTGAGGGGCTGGTGCTCTGTGTACTGGGTACAGCTCTGACTGCCACCCCCCCGATCCAGAAATGGATTAAGGGGAAGAAAATGGATGGATGGACGGACCTAATGTCCGCCATCTTGGTTTTCTTTGGCTGCCGTGAGAAGCGCATGTGCAGGTTTGGATTACATCATAAACAGCTGAGGCAGTGTATCTTGACAAGGCAGTGTAAACCGACGTTACACCGGCTCCTAATCATATACTCCTATAGACATTCAGGTGGATATTCTCAAAAACATACAGAAGATCCTGAAGTCCTTTTACATTAGTCCTGGTCTCAGGGACTGGCCTCCTGCTGGGACTTTGAGGAACACAGGGACTTGTCTCCTTCACACAGAGGGGTTGAATCAGTCTTTCACTGAAGCTGCTCTAGGAAAGTGTCCTGCTGGAGATGACAGTCATGGTCCACATTGATGTTACTTTGTCCAGGACCCTCCTGTCCACCACTGCACTGTGTCCATGGGACAGAGCTGGACTTCCTGAGGACCTGTCATAGACTTCTTAGAAGGTCCTCAGGAGTGGCCCCTGCACTCCAAAAGACCTGAGCCTCCTCAGCAGGTAGAGCCTCCTCAGCAGGTAGAGCCTCCTATGCAGGTAGAGCCTCCTATGCAGGTAGAGCCTCCTCTGCAGGTAGAGCCGCCTCAGCAGGTTGATCTGCCTCAAGTAGAGTCTCCTCAGCAGGTAGAGCCTCCTCAGCAGGTAGAGTCGGCTCTGGCCCTTGAAGAGGGCTGCTGTATTATGATTCCAGGTTAGGATTCAGGCTAACACCCAGGTACTTGTAAGTGTCCACTTTCTCAATATCCCTTCCCTGGAAGCTGGTGGCAGAGTTACGTCTGCGGAAGTGCACCACCATCTCCTTGGTCTTCCCCCCGTTGATGAGGAGGTGGTTCATCTCTTTTGTCTTCTCTTCATTGATGAGGTGGCACAAAGAACTGTGTCCTCGGCACACTGTGCTGTCGTTTCTGAGGATAAAGAGGAACGAAGCGAAGACGGTTGCCTGGGGGAGCCCTCACACTTCAGGTCAGGACCTGGTTAGGACCTGCAGTCAGACATGCTGTCTGAGGTAGTCCAGGGCATTCCAGCTGTCTCCAGCTCAAATGTTGCTGAGGGCTTTGGCCCGTGGTGTCTTGGGCACTGGTACCACACAGGAAGTCTTCGAGAGCTGTGGTACCAACCTCAGCCTGAGGCTCAGGTTGAAAACATTTTCTCAGTTTCTTCTGGACTGTCACCATCTAGTTGTTCCGATGTCACATTATCTTCCTCTTCTGATGAATGCTCATCGCTGCCTCCCTCCTCTTTGTCCTCTTCCTCTTCGGGCGGCACGGTGGCTGAGTGGATAGCACTCTCGCCTCTCAGCAAGAAGGTCCTGGGTTCAAATCCCGGCCGGACCAGGGCCTTTCTGAGTGGAGTTTGCATGTTCTCCCCGTGTCTGTGTAGGTTTCCTCCGGGTACTCCGGTTTCCCCTACCACTAAAAATATGTACAATAGGTCTGGCATGCGCCTTCTGTTCGGCGACCCCGCTCCCATCTCTGTCTGGAGTGAGAGGACAAGTGCCCAAAAAAATAATAATAACAATTGTAAACCGCTTTGTGACCCTTGTCTGTGAAAGGCGGTATATAAATAAACATTACTTACTTACTTACTTACTCTTCCTGATCCTCATCACTGCTGTCCCTATCTTCTTTCTTGTCACCATTTTCTTCCTCTTCTGAGGAATCATCTTCCGTAGTATCTTCCCCTGTCGCTTCCTTTTTGATGTTTATTTTCTTGTTTTGTCAAAACACTTTGAGTTGCCTCGTGTATGAACTGTGCTGCCTTGCCTTAAATTTGTTTCAGAGGAAGATGCAGAGGTTGGGGATGTTGGCGAGTCAAAGGAAGTAAATGGAAATTCAGCAGGCGAGACTGTAGACCTGAAGGATACAGAGGACTTGGTAGATACCGAAGATGATACTGAAGAGGCGGATGATACTGAAGAGGAGGATGATACTGAAGAGGAGGATGATACTGAAGAGGAGAATGATAATGAAGAGGAGGATGATACTGAAGAAGAGGTTGATTCCAAAGAGGAGGTTGATTCCAAAGAGGAGGACAATACTGCAGAGGAGGACGAGGAGACGTCAGATGATGTGAGTTCTCTGAAAGGAAATTTCAACGTTTATTTTTTTAACCATTAAAAAAAGGTTTGTCTGATTCTCTCCTCAGGAGGCGACAGGGGAAGACACTACGGAAGATGATTCCTCAGAAGAGGAAGAAAATGGGGACAAGAAAGAAGATTTCTCAGATAGGGACACCAGTGATGAGGATCAGGAAGAGGACAAAGAGGAGGGAGGCAGCGATGAGCATTCATCAGAAGAGGAGGATAATGTGTCATCAGAACAACTAGATGGTGACAGTCCAGAAGAAACTGAAGAAACTGAAGAAACTGAAGAAATGGAAGATTCCGAAGAAACTGAAGGAACCAAAGAAATTGATGATTTAGAAGAAACTGTGGGAGTTGAAGAAACTGACAATTCACAAGAGTTGAAAAAGCCAGATGTTTCACTTGCTTTGGATGACTCAGATGATTCAGATGATTCAGATGTTTTAGATGTTTCAGATGATTCCCATGATTCTGATGATTCTGAAGAGCCTCAAGCAATTGAATCAGCAATAGACCAAGAAGAAAATAACGAAACTAATGAAACGGACGAAACAGACGAGTCAAAAGATTCAGACGATCATACCGAGTCTACAGAAGGTAAACAGACTGATCCATGACAGAAGCACGCCTAAAGCAGGTCCAAAGCAGGACTAAATCAGGACTAAAGCAGGACTGAAGCAGGACTGAAGCAGGACTGAAGCAGGACTGAAGCAGGTCTAAAGCAGGACTGAAGCAGGTCTAAAGCAGCACTAAAGCAGGACTGAAGCAGGTCTAAAGCAGGACTGAAGCAGAACTAAAGGGGTACTAAAGGAGTACTAAAGCAGGACTATGACTGGACTAAAGCTGGCCTTTAGCAAGACTAAACATGTTTTTTCTCTGTTTAAGCCACAACGGGATTGATCGACTTGACCAGTGTCACTCACGGTAACTATTTATTTCTCCCTGAACCCTCCTAACCCCTGAACTGTGTTTACGCCTCACTCCTCCCTCATTCTGTTATTTTCTTTCAGGGATGGCGTAGAAACAGCGGCTCTATGGGGTAAACAACACCAAGGTCAAGGTAAGTAAGACAGACAGGTGGACAGACAGATGTACACAGGGACAGACAACATATATTATTACTATTAAAGTAATTGTACTGATATAAACATAATTTCACTGAAGCAAAAATCTAAACTGTATTAAATGATGAAATTATACAATAAAAAACAAAACGAATAATCCAGACTTTAAAAGAGTCTATCTTACGTTTAGTATTGACCGCTTTAACATTCATTAGTAGAGAATTAAGGATTATTTTTGTTTTTAGAGTTCATGTATAAACATCTAGACTTCAAAACTTCGGAAACTTTTGGTTTGGAACGTGCACTAACCAGTGTTGTGGATGGATGGATGAGATTATTCTGATTCTGATCAAACCAGCCTTGGGATTAGAAGTATAAAATAAACTTACATTTAAGCAGCCACCCAACAGCAGTACTGGAGAATATGCTTATATCACACACACACACCACACAGGCACGCACGCACACACACACAATTCAATAAAGTGATTCCTGTTTTTTCAGGGTGTTCTATTGGCCAGTGTGTCGGGCGCTGAGTGGTGATTTGCTGGCTCATCATTCAGCTGCTTTCTGATTGGTCTGTGGGTGTTTGCTGTACATGTTTTAGTTTCTATATGAAAACATAAATAAATATCAAGTGCATCTCACTGGTGTGGTTTGAATGAAGCCGTTTGTGTTAAATTAAAATAAAGTTTAAAGGAACTGTGTCACTTTCTCTGTTTGTCAAACAGAACACTCACTTCTCCTGTAAAGGATTACAAACGCCTGTAGGTGGCGCTCCTGAGTCCCGGACACACTCTATACAGAGACCTGGCTCTTCACACATTCTCCTGCATTTTAATTTTGCTATTTTCTTCAAAAGGGCCAAGACTTTTGACTGTTTCACATCTTGTTTACAAAACAGTGGTGCCAAAATGGTTAACTAGGCTCACACAATGACATCACAAAAGGATGACATCACAGACTGATGACATCACAGAAGGAGGACGCCACAGACTGATGACATCACAGAAGGAGGACGCCATAGACTGATGACATCACAGAAGGATGACGCCACAGACTGATGACATGACAGAAGGATGACGTCGCAGACTGATGACATCACAGAAAGATGACATCACAGACTGATGACATCACAGACTGATGACATCACAGACTGATGACATCACAGAAGGCTGACGCCACAGAAAGATGACGTTGCATTATTATTATTATTATGGTGACAACAGATTTGTGCCATCGTGAGGTATGACCCTCACCTCCTCCATCATCTCGCTCAATTTAAGAACATGTTTTTTATGCATGCATTATATTTTGTCCTTTTATATATTGTTTGCACCTTGAGCAAAAGCAATTTCCTGGTTAGTGACTTGCTGACAAAGCCAATAAAAGGCGCACCAAGTTGCCCCTGGAGGTCAGACTGTGAAATGACAGGGTTAAACACTGCCACCTGAAGGTCAGACTGTGGTATGACTGGAGTCTGGAGGCACATCGGTCCATGTACTTTTCAATTTCTGTCAAGAATATAGAACAAAATATGTTCAAATGTTTTCAACTTTGAATTTTGACTGATAAAACAAAACACATTTTGAACACGGGCTAAAAGGCTGATGCTCACATGAAGACTGCCCTAGTAGACCTGGTCCAAAGACTCGGTCCCAGACCTTGGCCCTGACCCTAAGCCCCCAAGCCTTTCTTCAAAATGAGTTTTCATTTAACAAATAATACTGTAAAATCAAAATTGAACTAACTAGTCTTTGTAGAAGAAGAAAGAAAGAAGACACTTCACTTCACATTATACATTCACTCTATACACCGTGGTGATAAATGTCTACTTTAGCCACAGCTGCCCTGGGGCACACTGACAGAAGTGAGGCGACCAGTCTGTGCATTGGCCACTCCGACCACCATCAACCTACACACACACCAGACTCATTCTAGGACATGTGGGTAAAGTGTCTTGCCTAGGAACATAACCACAAGTATGGCCACAAGTAGGTCTTTGGTCTCTAAATTTCTGGTCGGTCTGGGGTTGGTCTGGGCCGAAACAGGAACCAAAACAATTTAACCTTGTCTATGAAATGGAATGTCCCGAGAAACTGGAGAGCCACACACACACACACACACACACACACATATAAATATTTGCAGTGGACTGGGCAGATGAGGGTCAGGGGTTTGGTATGGATTGTGAATATTTCCTTTCTCTCATACACACACACACGCACACACACACACACACACACACACGCACACACACACACACACACACACACACACACACACACACACACACACACACACACACACACACACACACGCAGACATTCTCATATATTTGCAGTGGACTAGGCGGATGAGGGTCAGGGGTTTGGTATGGATGGTGAATATGTTCTTTCTCTCTCATAAAGCTCAAACTGAATCCCACCGTTCTCTGTTTCATCCCAGAACAAACCGTCCAAGTGTTTGACAGGATCCTGAGGAGACTCTGCTCCGGAGCCAGGCCCCGAGTCCAGTTTCAGCTCTGCCCCGGTTCACAGGAGAAGACACCCAGATACTAGTCATACACAACTGCTGCTATTGCTGCTACTGCTGCTACTGCTGCGACTGCTTTGATCACCACCACCACCAGTACTAATACTATTAGTACTAAGCCATGAGGTTGTGATATACAATTTTGTCCCTATGACTCTGTGGTGGCATCAGCCTCTTGTATGGTGTGGTCTGCTGGAGCAGCAGCATCACAAAGAGGGACTGGAAGAAGCTGGAACAGGTCCTCAGGAAGTCCAGCTCTGTCCTGGGCTGTTCCCTGGACACAGTGCAGCAGGTGGGGGACAGGAGGGTTCTGGACAAACTAACTGTCACCCGCTGTAGGACACTCTGTCTGCTCTAGAGAGCAGTTTTAGGACTGATCCACCCTTACTGTGTGAAGGAGAGGTTCTGCAGGTCTTCCTGTGGCTGTCAGACTGTACAACAAACAATGAGGACTATTGAACACTGACAACCTATTGCAATCTATACAATATATCTATCTATATAGATATATAATATATAATATATCTATCTATATAGATAGATATAGATATCTATATCTATATCTATATAATATTTTTTTAATTGTTTAGTTGACAAGGACATTGTGCATGAATGTACCAGAATTAGGGCTTCAGGCAAAGTGGGGTTAAGTGTCTTGCCCAAGGACACAGCAACGGAAAACATCAGTGGGAGTAGGTCTTGTGGTTGGCTTGAACCCACAACCTTCAGGCTCAAAGGCCAGCAACTACCAACTCTACCAACTGAGCTACTGTCGCCCCCACCAGAAATAGCCAAGTAGGCTGTTTTTCATCTGCAGTCTCTGGACAGGGGTACATAAGTTATTGTTCATTTAGGGTGACAGTGGCTCAGCTGGTGGAGCATTGGCCTTTGAGCCAGAGGGTTGCGGGTTCGAGCCCACCCCAAGACTTTCTCCACCGACCCCCACTGATGTCTGTGTTGTTGTGTTCTTGACAAGACACTTAACCTCCGAGAACACCAGCCACAGTGGGGCGGCTGCGGCTGTAAAGTGCCAAGCTGCCGTTGTATCCTTAGGCAAGGCACTTTACTCCCATTGCCTAGAATGAATCTGGTGTGTGTGTGAATGGTTGGTGGTGGTCGGAGGGGCCAATAGCACATACTAGTTTCCTTGCTTCTGTCAGTGTGCCCCAGGGCAGCTGTGGCTACAGCAGTAGTTTATCACCACCGTGTTTGGAGAGAATGAATAATGACATGTAAAGTGTTTTTGAGTGTCCAAAAAACCAATGCATTATTATTAATATTATTAATGTCAGAATGCAAAATATAGAACCACATGTATCCGCTGTCTCTTAAACTACAGCGGTAAACTAAAACTTTATTCTTTATAATTTCATTTTAGTGTAGAGTTATTGTTGATTTATCTTGTGTTTTGTACTCCTCATTCATACTGTTCTGTAACTGTTGATGCAACACTGACATTTCCCCACTGTGGGATGAATGTACCCATCCTAAATGCCTTATCCAGTCAGATATCAGAAGCTAAACAGGGCAGGTCTTGGTCATTACTGTGATGGGAGACCTCTGGGAACACCAACACTGCCAGCCACATTGATGAAAGGGCTGATGGCACAAACTGGTTGCCTTGCCTCCGTTGGTCAGCCCCAGGGCAGTTGTGGCTATACTGTAGAAGCAGTTTATTACTGAGTGAATGAAACTTATACTGCTGATGGTCCTTCCACATTGATCCATTAGTCTTGGGATAGTCCTGATCCAGACCTGGTTTAGACTTGGTTTAGACCTAATTCAGACCTGGCTTAGACCTGCATTAGAGCCTGATTAGACCTGGTTCAGACCTGATTCAGACCTGATTCAGACCTGATTTAGACCTGGTTTTGTGAGATGTGTTTGTACCGCTTCAGAAGAGTCCAGGTGAAACTGGATCAGGATTTAAGTGATGCTGCGTAAAGCGATCAGATCCGGAGTGGATCGGTCTGGACTTGGACCGAGCCTGGGGGGAGGGGGGATAATAGGCCTCTGTCTGAATCACACTAGTCGTCTTTATTAGCAGAAACTGAAGCCAGGTCTGAAACAGGACCCAAAAGATGTCTAAACCAAGTTTAAAGTCTGAACCAGAAGTAAACCAGGTCTGCACCTGGACTAAACCAGCTCTGAACCGAGAATACACCAGGACTAAACCGAGTTTAAATAGATCCAAGTAAATTAGGACTGAAGCAGGTCTGAAGAAGGACTAAACCAGGACTAAACCAGGATTGAACCACGTCTAAACGAGGTCTAGACCATGACTAAACCAGGTCTAAACCATGATTAAACTATGACTAAACCAGGTCTGATCCAGGTACAACTAGGACTGAACTAGGATTAAACCAGCTCTAACCATGTCTAAACCCGGTATAAACAGTGTGTTACCTAATGACCTAGGTTAGTTCTGCACACAGCGCCACACAGTGGTGTCTATTGTTACAGTGGTCTTCCACAAAATAGCTGATTATTAAGGTGTGCTTTATTATTCAAGGTTAGGACTGGGCTGGCATTAAACCTAACCCTAATCCTGGCCCTAAGCCTAACCCTGGCCCTAACCATAACCCTGGCCCTAACCCTAACCCTGGCCCTAACCATAACCCTGGCCCTAACCATAACCCACCAATTGCTGCTGTTTGCTCATGTCTTACGTCTGAGTAATATTCCATTATATAGATGTATGGCTACATTTGTTTGCACCATTGTTTCCTGCTGAACTACAGATTCTCAGAGCCATCTGCCCTCATCGCTCGAGTGACGTGGAATTGAGAGGAGGCACAAAGTTGTGCCAGCCTGGTCAATAGAGCACTTTAACCAAATCTAACCTGAAGCAGACAACTCTGGAACAAGCCTAATCTCAGGCGGGTTCCTCGAAGTTAAAAGAAAGTGGCTGATGCATCTCTCTGTGTGTGTGCATTTGACCCTTCAGTGGGCCCTCTGTCAGCAGCACTGGCCGCTCTGACCTTTCTGTACAGATCTCAACTCAACTCAAAAACAAGATTCTGTAGTTTACTCATGAGTAAGTGAGTAAGTCATTTATATGTTTATAGCGTATTTCACTGGCCATAGTTACACAAATCGCCTTAGAGTTTAGTGTAACATGCATTCACGCCACACAAATGCAGAAAAGCCCCACCTTACACCTAATCCCAACCCCAACCCTGACTGATGTGCCTACTTTACAACTGATCTGAACCCTGATTGATAAAACATCAAATATGTATTGTAAATGAAAACAATATTTTTAATATTTTTTTCTAGAATTGGATACTGGCCTATAGTGATTGATGTCAGGGTGAGGTCTAAATACTTCACAAGAACATATATTTTTTAGGGTCTAACAAGAACTTTAAATCAAGTGAAATAATAATAATAGTTCCTCAAGAGCAGGTAGCTGCTGCTGTGCTGTCTTCTGAGTGGCTGCTGATAGATTCCTTTGTTCTGATTGGCTGGTGGGAAGTATAACAGATGAAATGAAGGCGGAGCCGAGTATTTGTCAGAATTGGAATCACATAATACTATAGTACTGCCACTACTGCAAGTACTATTAGTACTTTTACTACAACCACTACTGCTTGTACTATTTCTGCAACTACTAACTGCGTCATGCTGCATCTGTGAGTACAAACACAACTACTACTACTACTACAACTGCTACTACAACTACTATTACTACTGCATCATGTTGCCTCTGGGAGTACAAATACTCACTAAAACATACTACTACTAATGCTGCTTCTAATACTATTACTATTATTACTACGACTACAAGTACTTGTGCTGCTGCTGCTGCTACTACTACTACTACTATTACTATTACTCCTGCTGCTACTGCTGCTTAAATGATGTGTACTACTTCTACTGCTGCTACAACTACTAGTACTAATACTAATACTTCTGCTGTGGATTTGCAAACTTGAGAAATATTATATTACGACAAACAACACACAGGGTCAGGATCTGGCTCACCTCTGACTGTGTCTAAGAAATGATCAGAGTAAATGAATGTATACGTACATTGTATTATTATTGTACAGCAGTATAATTACATGTTCCACAGAGAGAGTCGGCATCTTATGTTGATCTGCATCACAGCACACTGATGCATATTATTATGAATTTTGTGATCAACAGAAACCTGCTGCTGCTGTCTGTGGCCTTAGCTGTTTTCAGTCGAGTGTCTGCAGCAGCGCCTCTTGAAGGTAAACCTACAGAATAAATACAAACATATGAAACGATAAACATAAGGAAATCATCTGTAAACAAAGTCAACTTTAAGAATGAACTACAGATCATAAACCTCTCCAACTCTCAGACTGTATCATGGTGACCTCTGCTGGTCCTGCTGACTCACTACTTCTTACTTGAGTTATTTATGGGTTTCACCATCGTAACTATTTTCCCTAATTTTAAACTCCACCCGTACCCCTAACCCAAGCTGCAAGACTGGATTGGTCAAACCTCACACCTAAACCCTACATACACGGAATAAATGGCTTTTTGGTATTTATCGACATAAACAGGGGTTGGATCCTGATTTTGTCTGGGTCAGTTAGTTTTGCTAGGATGTTTCTTATTTTTCAGTGGAGAAAGAAAACGATGAAGTGGAGATCGAAGGCGGAGAGGAAGCAGAAGGAGAACTTTCCGAGGAAGAGGAGGGTACGGTTTAAATCCACATAAACCTACCCCTAATCCCACATAACCCGACCTTCCTACCTTTAACTCTTAATCCCACATGACCCTTAACAATAACACCAACTGGTTAGTTCATCTTGTTTTTGTTTTCTTCTCGTCAAACAAATGTATCAATGAGCTTACATGATGTTTCATGCTTCTGAAGAAAATCCTCTGAACTATCACCACGGCAACATGTGAGATCTGATGGTTCTTCTGGAGAAGCTGTAGTCAGAATGGATCAGATTATTATCAAAACTCTGCAACCTGTGGCCTTCTGTCTGTGAGGAGGAAGTGTCTGGGGAGAGGGAGGTCTAATGTCTGGTCTTGTTTCAGATGATGATCAGTCCAAGGACCAAACTCAGGGTGAGACTAAAACTACATAAACCTCTGATAAAACATTTTTAAACCAGGGAATACATTTATTTGCATTGAAAAGACTCCTAATCCTGAATAATCCTGAACTAATAATAAACATAAACAGATGATTAAATACATGAGAATAGATGTTTCTGTTGTTGAAAAATGTCAGTAACAGTAAATTAGTTACTGATAAAATTATAGTGGGGTTAAACTAACTCTAACCTTAACCCAGGTTTAAACTAACCCTAACTCACCCTAACCCTGACCTCGGGTTTCAGTAACCCTGCTGTTGTACATGTCATGTTTCTGGAAGGTTTGACCCTGTGCGCCACAATGAAAGAAAACACTGTGATACATGTGTTGTATTCTACCTTCACCCAGATGCAGCTGTTCTCTTCTTACTGATCAAACAACCTCTCCATTTAACTATGGTTTTGGCTTTACTCCTGAGGAAACAGAAGCCATAGTGTATCTCATGCACTGATTGCCAGTGTCCTGACACTTCATAAAACTATATATTCTGGATTAACCACAGACAGTGGACATGTGATCTACAATAAGGATTAACTTTTCACATGCTGTAACAAGTTATCTTTAATCTGGATTTACTGTTTACATGCTGTAACATGTGATCTTTAATCTAGATTAATTGCTCACACACTGGTCATGTAATCTGGATTTCCCATTCATGCACTGTATGTTACATGTGATCTTTGATCTAGATCAGGGGTGTCAAACTTATTTTGGTTGAGGGCCGAATAAAAAATGAAAGGGCTGGTCAGGGGCCGAAAGAATAAGTGGGTTTCATTTATTATACTTTTTTATAATATGAAGGTATCTATGTAAATGACTTCACATTTGTTAGATTGGATATTCTTTTCTGATTAGAATTAGTTCAGTTCCTGTGGACTGAACCAAAACTGGACCAAATATCTAAGGTATATGGGAAGATTTTCTACTTCCGGGTGGATCATCAAGACTATTGGTCCTCCCAACTGTCAATCATTCTGGTGATTCGTGCTCATCAAATAAGACCAGACAGTTTTGTTCAAAACGTGGAGAGGACGGTTCTTTCCTAAGAAAATTGGGAAATCCTCCTTCATATCTTTAAGAAGAAATGTAATTGAAGACTCATAAAAAACATAACAATGCTAACTTCTAATAACATTTTAGCTTAACATTTCTTATGGAATTAAGTTTTATGGTTGTTAGTAATGGATAACATGCCATTCACAACCATCAATGCTGCTATTTAATTTAATAATTTTAAATCATCTCAGGGGCCACTGGAAATTGTCTGGCGGGCCGGATCTGGCCCCCGGGCCTTGACTTTGACACCTATGATCTAGATTAACCGTTCACAAAAAGTGAACACACTGATTGTGCTATAGCACAATCAGTGTGTTCACTTTTTGTGAACGGTTAATGAGTGACTCTGTTCCTTTTTTCTCAGGGATCCTGATTGGCCAACCATCCACTGCAGTGCCCTCTAGAGGCTCAGGTGAGACTTTAACCCTTTTATAGGCGGATCTTTGTTTACACCCGCGTGCTTATGCGCCCCTCGCTGGGTGGCAAAAAGAGAGTACTTTTAAAAGACTCAGTGGGCGAATAGCTCTGTATATAAGCACTTTAACGCAAGAAGATCAGAGGAGGTATAAAGACAAGCTAAAAATAAGTTTATGAGACCAAACTGAACAAATTCAAAGCCCATATGAGACCTGGGATGAAACGTGGAACAGGAAGCCACGGGGATGAGCAACCAAAATGCAGGAGTTGCAAAACTTAAATTTGTTCAGGAATTTTTATCCCCTCATCCCCCTGGCTTCCCGATCTACGTTTACCGTAGATAACAGCATAAAATGGCAACCACTTTACAACAGCCGTTTTTCGCCGTACAACCGACCACAAAACAAGAATGGACTATATGATTTAGTAAAACCTCTCTCCAAACGTCTAAAAATAGCTAACTCTCTAGCATCTAAGAAGCTTTCTATGCTGTTTTGCCACCCGGTCACGTGACCGGCGCGGGAAAAGTATAAACAACGACGTCATTCCAAGAGCCTCCTGTTCCTTTCCTTAAATTTGAGCCCCCTCACCCAGAGACCCCTCACTCGGAGTATCAAATCACAACAATAAAAAATGACATGGATAAAGATACTGCCTTTATTGTCTGACTGGAGGTGCAGCTCACAACAACATTACACTCACTAACGCTGAAGTAACGCTAACCCACCTCCTCAGATCCTGCTGGCTCCTCTGTTGGGTCCTCCGCTGGTTCCTCTGCCGGTTCCTCAGCTGGTTCCTCAGCTGGTTCCTCTGCTGGTTCCTCTGCTGGTTCATCTACTGGTTCCTCTGCTGGTTCCTCTGCTGGTTCTTCTGCTGATTCCTCTACTGGTTCCTCTACTGGGTCCTCTGCTGGTTCCTCTGCAGGTTCTGTTGGATCAGCAGTCGGAGCTTCAACAGGGGTGAATCCTGTTAAAACTAACTCAGAGGTGGGTTCTGATGGTCCTGGGTTTGTTGGAGGTCCTGGTTCTCTTGGAGGTCCTGGGTCCGCTGGGACATCTGGAGGTCCATCTGGAGGTCCATCTGTATCAGGTCCAGGTGGAGGTGTTGTTGGGTCACTCTCTGTTTCAGAACTGGTCCCTTCCTCAGGTAATTATTTCTGTTTTTTGTGTCTTAACCTCCTAATCTTTTGAATAACACAATCACATGTATTTGCAGAAGCCATAGGCCCTGCCCCCGACCCCAGTGGTAAGAACTTATTGGTGCACTTAAATCAATGGTTTTATTTTATGTTTGATAATGTGAAACTTACATTTGAATGTTTCAGGGATAGATGGGGCAGATTCTGACTTTAATGGTAAAAGAAGCTACGGGTTTGACCCTAATTCTAACCCTAACCCAGTTGTTAGGAGTTAACCCTTTAGTCTGTGACCCTAACTCTATCCTGGGTTAGCATTAGCATAGAATGATATATCAATATAAAGATGCCAACATGTGTTTTTTATATCAGGAAATGGGCACAAGTTGATGAATGGAGCACCAGCTGATATTGGGCCAATCACAGGTCCAGACCCGAGCCCAGAACCTGGCCTAGGCCCAGAACACAGTCCAGACCATGGTCCAGATCCTGGCCAAAACCCTGGCCCAGATCCCGCCTCCCACGACTTCCTGTTGAGCCTGCTGGGTTAGTACACAGTTCATCATGGTTATACAAGACGATAGGATATATTTATCGAGGTGTGCAAAAGTGATTATCAAGTGATTCCCAAGTCTACAATCACAGAGAATAAAATGTTCTGTTTCAGGAGGTTCTGACCCGTTTGGACCTGAGCTCAGCACAAAACTCCCCATCTTCCAATCAGGTACACGTTCCTAACCCAAATTTTAGGGGTTAAGGGGTTTGATACAGTTATGAAATTATGGGTTTTGGGTCGAGTACTTTAAGTATGATGTTGGAAGCCCAACCCAGTGGTGCCCATCAAACCAAGATACTTTTACAAAAAACAGAGAGCTCTTCCCCTGTTGCTGTATTCACAATGGGTCAGGGTTAGCGTATATGATTCATCAATACCCTTATAAAGGGTTAGGGTCTTTACTCTCACATCTTGGAGTCAGTGGCGGCCGGCCAATAGAGGGCGCTAGGGCGCCGCCCCACCACTCACAACTTGCCATGTTACCTTGAATAAAACGTTAAAAAAAATAATAACATTAAAATATTTCGAAATTTATGTGTGTTTTATTTCAGATGTGGAAGAAATACTTTATAGTTTATGCTGAGTTAGATTGATTAAGCTCATCAGCGTTGTCTGTGTCGGACTGAGGACGTATTTCCGCCTCAGGGCGCAAAAGATTGCGCCCTGAGCCGTCTATGGACTCTCGTTAAAAGTTGTACATGCGCAGTAGCTCCTCTTCAATGCAAGAGATAAGACGATTTGGGGGCGCAGGAGAAGTGCGCCCTGAGGGGGCGGGATCGCCCGCGACCTGTACTGTCACTGTCTGTGACGTCCGTTTACAGTGATTGACAGGTCAAGCTGTGGGAGTTTGAGACGAACGTAAAGAGACGCAAAATGGAGAACGAGAAAAAGAATAATTCAGTTAGATCACTCAAAACAATACCGTTTGAGAGAAGATCATACCAGGAGAAGGGCGAGGTTAAAGAGCTTGGACCTGATCAGCCAAATATTACCATTAGTCAGCAGTCCAGCGACAGGGGGAGACGGTACACTCGTACTTTTTCCAGGACCTGGTTCAGCGCCAAATCTTGGCTAGCAGCATGTAGCGAGGCTAATGCTTTATTTTGTTTTCCATGCCTCTTGTTTCAAACATCAGGATCTGACCCAGCATGGATCAAGACAGGTATGACTGATCTGAAGCACTTTTTAGAAAAGGCAAAGAAGCATGAGCAGACTGGTATCCACATGCAAAATGCCCTCAAATTAGCTATGTTTGGGAAGATAAATATTTCATCCCAGCTGGATGAAAGCTACAGGGTAGGGATCAGAAAGCACAATGAGGAGGTTGACAAGAATAGGCACATCCTATCAAAAATTCTCGTGTGAGGCTTCAGTCACAACAGTCAGTGTAAACTTACTTACTGCTGGTATATATCTAGTCATCATATTCATAGCCCCCCCAGTAGAAAATTCCACCAGCCGCCACTGCTTGGAGTCCTTATTGGTCGTAAATAACCATACCTGTATTTATTCTAGTTCCAGTCATGTCTTCAGCTTTGACTTTGGCACCTGATCCTGCTGCAGCTCTGGACCCAGGTGAGATGAACTCTAACCCCAGGTGAGGGGAACCCTAACCCCAGGTGAGACAAACCCTAACCCCAGGTGAGACGAACCCTAACCCCAGTTAGGTCAAACCCTATCTCCATGTTGTCTGCATCATATTATAATTGAGATGCTCTAAAGGAGTATTAATGTATTTTCATTCATAATAAATCATACATTGTAGAGCAAAATGTTTAATAATTCCAACTTGTTACTAAACAGTGCTGGAATCTCCCAGACTGTTTTTTTCTGAAACATAAATGATGGACAAAAAAAGTTCTATTATCTTTCCTCCAATTTAAATCTAACGTCTGTCTCACCTTCAACCTAAACCAGTGATGGGAACTCATAATATCAGGATTATGTTAACCCGCATGAGTTTGTGAGAAGAATTTATTTTCTGAGGAACACAATAGAAGTCAGACTTTGAGTTTCTGAGATGAAATGAATGCAGCATTAATCTAACACTGTGTTTATACAGCAACTGGCCATGCCTCTCCTCCTGCTCTTGGACAATCACATGTGTCCTCTGTGGTGGACCCTGCCTTCCCAGGTGAAATTGTTGAAATTGTTGTTTTTTGGATTATAGGTTATTTTAAACTTACTCAGTTCTCAAACCACTGATTGCTGCAGATTCACCGGACTCTCCTGACTACAACGGTTAGTTCTGGCTTAAGCCTTTCCAAACCATACTCCAAAACAAAGCCTACCATAACATAGTTCTATCACAAAAACCTTACACCTTACCCTTACCCTGATTTACCCTTCCCCATATCCCATATGTTAATGGCACTCGAGGAAATGTGGGTATCTCTCATGCCTCTTCTAGAACCTTGAGTCAGTTATTCTCTGTCAGGGTTGGGCAAACTCTGACCCTGACCTGAACCTTAACCCAGACCCTATTCCTTGTGAAGTCCTGTAGCACTTCAAGTTTAACGCCGATTTTCTATTCCCAGGAAATGGTCGACTGACTGTTCTCTCCCAGAGTGGTGAAATTATATTTGGATAATATAATATACTAATTATAAAATAGTTGGAGGTCTGCATTTGGTCTTTTCTCAAAGTGACTAGTTTTGGTTTTGTCAATGTTAAGTTACTCATGGAACCCCTGAAGCCCGGACCGTGGATCTGCTGGTGCCACATGATCTTCAGGGTATGATCCAGATCATAACTAGCATCCCAAAACCATTGACACTTCCCAATGTGTTGACCTTGACCTTGTTCTGATTCAGGAAATATGGATCTCGCTACCAGTTTTCCATTTGAGCTCACAGGTACAACCCCAAATCCTAACCACAATTTACAATTACCGTGAAGTTACCAAAAGCCTTCACAAGCACTAACTCTAACACTTTCATCGCTGTGGGCTGTCTGTTTCAGCCTCAGGACTTGGAGTTGGACCAGACGCCACAGGTAAAACATACCTTACCCTAACCCCAACCCCCTTACCCTAACCGTCAAACCCAGATCTTATGTGTGGGTCCAATTGTGACAGATTATGTACAGTAACAGATTATGTAAAGTAACATCATGCGTCTCTTTGTGATTCAGAACCGTCTCACGTGTTGCTTCACACAGAATCAGTGGCTCACATTACTCATCTGATGTCAACAGGTGAAAATAGAACCTGACTCGAACCCTACTGACTGAACCCAAGATTTACCTCATGGGCCCTAACCCACTACTCCGTCTGTAACCCTGATGTCTTCCGTTTTCAGGTGTCTTTTCACAGACAGACCTTGTTACTGCGGTGACAGAGACAGCAACAGACTCAGCGACAGACTCTGGTCAGTTCTCAGGTTTGGGCTACCATTACCCAAACCAGGGTTTTCCTCATGACCTTGTGTGGTTGTTTTAGGAACAGCGGCTGTCACTGATTTGCCCGTCACAAATACACAGCCTGGTGAGTGTCTGCTCTACGAACCACTAACCCATGTACCCTAACCAAATTCCCCTAACTCCCAAACACCCCAATCTCCTGAGGTTCACATCGGGATCCACCATCCTATTAACATAATGACCATACTGACCATAACAACCCTAAACATGCACCATAGGTCAAATGTATGAAGTCTAAAACAGGTTCTTTGGACCCACGTTTAATAAGGAGACCACTGGATTAAAACCAATTTATTATACAATACATAAAAAAAATAAGAAAAAGAATAAAAACCAATAAAAACCAAAGCTAAAAACATGCGATCAAAGTTAAAACAGAGGCTAAAAATCCTTCTCCACAGCCTGGGCCGCAAGACCACAGGGCTCTCCCCTGGTCGTGTCTGGCTCCTGTGTCTCGCTCTCTGGCCTTCCTCCTCTTCCCCCTCCCCATCTCCGGTTTTATGCCCAAGGCACAGGTGTCTTGATCGTCCAGTCACGTGGGGAGCCTGGGTGCTTCGGGTGGTGTAAGTCCGCCAAATAAAAACACACAACATGCATAAAAGGCTAAAAACACAAAGCAAACGTTAAAAAACCCACCACCCTTTTGCACCCTCTGACACAAATCCATCTGCTTCAGTTCTGGTCTCAAGCCTCATGGTCCCTGGATGCTTACCCTGCATTCCCTACAAGTTTAGAGAAGGGTTAGTGTTAGTACAGTACTGGCACATGTCTGGCAGGTACAGGCACAGTACTTAGGAATTCTACCGATACAAGAATTGTATTAAAGACCTGTAGTGCATATTGCCCTAAGTTAGAGGTAGAGGGGTTCCTTAAGTTTTTAACCCGCGACCCCCAAGATAAAAATGTGCTGCTGCCCCGCGACCGCCCCCACCCCACCTCAACAACCCTTCCTGTTGTGTGGAATATAAAGCATGTTTTTCCTTGAGTTGGAGCAAGCTGGGTTCAAGTGATGGGCTTGGTGGGCTCCCCCTTTCGTAGAGGTGGAGGGCATTTCTTGTGGCTCGCTCTCTCTGTTCTTCACTGCCCTCTCAGATGTTCCTTCCCTCACTTCTGGCACATGTGACTTTTCTCCGCCTCCAGGTTTTTCTGTTGTGGACATTAACCTCTATTTAATTTTAAAGCAGGTATAACTTGTTTGTAGCCTCCAAACACTTTTAGCAAACAGCAGGACACAATTAGTTGCTGCGTGCAATGTAAGTTACGTATCTTGATTTTCATTAAAGGCACACCGTGTAACTCTTGGCCACTAGGGGCGCTAGACCTGCAACTTTCACGTTTAGCGCCCCTAGTGGCCACAAGCAACTCAGCACTGTCGCAAAAGTCAACAAACAGTCAGCCGGTGTCTTTTGAGTGTGTATTCAGACAGCATGCACTGGTGTGTGTGTTCAAACTGTAGAGACATGCCTACAGATATTGAGAGACTCTGCTGTGGTCAGCCTCCAGACCGCTGCATTAGTAATCTACCACACATGGACTTCTATATCCTGGATGAGGGAGTTCTGCGTCTAGCTCGTGCTGCGTGGAATGACATCTTTGCAGTCGATGACATCCAGGAACCAGGTGAAGAGCAGCGCTCATACAGACATGCAGCTTACAGCACGATCCCTTTCGCGTTTCCTCTTTTTAGCCTCCTCCGAAGGTTTAAAATTTTTCCTTGCCTCAGCCATGACCAGGAGTCGAGCAGGTGAAAAATGAGTAGCAAAAGCCTTAGCTCCATGAGTATATCAGCGCCTGTAGCCGTAAAGCATATCTTTCTTCCAAGTCACGTGACCTGGTGGCAGACGGTCCGTCTGCTCGACACTTACATGGGCGGTATTTCAAGAGGGCAGCCCCGCTCGGAGCATTGCAAGTGTCAAGCGCTGTATATTGGCCCAAGTATTCATATAAAATAACTCATATGTGTCAACTCTTTAGGTCACAAAGTCCGCGGTGTGCCTTTAAGTAGTAATCCTGTTGAGTCAAATACATTGCAACAAAGATACTTAAGGGTTATATATTTGTGTTTTTAAAAAAAAATTATGGAAATCATCTCGCCCCCCTCCCGGGGATTCAAGACCCCTACTTTGGGAATCACTAGGTGAGAGGGTTAGGATTATTTTTTGAACAATAGTAAATCCTCTGTTTATTGACTACAGCTCCACTTTTACTTTTTGCTGTCCCAGGTAAGAAAGTGAAACTGATATCCCACTCTTAAGACAGGCCAAAAACAAACCATGTTGTTAAGAAAGGTGGGGAGATTGACGGGGTCGATGGCTTTTGTTGCAAGCTCTGAATGAATGTGAGCAACACCAATGAAAACAGTATTGAGGCAAACTGTGGCCCCTGGGTTGTAACCCTAACCCTGCGCATACTGACATGTAGAAAATAGATTGATAGTGCTGGTTCCGGTGCATCTGGTTCTTGTCCTTCTCAGGTCCAGACCCAGGTCCAGGCACAGAACCGTACAACTCTCAGGGTCCTGAAGGTGAGTCCCACCCTTGCACAACAACCTTTACCAGGGGTGCACATGGCATTCTAGGCTTTTGTTCATACAATTCCACACACATCTAATTTAGCCAACAAGAAAAGTGAATAAAAAAGCCACACTCTGTGGCTCTGTGGAAGCATGTTTGGCACTCCACACAAGCTTCTCTTTCGTTAAAAGAGGACACAGACACGCTGCTCAAAGCACTGTGACAGCGTACCTGTAAGAGGTGGTGGCCTAACCCTAGCAATAATGCTAACCATATCGCTCACTGGCTGTTGTCTGTGTGCAGCTTTAGAGGCTTTGTTCATCAAAGCTTCCAAAGACGTTTTCACTGATTGGTTGATTTTTTACAGGTTCAGAAAATGTGGAACTGGAGGATTCCTGCTGATTTTCACATCAAACCAAAAATCCACTTCCTCAGATTCCATTTCCTCTGCACTAGCCAATCAGAGATTCCCATGCACAGAGCCAGCCAATCAGAGTCAACCCATTTGTAACAGGCCAATCACAGTGACCTGGAACAGTACTGTAAAAGAAGATCACATCATTTACTGACAATGGACCAACCACAAACCAGAAGAACAGACGGTGCTTTCAAGAGAAACAAACCTAATAAACAATGTACGAATTATATGAAAAGTAAAAAATTACAGATTCTATGTCATCATTTTAATGTGTACATTGTAATTCTGGTGATTAATAAAGTTTATTTTAAAATCTGTACTTGTACTTTATAGGTTAGTCGTAGGATTACAATTTGGTTTTGGGCTATGTGCCTCGTAGTACAAACATACATATTAAAGGTCCTGTATTTCGCTCTTCTTGTTTTATAGTCCATCCTAAGCACGTGTGCACAATTTTGGTGATTATAAGATTTTTGCAATGGAAGGACTGGCAGATGCCCACTCTGTTACTGGTAACTTTTAATGCACATCACGGCCATCAGCATGGTACAGCCTATTGTATTGAACGGACACACACACCCAACATAAAACTGGGAGACGGGATATATAGAGACGTTGAAACAAATAACTCTACTGTAGGTGACCATATAGTTTGTCTGTCACTGAATCTAGGCAAGGCAAGGCAAGTTTATTTATATAGCACAATTCATACACAAGGCAATTCAAAGTGCTGAAGAAAACAAAGCATTAAAATCATAAATTATCACAGAACATTAAAAAGAAAGATAGAAATATAAAATCCCTCAGTTGTATGCACAGTTAAACAGAACTGTCTTTAACCTGGTTTTAAACATTGTCAGAGAGGAGGCCTGTCTCACATCTTCAGGAAGACTGTTCCAGATTTTAGCAGCATGAATCTGAAAAGCAGCCTCCCCATGTTTAGTTCTGACTCTGGGCACTAACAGGAGTCCAGTCCCTGTGCTCCTCAGAGTCCGGGCTGGTTCGTATGGGACTAACATGTCACTAATATATTTTGGTGCGAGGCTATGGAGAGACTTGTACACAAGCAGAGCTGTTTTAAAGTCTATTCTCTGAGCCACAGGAAGCCAGTGCAGAGACCTGAGGACCGGACTAATATGGTCGTACTTCCTGGTTCTAGTCAGGACTCGAGCTGCTGCATTTTGAATGTACTGCAGCTGTTTTACAGCCTGTTTGGACAGACCTGTGAGCAGGCCATTGCAGTAGTCTAACCTACTGGAGACAAATGCATGGATAAGAATCTCCAAGTCTGCTTTAGACACTATGTTTTTGATCCTGGCAATGTTTTTTAGATGGTAAAAAGCTGCTGATGTTACTGATTTGATGTGGCTATTAAAATTTAAGTCTGAGTCCAGTATTACCCCTAGATTTCTGACCTTGTTTGAAGGTTTTAGGGAGAGAGACTGTAGGTGACAGATGACGCTCTCTCTTTGTTTCTGGGGACCAAAGACAATCATTTCAGTTTTGTCTGCGTTTAGCTGAAGGAAGTTGTTTTGCATCCACTCACTGATCTGTTGGATACAGTGAAGGAGTGAGTCCACTGGTCCATGTTCTCCTGCAGTCAGTGAGACATAGATCTGAGTGTCGTCTGCATAGTTATGATAGGAAACTTCGTTTCTGCGTATTAACTGACCTAACGGCAGCATGTAGAGATTGAACAGAAGAGGTCCCAGGATCGACCCCTGTGGTACTCCACAGGTCAGGGCCATATGATCTGAGACACAGTTTCCAATCTCCACAAAGTACTTCCTGTCCTCAAGGTAAGGACCTAAACCAACTTAGGGCGGTGCCAGCGACTCCAACCCAGTCCTCTAATCTCTGTAAGAGGATCTCATGGTCGACAGTGTCAAAGGCAGCACTTAGATCTAACAAGATTAAGATTGAGACTTTGCCTGCGTCAGTGTTCAGCCGGATATTGTTTGTAACCTTAACGAGAGCAGTCTCAGTGCTGTGGTGGGGTCTAAAGCCGGACTGAAACATATCAAATGAGTTGTTGATTATAAGAAATCTAGTAAGCTGTAGGTAGACAACTTTCTCAAGGACTTTCCCCATAAATGGCAGATTTGAGATGGGACGATAGTTGTTAAGTACCGTAGCATCGAGACTGCTCTTTTTTAGCAGGGGCCTGATGACTGCAGTTTTCAGGGCCTTTGGGAAAATTCCAGAATGAAGGGACATGTTTACTATCTGTGTGAGTGAAGGTAATAGACTGCTCAGAACAGACTTCAGAAATCTAGTGGGTAGTACATCCAAGCTGCATGTGGAGGAGCTCAAACTGGAGATTATCTCTTGGACAGTTTTATCATTTACAGGTGCAAAGTGAGTTAGCTCAGAGAGCCTTTCTGGCTGTTGGATGGTTATCTGTGGATTGGAGACAATGGCGTTTTTGATGCCTTGAACCTTGTCATTGAAAAAATTAGCAAACTCATTGCATTTACGTTTGGAAGTAAGCTCTAATGGCATTTGAACAGGGGGGTTTGTTAATCTATTAACTGTTGAGAACAGCACACGCAGATTGTTGCTGCAGCCTTCAATCATTTCAGAAAAATACCTTTCTCTCGTACTACGTAGCACCCGGTTAAACTCGCACAACTTATCTTTGAAGATCTCGTAATCAACCTGGAAGTTGGACCTGCGCCACTTCCGCTCGGCCCTCCGGCACTTTCTCTTTTGTGCCCTGACCGAGTCTGCTTTAGCCTACGGCGCCTTCTGCTTATTTTTCACTATTTTAACCTTCACAGGGGCAACGGTATCCAGAACATTCAAAACACTAGAGGTGACAGAGTAGAATACGATGCATTCTCAAAGTTTATCATTCCCATAAATAGTTTACTCGTATTTTCATTTATGCGCCTTCTTCGAACAGTTGCAGAGTCCACTGGTGGTTTGTTAGTGAAACACATGTCAAAAAAAACACAGAAATGATCCGAAAGAGCAACATCGACCACGTTTACATTTGAAATATTCACCCCCTTTGTAACTAACAGATCTAGAGTGTGCCCTCTGCTGTGGGTGGGGCCACTTACGTGCTGAGTGAGATCAAAGGATTCAAGTACAGAACTCAGCTCATTTGCATTTCTGTCATCAACATTATCCACATGAATATTAAAATCACCCGTAATAACCAAACTATCAAAATCTGTGCATACAACTGAAAGCAACTCGGTAAAATTATCAATAAAACTGTGACATGACTGCGGTGGCTTGTATAGGACAATGAAGAGTATTGGAGGAGATTATTTTTGTTGTATTTTAAAAGACACATATTCAAATGACGAAAACTTCCCAAGAGACATTCTATGGGAGACAAAGTGGTCTCTAAAAATGGCAGCTAAGCCTCCTCCTTTTTTGTTTTCCCGTATTTCAGATTCAAACTTGAAATTTGGTGGTGATGCTTCTATTAAAACTGCATTTCCTGAATTTTGGTCAAGCCAAGTTTCAGCCATGAACATAAGATCAAGATTATGAGAACAAATAAAATTATTGATTAAAAAAGACTTGTTACAAAGAGATCTGACATTAAGCGCAGCAAGTTTCAAAGTTTCAGTATCAGCGGTTGCGGTCGGCTTATTCTTACACGGAACAAGAATTAGATTTTCCAGATTAGACTGATTAACTCCAGATGTTTTTCTGTAATGTATTCTTTGTGTTATCACTAAGGGAATGGCACAGGTGGCTTCATGACAGGGCCCCAGCTGGGTCTCTCCTCTAACTAGACTGCCAGTGGCTGCGAAGCAGAGACCCTGTGCATCCTAGTGTTTAGAGAAAAGAGGGGAAGGGGAAGGGAGGGGAGGAGGATGGAGAGGTGGGTGGCTTTTGGGTGTTGAACGAGGGGGGCAGGGAGGTGGAGGGGTTTTTGGTGATGGGTTAGGGCCGGGGTGGGCTGAGGCAGAGGTTTTGGGTGTTGAACGAGGGGGAAGTGGGGGTGGAATGGTCATGAGGTTAGGGGAGGGACTGGCTGAGGTGGTTTTTGTAGGTGAATTGGAAACCCTAGGTGGTTTTGGAGGTACATATGGGGAGTGGTTTAGAATGTTGGACAGGACTCTAGATCTAGCTAATATGGGTGTGAGAGGAATAGTCTTCATCGCCGATTTTATTAGCCCTGCAGAGTGTTCAGGTAGGTCTAACAGTGAAGGCGGGGATGAAAAACAAAGGGAGGTGTCCCCATTCTCTCTTGATGGAGTGGACGGGGCAGGGGGGACCCAAGACAGGTCCATGGGAGGTGGCGAGGGAGTCTTTGATGGAGGGGCAGGTGGTTGAGGAAACCCCAGCACAGGCCTGTCTGCTGTAGGCTGGGGTGAGGATGGGGGCTTCAGAGGCGCTGTAGATGAAGAAGGCGTGGCTGCTTTGGAGCAGGCTGGGGATGAGGATGTTGGTGGTGGTCGTGCAGCTGGTGCTGCTGCTGGTGATGATGCAGCTGCTGCTGGTGATGATGCAGCTGCTTCTGATGACAGTGGAGGTGTTGAGATCCTTTGAGGCGGTGATGGTGTTGAGATCCTTCGAGGTGGTGGTGATGTTGAGATCCTTCGAGGTGGTGGTGGTGTTGACATCCTTCGAGGTGGTGGTGGTGTTGAGATCCTTCGAGGTGATGGAGGTGCAGAGACTTTTGGAGTTGGCTTCCTCCCTTTCGATGGCTGCACGCGCTGCGCAGGCTGAGGTCTCAGGGCAAAAGAAAGGTTATCCATCAACACTTTTACTCCGTAAGTGTTCAGATATGGCCCTTTCCCTTCAAAAAGCTCATGCCTATTCCAGAACAGATTAAAATTCTCAATGAAGGCAAGTCCTCTGCGTGAACATTCGTTGAGTAGGAAAGTATTTAGCTGATACAGACGACTGAATTTCATTTGCTTCCCGTCCACATTTGGTAGTGGGCCACTGATAAGGATTGTTGCGTCCATTTTAGCAAGGTCGTCCAATAAGAGAGAGTAATCCCGTTTCAACTTTTCACTTGTGTTGTCATAGACGTCTACTGCCCCCACGTGGATCAACAATCTTTTTACCCCGCCGGTCTCAGACAGAAGCCTCGGAGCCAACCGCCTTATCTCATCCACTTTGGCAGAGTGTACTGAGTGAACCTTGAGATTACGCATGTTTACATTTCTTATCGCAGAATCCCCGATAAAGAGCGACTCAGCTGCATTTGACCTTGACTGAGACTGAGACTGGGACTGAGAGGCTACTGCTGATTCATCTTCCAAAAGTGGTGAAAAGCGGTTTCTTGTAATTAAAGATTTTTGCTGTGGCATTATGACACTCTTGTTATCATTAGCTTTGCCTTGTTTGGGCTTGGCACCATATGTGTTCCAACAATTGTCTCTGTTGATTTTGGGAAATGAAATAGCGTCATCATAACTTACGTTCTGTCCATTTGGTCCAATTCTGATTCAAGCACAAACATTCGGTCTTGAAGAAGTTTTAACTCCTGTTTGAGTGAAAAACAGCCGTTGCAAAGTTTTGTTCTTTTTTCCCGTCCTCCCGACATGCTGTAAGTTAGGTAAATTCCACAAGTCTTGTGTTGAAGTTTGTAAAAAGGAGTAATCCGTGTTTTGTGGAATAAAAATGTAAGCAAGAATGATTAAAGGAGATAAAAAAGCAGCAAGCGAGGAGCAGCAAGAGAATGCGACTGCTCTGTCCAGAGCAGGAAGTCACAGTTGTGTCATCTGTCATCTATGTGTCAGGAAACATCTGATGTCTGTATTATCTGTATTGTATCTATGTCTTGTAAACTCAAGACAAACACAAGACACGCTGTAAATAAGCAGCCGCAACTCAGACGCTCATGTCCTCTCTTGGCCATATCCTCTATTTTCCTCTGCCCTTCTGCGTGTGACCTCAGTCTTCGAAGCCCCCAAACTCTTTCAGGTTGAACGCAGGTACCGCGTTCTTGAATAGAGCACATTGAGACTAGAGATCCTTCATCATCCACATTTTGCTCTAATTCAGACATTCGGACGTAACTTTCTTCACAAAGGATCAGACCATGTGCTTCTTCAACTCAACGCACAGTAAGAAGCTGATTGTTGTTTGTTTGAGGCGTAAAGCTTGACTGACTCTGTATAACACCGAAGATCACGGTATTGGTTTGTAACAACCACTGCAAAACACATGTTTCTGCTTCTGAAACGCTACACTTCAATCATTCAACCTATTCTCCTCTACTGCTCCCCCTGTTACTTGCGCTCCACCACCAACAGAAATAAACTCACTAAAGTCACACACACAGCATTCAAAGTCCTCAGTCTCCCCACCACAGACCTCTCACATCTCAACCTCACAGCAGTAACACGCATGGCCCGGACAGTTAGAACAGACTCAGACCATCCCCTCCACACCCACTTCACTCTGCTGCCCTCATGACACAGATACAGAACATTAAGATGGAAGCGGGCAAGATTTAGTAAGAGTTTTGTCCCTTCAGCTATGGCAGCTCTTAACAGTCTGTAATGTTTCTCTCTCCTTCTGTGTCTCTTGTGTCTATTGTGACCTGTATGTGACAGTGTTTGTTAAAAAGAATTTCCCTCAGGGGACAATAAAGGTCTATCTATCTATGTATACATGTCCTGTTGATAATATTGTCCTTTGGATCAATAAACCACAGAAGTCGCTGCTATGTTATTCTTAATGACAGAATACAGGATTCCCTGAACAGTTAAGAACATACACCCAGGTTGTGAGACTCTAACAAGAAACGCATTTTTAATTAGACTCTTGTGTCTGCTGAAAGACTGGTGTCCATCATTCAGAGGTAAATCCTCCTTCCTTAAAACTAGGTCTAATTAATTCACCCCTAAGATTAGTTTCCCTACACATGTAATCAGTATGTTGCACACTCTTCATCAGCTGGTCATGGCTTGCGGTTAAAAATATCACCATTCTTTGCTTTTTAGGGGTATCTGTGAATTATTAGGGGCGACAGTGGCTCAGTTGACAGAGCTTTGGTCTTTGGACCTAATTGTCGTGGGTTCGATCCCCGTCGGCCCATGTCACCTGCTCCCACTGATCTCTGCTGTCGTTGTGTCCCTGGGCAAGGCACCTAACCCCACTTTGCCTGAAGCCCCCACTGAAACAACACAGCCATATCGTCGTTGAAGGAGCAGTCATCTACCTTTGGACCCACCACCAGCATGACGTTCCATGAGGGACTGGTGCTTTGTGAATTGGGTGACAGTTCTGGTTTCCATGTTTCAATGTTTTCAGTGCCTTACACGTGCTTTATCAGCTGGTATGTGTCTGTATTCTCCATGTAATGTTAACAAGTGACTTACAAGACATGAGTCGCGACTTGTCAAATAAAACCAGAGGGCGCTGTCTGATTTCACGTTGAGTCCTGCACTAATTCCGCCAAAATATTGAGGGAAGTTATTTTTTGTTGTTTTTTGAGTCTTTTAATCACTTTATGAAAATTTTAAAGGTCATGACATTGAAACAAAATAAATTTGTAAAGTTAAAACGTTAACTACGTGTTTAGCTTTCTAGCTGGTCAATAAGGGAGTTTTTGTTAGTTTGTTTTTTTTACTCAATCTGAGATGGATTATTACATTGCGCAAATATAATAAACCTAACAATTATCATTATTATTCTCATTATTATGTTTATTTTTAGCAGTAGTACTAGTAGTATAGTAGTAGTATAGTAGTAGTTGTAGTAGAGGCAGTGGTTATTGTGACTTTTGTTACTTACGTGGCAATAAAAATGATTCTGATAGTAGTAGTCAGAGATGGGACAAAGTCATTGTTTAGCAAGTCACAAGTCAGTCTCAATTCATTGCCCTCAAGTCCCGAGTCAAGTCACGAGTCAAGACAGGCAAGTCCCGAGTCGAGTCCAAGTCAAAGGCCAACAAATCTCAAGTCAGTCCCAAGTCCTACGGTTTGACTTTCGAGTCCTCTCGAGTCTTTTTGACCGCGATTTGTTTCTTGTTGGTCTCCACGTACTTTTGTAGGCAAACAAAATAATGTTAGGAATCATTTTGCTGGTGCATTCTCGTTGGTCTCTGACCCATGGACTAACAGTTTGTTCCATGTCGTTGGCTGCTGATAAATCAAAACTATCTACGTGATCTAATTGGATGTTGTGCCAGATGCAGGCTCAGTTACACATGCACAGACCACACATAAAATCAGAGCAGTCCGTGTCAACATACTTTTTATCTTTGGGGTTTTTAATGGGAAGTAGCAAGTGCAGCATATATGAATATGAGTATTGGGCTAGGACCTGTATCTATATAATCAGTTTAATGTCCGTAGTGGTTATTGTTCCAAATGTCCTACTGTAGAATAGGGGTAGTATGGGGGTCTAGGCTTTGGACCTGGGGCAGCTCGCCATCAACTGGACCAGCATTAGCAATATCTCATAATTACCAATATATCATTACATAATAAAATGTCTCATATAAATTAATTCAATCAGTCAAAGCACTGATTCTCATATCAATGCACCATAAACAATAGTGCAAATATTAATCTAGCTTAGTGCACATAATCAAAACAACGATCTAATGTATGCAAACTTTAGCAGGAGGAGCACAGCAAAAACATACTCATAATAATAGGCCTCGGCGCCCACACAGAAAAATATAAGAAAGAGCCAACAGAGCAGCGCAGGCTAGCGCTAGTTTGACTCACCAGTTCCTCTTTAAAACACGGCACACAGTGTGACAACTGCGTCAATTCAATTGTATGAGGCGCCTGTAGTGAAAGCATATCAATTACGGTTTGTAGAACAAAGTATGACGTTAGGTCGCGATAAATACCTGCAGCTCGCTCATTTCCAGCTCCCCTAGACAACACACCCACCGGTGAATGCAGTGTGCTTGTTTAGGGAAGTGTTGCTGCGCGAACTGCGGGGAACTCACGTTTGAACTCTCGCGCGAGCGCTACAACTACCGCGAGGCTTTGTTTCTTCAGAGACGGCATAGATAGAAAGAGAGATGCGGAGAAAGGTAAAAATGGCCCGGGTTACGCAAGTCTTTGCAAGTCAATTGGCGCAAGTCCAAGTGAAAGTCAGAGTCATTGATGTTAAAGTCCAAGTCGAGTTGCAAGTCTTTTTATATTTGGTCAAGTCGAGTCTAAAGTCATCAAAATCATGACTCGAGTCTGACTCGAGTCCAAGTCACATGACTCGAGTCCACACCTCTGGTAGTAGTAGTGATAGTGATTTGTTTATACAAAAAAACTGTAGTGTAGGCTGTATTTTTCAGCCTAGCCCTAACTGACTCAACCAATCCTAGTGGAATTTATATTAAACCTCAACCCTTAAATAAGATTAGGAAATGTTATAGTACAAACATCAGTTATACGTTTGTGTATGACTGACGTTTAATCATGATTAGTTATAATTTGACTGTCAAAATACCCTTGTTGTGGCAAATATCAAGGTAGTAGGCCTGCAAAAACAAACACCATCTAATATGTCTTTGGTTTGGACATCTCAAAGACTGTAAAAAGGTTAAAGGGTTATGATCCGTATAAACCACTAGGGGCGCTGACCCACCCAAATAAACCTCAACATTTTGTACTGCCCACATTAAGGCATTGTCACTGTGAAATCGATCGACCAAAACAATGTCAAAACAAGTGCAAGATCATTTTAAAGTGCTCTGTTCACACTGATAACAGCTTGTGGATAAAAACTGTTACCGTAACGAGATGTCCTGCATCTCGGAGAGCGATATCTTCTGCCAGAGGGAAGAAGCTGGAACATGGCTTTTCCAGGGTGGCCAGAAGAGTCATTAATAATTCTCAGGACTCTGTTTAAAAGTCTGGATTCATAAAGAACCTCCAGAACAGGAAGCTCACAGCCCACGGTCCTCTTTGCAGAGCGGAGCACCTTGTTTAAAGCTCTCTTTTCTTTATCTGTGATGTTTCCAAACCACACAGACACAGAACCAACAAGTAAACTCTCAATGGTGCAGCGATAAAAGTTAAGCAGAATCTTAGAGTTAGTGGTAAATTCTCAAAGTTTACGCAGAAAGTAGAGACGCTGACGAGCTTTTTTAACGACTCGGTCAGTGTTGTTAACCCATTTCAGGTCGTTAGACAGAGTTAAACCCAGAAACTTGCACTCCTCTACGATCTGCACCTTGTCGATTACGACCATGGATCTATTATATTAACTGGATAGAGTATTACTAGCTTGTAGCTGAATAACTCATGTGTTCGGGGATTCTCGCGGTACTGCAGACTAGACCAGACGAAATTCACGTGGGCTACCCAGAAATTTTTCCCATAGAACTCAATGCATATTAAAACAGCTCAACCTCAGCTGACAGAGAACCTACAGCTTTAATAAAGGTCGGATTTTGTGGGGATTTTAGTGTCCCTTGTCATCCTGAACTTTTTTTCTTCTTAAATCCTTCCGTTTTGTTTAAATCCACACTTTAGTGCCACAAACTCTGCTCGTCTGGCTCCCGCTCTGATGAACTGCTGATTGGTCAGAGCGCGGCCAAGCCCCTCTGTGCACGTGCGTGAGACCCGGTGTGAGACCCACACACGCGTGTTTGGCGCAACGCATTATGGGAGATCATCCACTGCACAGAACCAGGAGGACCAGACGATGCCCAAATACAGGCGAGTTTCTCATAGATCTTTGCGAGTTTCAGGCAACTTCCGCTAATCTTTCAGCCCCCATGCCGTCACAAAGCGCCACTCAGCACAACCATTCATTTGAATAGGGCGCCATCTTGGATCCCCGGGGCTTGATTACGACAGGCAAATGAGAACTATTGCGACTGAAGTCGTAGACCAGTTCACATGTTTTCGATGCGTTCAACTGGAGGTTGTTAGTTTTACTCCACTGAACCATATTTTGTATCTCTGCTCTATAAGAGGATTCATCATTGTCACTGATGAGACCGATGATGGTGGTGTCATCAGCATATTTGATGATCAAGTTTGAGTCAGAGGAGGACACACAATCGTGAGTGTACAAAGTAAAAAGCAAAGGACTCAAAATACATCCCTGAGGAGAACCAGTGCTCACAGAAACAACATCAGAAAAACAGTCATTGATTTTCACTCTCTGAGATCTGTCAGTTAAAAAGCTAAAAATCCATTTACACATGGCAACACTTAAACCGAGAGACATGAGCTTTTCAATCATTTTACCTGGGACAAGGCAGGATCACCCTCCCTGTACAGGGAGGATTCAGTAATTTTTCATTTAACAGCATCAGTATTAGAATTCACTTGTGTCAATATAGTCAAGCTATATCTCTTTTGAAAGCTTATTCCCACCTCTAAACGTGTATTATGTTCAAATAAACATTAAATATAATCAAAAGTAAGAATAAGTAGTCAAACTGTATTTATATATAAAATATATATTGTCCTTTCTTACCTTTTCATGCTAATATTCTGGGGCAAATCACGTGTAATCCACACATGTGTGCATTCATTTTGTTCGTTAGGCTCTAGAGAATAATTATATCCAGGTGTTTTTTCTTCAAAGTCATCCTTATAGTAGATATCCACTTGTAACAACATATTTGAGTATTGAAAGTTGCACAAACAAAAACAAAACCTGTTATTTGCGCACTGTATGAAGAGGACAATTTACTATTTACCTAGCGTCACTGGGTATGTTCGTCTTCCCCTAAGCCTCCCCTTCAAAACAAGCCCATTCCCGGACTTTTCAGTGCTATGGTTTGGAAGGTAGAGTAAGTTGAGTAAAACAAGCGCACCTAGCTTTAGCGCTCCAGTCATATAGATATCTGTGCGTCACGACAGCATTGTCTTGAGTACCATTGGCCGATTTGGATGTCAATCAAATCATCTTGTAGCCAATAATCTCAGGTTTCAGGCGATGTGTCGGACTTCAAGGTTCCTCCCACAGTTCCAGTCATATTTGAATGCGTAAGAGAGGAAGACGGAGCCTCTTTCACGGAGAACACGCGCTATAACTATATAAATAATAGCTTTTCTGCAAACATTTCAATATCTGGAAAAAATGCTATTTATAGCAAGAGTAATAGCCAAAAAATGATATAATTAGATTTTTGGTGTAAAAACATTGATAATTTGCATGTAAAACACTTTGGCACAGTTGGCACAAAAATGGACCACTTGTGCCGAATGTGCCCATTAGTTACAAAAAAGCCCCCAGCATCAAAATAGTTCCGCCTAAAGGTCTAAAATTTCATACAGGTGTTGCCAACACCACAAACATCTGCTCTGGTGAGTTTGAACAACATACCATAAAGTATGTCTTCAGGAGAACCTTTTGAAATTGCCTTCTTTTTTTTTAGACAAAAAAAACTAACTTTGACTCATGTTTGAGAAGCTGTAGTGCAGACTGTGTTCCTCCTAACAAACTGTAACATACATTTCCAGAAACTAGAAGGTGTTACCTTTCAAATGAGGCCTCATAACACAACATCAGACACAAGATGTCCACACAATAAGCACTTCCATTTGGGTATCATAATTCGAAAAGGAACAGGCGAAATTAGGTGATCCTTAAAGGGTTAAAAGCAGAGCTATAATCGATGAAAAGCATTCTCGCCACAGATTTACTAGTGTCCAAGTGACTGTAGACAGAGTTCAGAGCAAAGGAGATGGCATCCTCCACACTCCTGTTCTGTCTGTAAGCAAACTGGAGCGGGTCAACACTCACAGGGATCTGGCTCTTAATGAAGTCCAGCACAAGCCGCTCAAAAGTTTTCATAAGAATAGACGTGAGGGCCACAGGACGATAGTCATTAAGGCCCTGTTTATACTGAGACGCTGCGCAGACGTTTCCAGGCTATTAACAGAAACGACTTGGCTCCTAATGCAAATTTCTCAGCGTTCACATGAGGTTGAAAAACGATGTAGTTCTAGCGCCCGGCCAGTAGTGGGCAGAGAAACTTTACAACACTCACACGACCCCCAGCCCCGTGCCCAGCCCCCCTCTCGGCAGTATACTCACTTCCTGTACCAGACCCTCAGAGAGTACCAACATCATTCTGCATTTTAACAGCAGCTGTGAAAATGGGAACTGAACCTAGAGCTTCGCGTGGTCTCGTTTGGACGAACGAAGGAGTAGAATTATCCTCTGTCCCGCGCTGGAAGCCCACGTAGCTAGTTAGTGTGCGTGGCGCCATTATTGTTTTTGTTCGTTCTCCGCTACTGCGCATGTCCAAATTTACGTGCGGGGAGCAGCGCGGAGGCGGGGGTCAGAGCAGAGGGGGATTTCACACCTTTCCCCTCTCGCGGGTGTGAAAGAGAGCCCCCGCTGTGCAGCGTTTCTGAGTTGTCCCACTCTGCAGGCTGGATCTGAACACTTACGTTTTCACCCCCCTGGAACACAGTCTTTGTATGAACGGTTGGTATCAACCGACATCCAACTATACCGTTTTACTGCCACATTGTCTCCGTGTAAACTCAGCCTAAGGCACGACACAGGAGTTTTCTTAGGAACTGGTATGATAGTCGACTCTTTAAAGCAGTTTGGCACAGTACAGTTCCTTAGCGACAGCAGATTTAATAGAGCGTTTCAATGAGTAACAGGAGAACTTATAAGCAACTGTATCATTTGATTGAAACGCCAACGCACTCTCATGAAGTTTCAGTTTCACTTCTGCGTTCATCCATGGGTTTTGACTAAAATGTTCTTTAATGACCTTCTGTGGGACACAGCAGTCAATATGTAAGGGATAACGTATGCACCATCTGCTCCACATACATTCCCCCCAAATACATGGGAACAGTCATCGTCCCAAGTGCGTCCAATAATTGTCTGTTGACAGCATGAGCAAAGATGTAATCATTACTCAATACACGTTTACGCAAAGCAGCGACTGACATTTTAAATTCTTCTGTGAGTAATGACACGTTAGAACCAGAGTCAATGAGTATAGGAACATCCACTCCCTCAATGGATCCCCTGATATATGATGTACACTTGGACTCACCCACAGCACAGCAGTCCATAGTGGAAGATTCAATCTCCGCCGTGGAATGTCCACCGCAACCCTGAGAATGCGAAACTGCCGGTCGGGCCTCGCCTCCAGTTACCAGTCGTTTCCCTGGTTCCGTCTGATTGGAGAAGGAGAAGGGGAACGCCAAGAAGGGGAACGCCAAGAAGGTGAACGCCGAGCAGGTGACAGAAATCTCACACCGCGTCTCCACTCTGGCTCCACGGAGAAACATCCTCTCCTCTCCGGGGAGTCTCGTCCTCTTCACGGCGATCAGGGTAATCAGGCGCCGCGCCACGATCCTCCTGCACCTGTGGGGAGCACTCCCGGGTATTCCTGGATCCGTATCGCGGTGCACGAAGATTGCACTCCACGTGATGCTCACGAGCAGAGGACCTGCAGCCAAATCCGCCACACTCGCACGCACACGGAAAACCTTGACTACTGCGAGGTGTGTGGTCACTCTGTTGTGCTCTCAAATTGACCACCTCCATCTGTAGTTTGTCCATCCTGTCCAAGCTTTCCCGTTACTCCGGAGGTGCCCAGTGCGGTCCCCTCCCCAGGGCAATTCTAGTCCGCTTGCATCGACCCGCTATATCGGTGCTTCCTCCAAGTCAATTGCGCCCTGTTCGTGGCATTTGGCCCGCAGCCCAGGGTCAAGTCCAGCCAGAAAGCGATGGAACCTCTCACCATTCTGTGCTATACTCCGGAAAAGCTTCAGCAACGAGCCGGGAAAGGTCCGCAGCGTACAGTTCCAGGCTTTCGCTTGCCCCACGGGGACAAGCCGAGACACACGTCTGAAAGTACAGCAAAAACTGCTTCTGTCCAAAAGCCTCATTGAGTTTTTCCTTCACCCGATCAAAATCACACTGCACAGACGAGGGCAGGCTGTCCCACAACAGAAACGCTGCACCATCAAGCCGGGTGGGCAGCAGAGCGGATAAGGACGCGGCATAGCTCCTTCCATCACCCCGGGTCTGAGCGTGGACCGCCGCTTTGAACTGCTTTATCCAGGTAGCGAAAAGTTTACGTCCATCTCCACAAAATGCTGCAGGAAGGTCCACTCTGACATTGCACACCCCCTGGGTCCACAGAGGTACGTACTTGCATTCATCCTCAGCCATACCGGCGTCAGATCCATGAACATTTCCAAACATAGTTCACCAAATAACGGCAACTGCAATTCCCGAGTAGAAACGAAGGAACGTCCAGCCAACACCGCTGCCACCAATGTAACAGGCAAGCTGGAGAAATTAGATGCAGAGGCAGAAGTATCTTTGGAGAATAAGATAAGCAGTCTCCATTTATTCGTGAACAGCCCAACACGACCGTTACTCTCCTCTCTCCCTGGCCAGTTCAAAAAACATTCAAAGTTAACACAGCCACTCGCGCATGCGCACACTAGCACACACTTACAGTAACTTTGCACTGTTCAGTATCTCTGTGTCGGCCCTGTGTATGTTTTGCAACATGTGTGATTGATGAACAAAGCAAAAAACATTTATTTATTGAAAAAACACTGTTTTATTGAACATTTGTGTGAGAGAGAAGGGCAAGCACTGTTTGTGAACAGCTGCAGTGGGTCCATTGAGCTCTGTGCAGGCACGGTCCTCTTTGTGTGTGAGTGGGGGTAGGTGTCTGGTCTGAACAAGCCCGGCGATCCAAGATGGCGTCTTATTCAAATCAATGGCTTGTGCACAGTGGCGCATGTGCCGCCATGGGGACGGAAAGATTAGCGGATCTCGCGCATTATTGTGCATCGTTTTTTTGACAAAAAGTTCACAAAGGTGAATGCTGTAGGTTCTTTGTCAGCTGAGGTTGAGCTTTTTTAGTTTACATTAGCCACATTTCCACAGCGGGAGTTCCTGGTAAAAGGAGTGGGATGGAACTTTTACATGAACCTTCCTCTTCCTCTGTCCTCCCAGTCGGTCTGCACTGCAGAGTAGGACCACTCGGCGACGTCATGAGTCTCGATTGCCGCATAAGAAACCAAACCCATTTGTTTATTTTACAGTACTGCTCCGGTTGTTGTGGTCTTTGAGATTTTTATAGTCCTGCTTCAGTTTTATAAAACTTTTCACGGCTTGTTTTGGAGTGAAGCTGATATGTCTTAATATATCTTTTATTTTCTTTGCGATGCCTCAAGTCTCAATCAATGCTGTGCTGTTGTTTGCTGTTTCCAGTTGTGTCTTCTGGGCTAATGCTGCTGGATTTTTAAAATGCCGGTTGTTTTGGTGCTTTCTGCTGGTGTCAGAGCCTGCACTAGCTTTAGCCAATCAGCGCCGGGCAGTGCTGTGCCAGTTTACAGCTATTCTGAACTAGTTCAAGTTCAGTTCATACATGCTCAAAGTGAACAGTTCACTATTTTAATTCTGAACTAGTTCAAAGTTCAGTAAATTTTGTGAACTCTATACTTTGTGCAATGAAATCGACCAGCATTTAATATAAAAAAAGAATATATAATATGACAGAGATTAAGTCGCTATTTTTAGAGACTTGCGACTCGACTCGGACTTGTCCCCAAAAGACTCGGGACTTGACTCGAACTCGTTGTTTTTGGACTTGTGAACATTGCGAGTCCTGATGCTCCAGATCCATCCATTTCACTGGTAAGTGTGCGTGCTCTATGGTAGTGTGCACTCTTTGGCCACAATCGCGGGTCTTGACTGTGCGGGAAGCACGCGTTGGCTGCATCATTTTGTGCATCGGTTGTGTCTGAGCTGTGAGCCGCTCTGTCAACGCGACAGTGGGAACCAGGAATGTGGGCGAGATGCGATAACAGGGCTCTGTTGGAATGTGGGCTGAATGGCTACTTTGAAACACAATCACAGTTGACCCCGAAACAACTAGTAGCTCAATGCTCCAACATCCACAAAGGGCAACTGCTATCACAGCTTGGGATCGATGAGGTACAACACATGTATGATGCCACAGATGCCACAGTTGCCGAGGTCAGAGGGGAGGTTCCACCAACTCCCCAACCAGATATTGGGTACATAGCCCCAATGGAACCAATAACGCTGAACGAGGCAGCGACTGACCTGAAAGCTAAGATTACGGCAAGAATGGGCACAGGTTACAGCAGTTGTGTGAAGTGCCACCTAAGGCCTGGACTCCACCGGGCGCGTCTCCGTTTACTCGCGTAGGCTGCTGCCTGTCAGACGTCCGTAAAACGAAATAGTGGCCACACTGGCTTGAGCAGCGCGCACCCCATGAGGCTTTGTTTTAAATAGAAGAAGCGGGGTGTGATTTGCATGAGCTGTGGCTATGATATGCAAAGCATGGATGAGGCAAAACTTATTGAGAGCAATTGGAAAAAGGGAAAGAGAAAAGAAAAAAAGAACTCCAACATATCCAGGCTTTTTTGAAAGCCAGTCAACATTAACATTACGCAAAAAATAAACGGTAGATATACGATTACGACAGGAAACAATTATTTCAATTTGATGAAAATAAATTACACACAATAATCATTGTCATTAACAAACACTTATAACCAAGGACTACACATATATCAGTACATGTGTACATGTACAATGGAATATATTTTTCCATTGTATTTTCAATGGAAAACGGACCAGACACGCGTCAACGGACGTAAAAAATTATTTTTGTTTCTATATCGTCCGTCCGCGTCCGTTGCACCCTGCGTGGACGGACTGCTCCCTACTCGCATCATACGAACGCATGTTGTGGGCAGTGGAGCCTCTTCTATTCACCCTCATGGAGGAAACGGAGATGAAATGGACACGTTTGGACGGGCACGTTTGGACGGATACGTAGTACGTTTTACGCAGCCGGTGGAGTCGGGGCCTAAGAATCTCATAGAAAGCGTGAATGCAGCAGTGAGGGCGATACTTACCACCACAATCACTGAAACCAATGAGCTGATATACAGCAGTGATCCTGGAGATGCTTGGCTATAAGAGCAACCATGGGAGCCATGGACATACATCAGGCATCATTGCGGCTAAGATAAGCGATAACAATGCATGAGCACAGCACAGAAGGGCATTGGTAGAGACACCAGAGGAGCCAAACACCAGCTCCTGGTTGACAGAACAGTCGCCCAAGACTGCCGGTCACGACACACCAACCGGACAGCCTGGATTGATTACCAGAAAGCCTACGACTCAATGCCACACACATGGATCATGGAATGCTTGAAGTTGTACAACATCAACAGGGCTCTAAGGGACTTCGTTGCAAACTCAGTGGGAATGTGGAAGACCACCCTTGAGGCAAATGGCAAGCCGCTCGCACAAGTGACCATCAAATGTGGTATCTACCAAGGAGATGCTCTGTCCCCACTACTGTTCTGCATAGGCCTGAACCCTCTAAGCCAAATAATTGACCAGGTGTCGGTTGTGCAAAGAGGCACCTGAGACGATCCAACACATAACTGCAGTGTGCAAGATGCTGGCAGGGAAGGCCTACATGGAACGTCATAACCAAGTGGCTGGCATAGTGTGCAGAAACATCTGTGCAGAGTATGGGCTGGAAACCCCAAGGTCTAAGTGGGAAACTCCTCCAAAGGTGGTGGAGAATGAGCGTGCAAAGATCCTGTGGGACTTCCAGATACAGACCGACCGAATGGTAATGGCGAACCAACCTGACATCGTGGTGGTGGACAAAGGGCAGAGGACAGCCGTGGTGGTGTACATGGCAATTCCAAGTGATGGCAACATCAGAAAAAAAGAACACGAAAAGCTTGAGGGGGCTCAGAGAGGAGCTGGAGAAGGCCTGGAGGGTAAAGGTGACAGTAGTGCCCGTAGGGATCGGTGCACTCGGGGCCGTGACCCCGAAGCTGGAGGAGTGGTTACAGCGGATCCCTGGAACAACCTCGGAAATCTCGGTCCAGAAATGTGCAGTGCTAGTGTTGCGAGCTCGGAAGCACTTAGCTAGAATCTCACTATATTTTCAATGAGAACTATACAAATAAATAATACCAGCAACGCCACCTTAGATTTTGGCCTAAGGAACCATTAAGAAGTTTATCCCCGCATCACTAGACCCCAGGTTCGTTTGGATATGGAGAGAGACAGAGCCAAATCTAACAAAATATAAGTTTATTTAAATAGCTGACAAGTTTCATTGATTATTCTAATTAAAACACTCAACAATCACAGCACACACACACTCCCATTCATCCTCAGTCATACTGCATGCATTCCAGAACAATACAATAAACAGGCAGATAAACCAAAAAAAGAAAAGAAACAATTAACTTTTAAAAGTGTCCCAACTACAGCAGCCGTTGCGTTCAGCCACACTAGGGACGGAATTTGGTTACCTTGTGGGTAGAGGAATAAAAAGAAGCACTGGTTTGATTGTCCTTAGTTGAGGTGCGTGGAGGATTGGAGGCGCTGGATGGGATACGCGTCCTGCAGTCCCGTGGCCACCACAGATTTATATTCTCCCACTCATAAGGTGCAGTTAGATTTAAAAGGCCAGACTACAGTGCAAAAGACCCCACTTGGAAGGGGAGGTCGGAGACAACAGGAATCCTAAAACATTATTGTGTATTAGAAACAAACTCCTATGTACTGTATGTATTGTTCAGGAGGCGCACAGAGTTAAACATACCGTTGCAGATTGAAGCGCTCCGCGCACGAGCCGCCCCAGCCCGTGACAGCTCACACTGGGACAAGCCTTTACGCACGGCAGTCACATCTACGCCAAAGGGCCCGGTGAAGGAGAGCAGGCACAGCAGCGGTGTGCGCGCTAAGACGCCGGTATGCTACAAAACACGATTTTAGGATAATCTAACTAATATTTTAATCACTACGCAGTACTCACCAAAAGCGCATACGACGATCGCGTGGTTCAATTAGTAGTAGGTAGTTTGGTAGCGAGACGCTGATCAAAACACCTGCTCTGTCCCGGGCCAAGTCACTCGACGTCAGAGGCGGAAGAGGTCGGGCTGAGGTAGGACGCGCCTCTATAAAGAGCCGGACCAAACTCTGATTGGCTAACCAGCGGGAGTGCGCACCACTACACTAGGAACAGCAAAGATACTGCGCAGAACCCTCAAGCTCCCAGGCCTCTGGTAGAGGACCCGAGCTTAGAGAGGGATAACCGCCCCACAGAGGGCGAAAGGTGGGTGTTTTTTATATATATATAGGGCTGTTCAAATTATTGCGTTAACTCACGTTAATAAAAAAAATTTCATTAATCGCGTAATCTTTTTTAACGCGATTAATGAAAACAATTTATTAACGTGTGTTAACGCAATAATGCTCATGCATCCCATAATAACACTCAGAATGCCACAGACACGTGCGTGTGTAAGATGGTGACAGAGCAGGTAGGTAAATTAAAGCTGGGGTACCTAATTTCCCCTTCCACTACTAGTTCATGTTAGTTGTGCCAAAAAAAGTAATAGTGTGAGCAAATCAAACATTTAATGACATTCTGCATTTCAGACTGTTTTGAAATGTCCCTCATCTGTAACAAACAATAGTTTTGGTCTGAGTCTAAACAGAAAGACAGAATGCTAATAATGTTAATGTCATTTTATATGTATTTATTGTATAATAAACAAATACAGTACATATACATATATACTGTATTTTTTTATTATACAATTATATATGTCATTTATCTTTCCATTCGAACAACCATTTACAGAAAAATATGGCATGATTTTGCAAATAGTTTGAAATGCGATTAATAACAATTAATACATTTTTTTAATTAACACTTTAATCGTTTGACAACCCTAATCTGGCTTTAACATGCAGATATATATATATATATATATATATATATATAGATTAAGAGATCCTTTATTTGTCCCACAGTGGGGAAATTTCAGTGTTGCATCACAAGTTTTAGAACAGTTGGAAAGGGGAGCACACGGCACAAGTCAAGTGGACAATAGCTATACTAATAAAAATAAAACAAAATTTCTATCTCTAGCATCAATAAAAGTATAATATCTCCATCTTGAAAACAATAATAAAAAGAAGTGTCAAAGTTTTACATTTGGCAAAATAAGAGGCAAGTATAAAGTACTGTGTATTCTAGTGCAAGCTAGTGTTAGTATTAGATAGCAATATGGCCTACGTGCAGGACTGTACAAGGACTCTGATTATTTTGACTATGATGTGCACTGTCTCTTTGTGACACGTACGTCTTTCGATGTGTGACGTGACAATGACTATATAAACTGTGTACTGACTTTATTCTGTCTGAGAGAAAGAAACAATGGAAACCACTGGAACTTGAGAGAAACTTAAATAAACTTCCAGAGTTTGGCGCACCACGATCCGTCTCTGTCTGCTGAATCCCTGACAGATTTGGTGGAGAATGCGCGGCTCAGTGTGTGCCATTCTCTGGATTGTTTTGAGGGAGTTTCCCTTGTTTTCTTTTTCTCGGCGTGAGAGAGCTGAGAGTATCTGGGGCCTGGGAGCGGTCCAGCAGGCTGGAGAGGCGACCGGCTCCGGGACTCTTTTTCGCTCTCCCACTATATTTTTTTGTGTCCTGTTTTTTTGAACTGAACGTTTAAAATTGTTTTCCCATGTCCACATTCCGGGGATTTCTGATATGCGATTGGTCTCTGCCGATGGAAACTAGTTCCCGGTACTAGTGAGCGCTGGTTCATGATCTGGAGACCCGGTTGGACGTGGAAAAGCTGGTATTTGGTGGACCTCTCGGACAGTCCTTGGATCCTGTTTGACAAGAATAAGGTAAGCAGAGCTTTCGTGAGTTGTTTACATTTTTTGCCGAGTTTTATCTACAGTTGAGCTATGAGAGGGTTGTATCCAACAGTTGATTTTAAGAGATTTTGAGTTTAAACTAGTTTGCTACCTCGATAAAATGGAAGCGTAAGGGAAATTAAACACTAAGAGTGCCTTTTGTTACAAGTGTTGAAATTGGCCTTTTCTAAACTTGGATGACAAAAGTTTAAAGAACAACATCAGTTATATTTGCTTAAAAAAGTAATCTTGAAAGTTTTTGCATTTTTGCTAAAACACTACTTTCTGCCTGTGTGTGTGCGCGTCTGTGTGACGGGAACCCCCCCGCCCTCGCTGCGCTGCTGCTCTGATTTAAAGGGGAGCTACTGCGTTTAGGATTTTGGCTTTTCATTGTAGTTATTCCGTTAAATTTGTGAAATTTGCCATTGAACATTGTGTTATGACACAGTTAAACGTTTTTAAACACATTTAGGGAATAGAAGTTTTGAATAGTATTAGTATTAGATAGCAATATGGCCTACGTGCAGGACTGTACAAGGACTCTACAAGGACTCCATGTTATGACTATGATTTGACTGTCTCTTTGTGACACGTATGTCTTTCGATGTGTGATGTGACAATGACTATATAAACTGTGTACTGCCTTTATTCTGTCTGAGAGAAAGAAACAGAGTAAACCAGTGGAACTTGAGAGCAACTTAAATAAACTTCCAGAGTTTGACACACCACGATCCGTCTCTGTCTGCTTGAATCCTAACAGATTAGGTGGAGAATGCGCGGCTCGGTTTGTGCCATTCTCTGGATTGTTTTGGGGGAGTTTGCTCTTTTTCTTTTCCTCTGCGTGAGAGATCGGCATGCTGTGTCTGGGAGCGGAGATTCCAGCAGGCTGGAAGAGCTGTTCCTGGATGCTTCTTGTCGCTTCTGTCACTTTTGTTTTTTAAATTGAATATTCCGACGCGGAAAAGAGGTTGGCAGACCTCTCGGACAGTCCTTGGAACCGGTTTGACAAGAATAAGGTAAGCAGACACCTTTTTATATGTAAAGTCTGCATAATTGGATATTAGCTAAATTTTGGTCTGTTTTTGGGGTCTGTCAAACTCTCTAAATTGTATGTGAGAAAAGTCTCGGGGTTAAAGTCCCTTTGAGCCTCGGGGTTAAAGTCCCTTTGAGAAAAGTCTCGGGGTTAAAGTCCCTTTGAGCCTCGGGGTTAGAGTCCCTTTGAGAAAAGTCTCGGGGTTAAAGTCCCTTTGAGCCTCGGGGTTAAAGTCCCTTTGAGAAAAGTCTCGGGGTTAAAGTCCCTTTGAGCCTCGGGGTTAAAGTCCCTTTGAGAAGAAGCTTCAGGGTTAGAGTCCCTTAGTAAAACCATGGTATAAAAGTAAAAGCAATTTTTAAAAAGGGAAACGTGTTAAGGAGGCCTTTGTTACAAAAGCTTTGAAATTGACGAATTTCAGGCTGATAAATGACAAAAGTAAAGAATCAACAATATTTCAGTGATCACGGTTTAAATTACATACAGAAAAAGGAGTTTTTGTTTTCGGCGTGAACAGAGTTCACCGGAGAATGCAGAGTTTTATCTAAAGTTGAGCTATGAGAGCTTTCGTGAGTTATTTACATTTTTTGCCGAGTTTTATCTACAGTTGAGCTATGAGAGGGTTGTATCCAACAGTTGTTTTTGTTTTTTAGAAAGAGATTTTGAGTTTAAACTAGTTTGCTACCTTAATAAAATAGAAGCGTAAACGTTAAAGAGAAGAGTGCCTTTTGTTACTAGTGTGGAAAGTGGTCATTTCTAGACTTGGATGACAAAAGTTTAAAGAACAACATCAGTTATATTCGCTTAACAAAGTAATCTTGAAAGTTATTCTTCTGTATCTTTCTGCCTGTGTGTGCACATCTCTATCTGCTGCCGTTGTCAGGGAAACGGCCCCCACCTTCGCTGCTCTGGCTCTGAAGCAAAGCTACTGCTTTAGGATTTTGGCTTTTATTAAGTTTTTAAATTTGCGAAATTTGCCATTGAACATTGTGTTAGACACAGTTAAACGTTTTTAAACACCATTAGTGAATAAGTTTTGAATATTAGTATGTTTTTGAAACCCAAAGATTAGTACAAAAAGCTTTGCTTTTCTTTTTAAATCTGCTGCTTATTTTGTGAGTCCATTATTGTATCTCTGATATATTTCATAGTTGTTAGTGAGAATTTTTTTATGTTTTTATTTTAGTTACAAAAGCCGTTTTTCAAACATTTAAATTAGAATCTGTTAAAAGTGATTATTGATTATAGACTTTCGTCTAAAAAAGAAAGAGGGAATTAGGCTGTAAAAGTATTATATTATTAAGTTAAACTACCCAATTCACCCAATTCACATTCAAGTGGTGACTTTTGTTTTTGTTTTGACTATGCACCTGACCTTCCTCCTGCTGCAGATGCCACAGCAGAGGAGCCTGGTCTAAAATGTGCTCCAATTCATATTGACTTCATTTTGAAAATGCAGCAATTATTTTAAATTAGTAGAATAGATGCTGAGATAAATAAGTGTAAAAGGGAAAGTCCATAAAGTGAAACCCAAGGATGTTCAAGATAATTAAACACAGTACAAAAGTACATAATACATATTTTAAAGTTTAAAAAGGTTCAAGAGATTTGAGTCTTGTTTTTTTATATTAAGAGTTTCTGGTTTTAAAATGTCATCATTAGTAAGATAATAAGTAATCTTTTATTTACATAGCGCTTGGGAAAACCCAGAGCGCTCCAAAATTGTTTTGACTTCAGAGAGAAAAACAATCTCATTCACATATCTGTTGTTTTTAAATTGGCCGTCTCAAGGATTGTTTTTCAGACTCTGCCTCACTGTACGAGAGGTCACTGCTGGACACTGGACAGCGCAACGCCCACCCAGCCACAGGTCACAGATCAAAGAGCAAAGGGAAATGCCACCTCCTTGCCCCTCCCCACGCCACTCCAGAGATGAGTGGGTGTGAGAGAGACCGGGGTAGAGAGAGGTTTCTGGAGACGTGATGGGTGGAGCGTCAGGGAGAGACCTGAATGAGAGTTGAAAGTGTGTCCAGTTGGTTTGCATCACCACAGTGTGACCTTTGAGACCTACAGGTGGTTCGAGGAGTCTGGAGAAACAACCCCAAAATTACACACACACACACACACACACATACACTCACACATTCACATTTACATATAGATACATGAAAAAGCAGAACATGAGAAAAAAAGCATTTTAAAAGTTTACTCCAATGTAAACACATATTTTTAATTGTCTATCACTTGAATCTTTAGTTGAATCAGTATTTTTTGAGACCAGAAATGTTCATTTGAATTCTATATTGTCATGGACTTAATTGACCTCTGTCCTGACACTTTTGATTTGTTGATTTTGTACTGTGTGAAGTAATTACATTGATTAGAATTAGATCTGATAAAAACACAAATTAGAGAAGTAAACTGAAATTGCGCTTGCTTTTTGTCTGAGGGACATTAGCAACAGCATGAATAGAAATTGTGTTAAAGTAGAATCAAAGTGATTTAACCATAGAGAGTAACTACTGCATAACAAGCTGTGTACAGGAACTGAGACACTGCACCATTGACCAGAAGTGCATCGCAAATGACCTGATGTGCTTCAAGTGAAAAGACTGTATCTGGAGATCCGATGTCCAACTGGAGAGACCAAAACCATGGCTTGGACCCTACTGATGTCCAAGATGACATCTCTCTATGACCTGACCTGATGACGACTGAGACTCACCCTCAGGGGACCTGAGAGAAAAACTGGGGAGTGATGTTTATATTTTTGAAATCATACATTGATGAGTGCTAAATGAGAGAGATACTCATGATTCTTTCTTTTGTTTTTGTTTGTCCCTAGCTTCTGGACATCTGATGATCTATTGGACACAGCCATTTGCAGAACAAGAACCAGCCAATGAAAACGTCTATTGCCGATGCTTTTGCTACAACCAGAACCACAACTGTGACAAATGCAATATACATGTTAAGTATTCAGACATCTGACAGACAAAAACTTTGAAAATGATAAAGTATAAGTATTGTAGCGTTTTATTAGATGTTAAATAGTAGTAAAAGAGTAGAATTTGACTTTCTTTGTTGTTCATAAAAACATTTCCATGTAAGAGTTAAAATAGTACCCTACAATGTTATCCTTTTGATAGATCAGCTATAATATTAGAATCAGAGTATTTTAGAGATATTAAAAGTGACAGAAGTCACAAATTAGGAATATGCCTTGGCTCAAACTGCAGCCAAACTTTGGAGTCACAATAGTGTAGAAATAGGAATAGATAAATGCATCAACCATAGATTCTTTCAAAAATAGAGAATATTCTTAGCCAGTGCTAATATCAAATGGTAAAGGGACCATTTCACAAGCATTTACTTCAAAAGTAGATAAAGTTAATTACAGTTTATGTACAGTTTTATTAGATACTTGCCAAATTCACTTGTGTTCAAACATTGGTGAATGTTGACTATGCAAAAGTCCATATGAGTGTAGCCTAGATTAATGCCTAGATCAATGAGATAGATTAGCACCAAGAGAGATTCAAAAGCATTTTTGATGTATTTGTGTATAGCACAAAAACAAAATAGTAGATATTTAGATATTGAGAAGTTTCCAGCGCAAACACCATTGTAGAATAACTGACCCCAACCCAAACCTGCTAAAATAGATTAGCTCTTGTAAGGATAATACCAATTTGATTAAAGATGTACATTCATCCCAAACTGATAATGAGAGTATAATACCACAGAGAGATTTATTAGATTAAAATGTATGTTTAAGAATATGGCTCAATAGAAGCAAATATGCAAACATATTTGTAAATAGATTAGAATAGTTTTAAACTATAGTGAATAGTAAAAGTAAAGTACACAGTCTAAGATTGAAAAGTGAAAACAATACAGTGAAGTGAAGTGTAAACAATTAGCATTAGAATAAAAGTATAGAGTAAGAAAAGTGAAATTAGCTTCTAAATTGAGACTCAGCTCGTTTTTGTCTGTGTTTTGACTGAATCTGCTGAGTTCTTGTGTGTCCAATAGTATTTTTGTTTGTTTTTTATTTTTGATTTGTTTTTTGTTTGTTTATTTACTTTATTTTTGTTTGTTTATTTTTTCCCAGGATAGAGGATAAAATCCACTGATATTGATTTGATGATTATGAGTGTAATGCATACATTTTCTTTGTTTTTAATAATTTTGTAAAGTTTTTTTTTAGATGTTTTTTTTCTTTTTCCACTTTATTGATTGATCAATTTGAGTGATCACATGTGATTATGTGATCAAAGGGGAGGGTATTAGTATTAGATAGCAATATGGCCTACGTGCAGGACTGTACAAGGACTCTACAAGGACTCCATGTTATGACTATGATTTGACTGTCTCTTTGTGACACGTATGTCTTTCGATGTGTGACGTGACAATGACTATATAAACTGTGTACTGCCTTTATTCTGTCTGAGAGAAAGAAACAGAGTAAACCAGTGGAACTTGAGAGCAACTTAAATAAACTTCCAGAGTTTGGCACACCACGATCCGTCTCTGTCTGTTAAATCCTAACAATAGTATGTTTATCTAAATCCAAAGATTAGTACAAAAAAGCTTTGCTTTTCTTTTTAAATCTGCTGCTTATTTTTTGAGTCCATTATTGTATCTCTGATATATTTCATAGCTGTTTGTGAGAATTTTTTCATGTATTTTTTATTTTAGTTACAAAAGCCGTTTTTCAAACATTTAAATTAGAATCTGTGTTAAAAGTGATTATTGATCATAGACTTCGTCTAAAAAGAAAGAGGGAATTAGGATTAGCTGTAAAAGTATTATATTATATTGAGTTCTACCCAATTCACCCAATTCACATTGCAAGCGGTGACTTTTTTGTTTTGACTACACGCGTGACCTTGCTCCTCCTGCTGCTGATGCCACAGCACAGGAGCCTGATCTGAAATGTGCTCCAATTCATATTGACTTCATTTGAAAAATGCTGCAATTATTTTAAATTAGTAGAATATATGCTGAGATAAATGTTCAAGTGTAAAAGGGAAATTCCATAAAGTGAAACCCAAGGACACATAGATAATTAAACACACAGTACAAAAGTACATAAAACATATTTTAAAGTTTGAAGGTTTTTTTTGAGATTTGAGTCTTGTTTTTTTATTAAGAGAGTTTCTGGTCTTAAAATGTCATCATTAGTAAGATAATAAGTAATATTTTATTTATATAGCGCATGTGAGAAAGCCAAGAGCACTCCAAAATTGTTTAGACTTTAGAGAGAAAAACAATCTCACTCACAAACTGATATCTGTTGTTTTTAATTTGACTATAAGGTTGTGTTCCAGGACCAAGGGCACACACTGTACAGGGTCACTGGACTGCGGGAGTGGACACTGAGGGCTCAGACCACAGGAGCCCAGCAAAGCCCACCCAGCCACAGGTCACAGATCAAAGAGCAAAGGAAAATGCCACCTCCCTGCCCCTCCCCACGCCACTCCAGCACTGAGTGGGTGTGAGAGAGACCGGGGTAGAGAGAGGTGTCTGGAGACGTGATGGGTGGAGCATCAGGGAGAGACCTGTAGGAGAGTTGAGAGTTGGTTTACATCACCACAGTGTGACCTTTGACACCTACAGGTGGTTCCAGGAGTCTGGAGACACAACCCCAAAATTCACACCCTACACACATACACACACACACACACACACACACACACACATACACACAATCATACACTCACACATTCACATTTACATATAGATACATGAAAAAGCAGAACATGAGAAAAAAAGCATTTTAAAAGTTTACTCCAATGTAAACATATTTTTAATTGTCTATCACTTGAATCAGTATTTTTTTAGTCCAGAAATGTTCATTTGAATTCAATATTGTCATGGACTTAATTGGCCTGTCTTGACATTTTTTGTTTTGATTTGTTGATTTTGTACTGTGTGAAGTAATTACATTGACTAGGATTAGATCTGATTAAAAACACAAATTAGAGAAGTAAACTTAATCATTGTGCTTGCTTTTGTCTGAAGGACATTAGCAACAGCATGAATATGAAATTGTCTTTACAGTAGAATCAAAGTGATTTAACCATAGAGAGTAACTATTGCATTACAAGCTGTGTACAGGAACTGTGACACTGCACCATTGACCAGAAGTGCATCGCAGATGACCTGATGTGCTTCAAGTGAAAAGACTGTATCTGGAGATCCTGATGTCCAACTGGAGAGACCAAAACCATGGCTTGGACCCTTCTGATGTCCAAGATGACATCTCTCGAAATATGACCTGACCTGATGGACCAGACTGAGACTCACCCTCAGGGGACCCTGAGGACCTGAGGACCTGAGGACCCTGAGGACCTGAGGACCTGGAGAGAAAAACTGGGGAGTGATGTTTATATTTTTAAAATCATACATTGATGAGTGCTAAATGAGACAGATACTCATGATTCTTTCTTTTGTTTTTGTTTGTCTCTAGCTTCTGGACATCTGATGATCTATTGGACACAGCCATTTGCAGAACAAGAACCAGCCAATGAAAAATCGTCTATTGCCGATGCTATTGCTACAACCAGAACCACAACTGTGACCAAATATTCAAGTATTCAGACATTTGACAGACAAAAACTTTGACTTTTTAGTCTGGGAGACTGAGCAACTGTTAAAATGTTTTAAAATGATAAAGTATGAGTATTGTAGCGTTTTAGTAGATGTTAAATTGTGACAGAAGTCACAAACTAGAAATATGCCTTGGCTCAAGCTGCAACCAAGCTTTAGAGCCACAGTAGAGTAAAAATAGATAAAAGCATCAACCATAAAATAGATTATTTCTAGCCAGTGCTAATATTTGAATGGTAAAGGGACCATTTCACAAACATTTACTTCAAAAGTAGATAAAGTTACTTACAGTTTTATGTACAGTTTTATTAGATACTGTCAAATGTTTTCAAACATTGGTGAATGTTGACAATGCAAAAAGTTCATGAGTGTAGCCTAGATTAATGCCTAGATTAATGAGATAGATTAATGAGATAGATTAATGAGATAGATTAATGAGATAGATTAATGAGATAGATTAATGAGATAGATTATAACCAACAGAGATTCAAAAGCATTTAAAAGCATTTTGATGCATTTGGGTATAGCCCAAAAACAAAATAGTAGATATTTAGATATTGAGAAGTTTAAAAGTTGTCGATTTCCCACCGCAGATTAGAGAATCAAACACCATTGTAGAATAATAATAACTGACCCCAACCCCAAACCTGCTAAAATAGATTAGCTCTTGTAAGGATAATACTAATTTGATTAAAGATGTACATTCATCCCAAACTGCCTGAGAGGAGGAAGTGACAGCACTTCCTGGTTCAACAAATGTATTTGGAAAACTGACCGCCATAATAATGTTCATATTAACCATTTGTCTTTCTGTGTTCACAGTTTTATTCCTGAGAATGTAGAAGAGACATGGAGCAAAATCCCACTGACAATAAGCCACTGATAATGAAAGTAAACCACAGTACAGAGAGATTTATTAGATTAAAATAAGAATATGGCTCAATAAAAGCAAATATGCAAACATATTTGTAAATAGATTAGAAAGTACACAGAGTAAGATTGAAAAGTGAAAATAATACTGTGAAATAAGTGAAGTACAGACAATCAGCATTAGAATAAAAGTATAGAAATGTGCGGGGGCGCCACTGAGCGATGAAGGAGTAGGACGTGTTTGTGAGAGCTCCGTCCGCAAAATCCTTTAAAAACTTATACAAAGGCCAATAAGCAAGTAATTTATACCGAAGGGGAGCGCCTCTACCACTACGACGTCGAGGCTTCACTTCTGACTGGTTATTTCAACACGATGCCAGGAAAAGGCAAGAAGCAGAAAACAGCCCATGTAGGCCCCGACCAGACACCGAGCTCGCGTGATATGGACGCCCACGAGGAATCCACTGATGACGAAGAAGATACCTCTAACCGAGCCGTATTGGCGGCCATCACAGCCCTCAAAGGTGAAATGGCCAAAATGAAAGATGACATTTGTGCGAATGTAGACAGACGCATTGAACGCGTTTATAACGATTTGAGGCAAGAGATAACAATGGCGAACAACTCCGTCCAAGCATCCATAGCTAGCATCGAAGCTAATTCTCAGAAGTTACATGACAAAGCAGCTGATATGGAACGGGCCGCAACCGCACATTCCGATAGCATTAGCCAGCTCGAGCAACAAGTGGCTAGCCTAAATTCTGATGTGGCTACACTCAAACGAAAGAATGAAGAACTGGAGGGAAACTCGCGGAGGAATAACATCAGGATCACTGGTATTTGTGAGGGCTTAGGTATGACAAAACCGAGGGACTTTATTGCCACTTTACTGAAGGATGCCCTCGCACTAAATGAACAACCGATGATTGACAGAGCTCACAGAACTCTACGACAGCGTCCGAGTCCATCTGAGCCCCCACGTCCCTTTGTTATACGCATTCACCACTATCACGTTTTGGAAGAGATCCTTCGCAAAGCGGCCACGATTAAAAACCTCCAATATCAAGGCAAAACTATACGAATCTTCCCCGACTACCCTCCCACAGTGGTTAAGCGAAGGGCCCTATTCAACAGAGCAAGACAAGTACTACGCAATCAACCAGACGTCAGATATGGCCTGCTCTACCCTGCAAGACTCCTGGTGACACACAACGGCTCCCAGCTATCCTTCACCGACCCACAGAAGGCTGAGGAGTATGCTGAACGTCTCACGGGCTCGGCGCGTCCCCAGATGGTAGAAGCAATGTGATGCGAATTGAAGTACAGTAATGACAATCGCTCAGGAACTTTTTGTTTTGTTTTACTACCTCATACTATGTTATTGATGTTTGGTATGATAACGCTATACAGTATTGTAGTCGAGAACAAGTTATACTGTATTTTACTGAGAACAAGTTCTACTGTATTTTATTGGGAACAAGTTCTACTGTATTTTGTTATAACCACGAAAGTTTACTATATTATAATATAATGTTAATGAAGCTGTTTATCACTATTTCGAACTCCAGGTTAGGAGTAATCCCCTTTGTTTTGTTTTTCGTTTACAAATGGCCGTAACTTTATAGACTCGACGGGCCACCCCCCACAGAGAGTAACAGTCTTAGCAAGTTAAGTTACTCAACAGGGAAGTTAGTTTATTTTTTATTTTTATTGCTTTACTTTCTCGCTTCCCAGTGACATTTCCTGAGGCTACCTAGTGTTAGCCAGAGGTGTTTATATTTATGTTGTTTACTTTTTTGTTCATTCTGTTCACAGCCCTGAAAATGCAGAATCCTGTTGTTTATACAAGTGTAGAAGTAATATCGCCTTATTACAGATTTCTGAATGATGTTCTTACTCATATTCCATTTCTTTTTCCATATGTCACATGACAGATTCTCAAAGTGCTAAAAGAGGATTGACATTTACTAGTTGGAACATAAGAGGTGGAAACAACCCTGTGAAAAGAGGTAAAGTTATGAACCATTTAAAATCCCTACATTCAGATATTATTTTCTTACAAGAGACTCATTTAAAGAATAATTCTCATAATAGACTGAAAGCGAAATGGGTAAAAGAAGTGTACCACTCATCCTTCTCTGCTAAATCAAGAGGCACAGCCATACTAATTAAGCGAGGGGTGCCCTTTATACATAAACTAACTATAACTGATAAAGAAGGTCGCTATGTCATTATCTCTGGAGAGATCCAAAACACGCCAGTAACACTAGTTAACTTGTATGCACCGAACACTGATAATCCAACATTCTTTAAGAAAGTGTTCAGTTTAATCCCCAATATATCACTAACGAAATTGATAATAGGTGGTGATTTTAACACACCATTAGATCCATACCTTGATAGATCAGCCACACGTAAAACACCCAAGAGCAACTCAAGTGTTTTTCTGAATGCATATTTCGTGAATATGAATTTATTAGATCTATGGCGCCTCAATAACCCATCAGGAAGAGATTACTCATTCTTCTCACCAGTCCACAATTCTTACAGCAGGATTGACTACTTTATTATAGACGCACAATTGGCCCCATTCACAGTGGATTCTAAATATCATCCCATCACAATATCTGACCATAGCCCATTGACATTTAGTTTACATTTGGAAGGCATGGACCCACCCAGCAGATCTTGGAGAATGAACCCTCAGTTACTTACAGAAAAGGAGTTTTGTGAATTCATAGAGACTCAAATACGTTTATACTTTGAGATAAATGATACACCAGATATCACTTCATTTACCCTATGGGAGGCCTTTAAAGCCTATCTGAGAGGATGTGTCATCTCATATGAAGCTGCTAAAAGGAAAAACGAGACTACTCAATACAAACAACTGGAGGAACAGATACAGCAACTAGATCACAAAAATGCATTAACCCCCACCCCTGATTTACACAGAGAAATAACACACTTAAAATACCAACTCAACCAACTTCTCTCAAAGAAAATCACATCAGCCTTTTTATTTACCAAACAAAAATACTTTGAATTTGGTGAAAAACCAAATAAATTATTAGCTCAACAACTCAGGAAAATGGAAGCAGATAGAACTATTCACAAAATCAAAAATGATAAGGGCCATCTGCTCACTAAACCTAAAGATATAAACACAACGTTTTTACAATTTTACTCTGATTTATACACTTCCAAATGCAATATTGATCCTGATGTCATGTCCAAGTTTCTAGATAAATGTAACCTACCATGTCTCTCTTCTGTAGACTTAGATAAACTAAATACTGATATCCACCCGACAGAAATTCAAAAGTCAATTACCACCATTAAAAGTGGTAAAGCACCTGGTCCAGATGGCATACCGGTCGAACTTTACAAAAAGTTTAGTAATATCCTCATACCATATCTCCATAGAATGTATAAACAAGCCTTACAAGATGGCACACTACCACCTACTCTTACTCAAGCAACAATTACAGTTATCCATAAGAAGGATAAAGACGAATTAAATGTTGGATCATATCGGCCAATTTCATTATTAAATATAGACTATAAGATATATGCAAAAATTCTCTCCAATAGATTAAGCCCTCTAATGGAATCGCTAATTCATAACGACCAAACTGGTTTTATAACAAACAGAAACTCAACATCCAACCTGCGCAGACTGTTTGACATTTTATATACTGATAGGAGAATACATAATGATCTCGCTATTCTGACTCTTGATGCAGAAAAAGCGTTTGATCAGATAGAGTGGGAATATTTGTTTGAAGTGCTTAAACGCTTTAATTTAGGTGAGAAGTTTATAAATGGGATTAGACTTCTATACACTAACCCTAAAGCCCAAATTCGCACAAATCAAAACCTGTCTACACACTTTAATCTGCACAGAGGGACCCGCCAAGGCTGTCCCCTTTCAGCACTAATCTTTGCTCTCGCAATCGAACCATTAGCACAAAGTATACGTTCAGACCCTCAAATATTCGGCTACCAGACTAAGGCTACAAATAATAAGATCTCGTTATACGCTGATGATATTCTGCTGTATGTGACTAAACCCCACCTCTCAATTCCGTCCATTCTAGGAAAAATTGAAATGTTTGGGAAATTTTCAGGTTATCGTATAAACTGGACAAAAAGTATATTAATGCCGATCCACCCGATTCCTCAAACAACGCTATCAAAATTCCCGTTCAAGGTATCCATTGATAAATTTACTTATTTAGGCATAGTGGTTACAAAACAATTTACCTCACTCATAAAGTCGAATTTTATACCATTATTGGATCAACTTAAAATTAAGATTCAGTTTTGGAGAATATTGCCAATATCCTTACTAGGAAGGATACAGTAAATGCTATTAAGATGGTCTTCCTACCACAAATCCTGTATTTGTTTCAGAATATCCCCATGTTTCTCACAAAATCTTTCTTCAAGAAAATTGACTCGATTGTTCAACCATTCCTATGGAATTACAGAACCCCAAGGATTATGAAAAAACACTTAACCAAACCTAAGGTAAATGGGGGTCTGTCCCTTCCGAATTTTATAATGTACTACTGGGCATGTGCCTTCAAAAATATAAACTCTTTCATGACTACTTCAAACAACCCTCCCACCTGGTTAAATTTAGAACTTGAAGATTGTAATCCATATGCACCTGTTGCTATAGTACTCTCACCAACCCCAATTGACAAATCAAAATACAATCAAAATCCGATTATACACAACCTAATTCGTATTTGGAAACAAATCAAATCCCATTTCAACCACAAAACAATCCCCCATACACTACCAATCGCAAAAAATCCGTCCTTTGCCCCTTCTATTTTAGATTTGACCTTTAACGAATGGAGTAGACTGGGGATAGACTGCATCCGTGACCTATACATTGATGGTAACTTTGCTACATTCGCACAATTACAGGCAAAATTTGAATTACATGGCAACAATTTCTTTAGGTATCTACAGGTCAGGGACTATGTACGTAAATATACAATAAGTTTTGAAAATGAAACACAGACCATCATTGATGACTGCTTGAACACACCTGCAAGCAAAGATAAATTCATTTCCATCATCTATAATAGGTTACTGATGATTAACTCCCCCTCTTCGAATAAATATAAGGAAAGTTGGGAGAAAGACATGTGCCTTAAGATTCCTGATGATATCTGGGAAGAAGCTCTTGAATGTATACACAGTTGCTCCAACAATGCCAGACACTGTCTAATACAATTCAAAATCATTCATAGACTCCATTACTCCAAAGTTAAAATCCATAATATTTTCCCAAACACATCATCAACATGTGATAAGTGTCTGTCCTCTGATGCAACACTGTTCCATGCCTTCTTCAACTGCCCTAAACTTACTACTTATTGGTCTGAAATATTTAATACTTTGTCAAAAACTCTTAAGTTTACATTGCTCCCAGACCCTCTGCTAATCATCTTTGGAACTTCGCAGCGGTTTCGACAGCTCACTCTAGCACAACGTCGGTTTATTTCCTACTCTCTCATAACCGCAAAAAAGATACTACTCATGTCTTGGAAGGGACCGACCGTGCCAAATGCTAAGGTGTGGCTGCGGGACTTGTCAAATACATTACACCTTGAAAGAATTAGATATTTATTAAAAGATAATATTTCATCATTTCAGAACATCTGGCAACCATTCATAGAATTTCTGCAATCTACATGAACATAAATAAGTTTGTATATACACAATTTATGCAAACCTTGTATTGTTGGGCTCTAGTTTGTTTTTGTTTTTGTTTTGTATGTTTTATTTTATATAAAAAAGTTTGAGCCTCAATTATTATGTTTAATATTTGTGATGTATAAGATGCTCAATAAAAAACTTTTTGAAAAGAAAAAAAAAAGAATAAAAGTATAGAGTAAGAAAAGTGAAATTAGCTTCCAAATTGAGACTCAGTTCGTTTTTGTCTGTGTTTTGACTGAATCTGCTGAGTTCTTGTGTGTCCAATAGTGTTTGTTTGTTTTTATTTTTGATTTGTTTTTAATTTTTGTTTGTTTATTTATTTACTTTATTTATTTATTTATTTTTCCCCAGGATAGAGGATAAAATCCACTGATATTGATTTGGATGATTATGAGTTTAATGCATACATTTTCTTTGTTTTTTAATAAAAAAAATTTTAGATTTTTTTTTTCTTTTTCCACTTTATTGATTGATCAAATTGAGTGATCACATGTGATTATGTGATCAAAGGGGAGGGTGTTAGTATTAGATGGCAATATGGCCTACGTGCAGGACTGTACAAGGACTCTGATTATTTTGACTATGATGTGCACTGTCTCTTTGTGACACGTACGTCTTTCGATGTGTGACGTGACAATGACTATATAAACTGTGTACTGCCTTTATTCTGTCTGAGAGAAAGAGGCAAAGGAAACCACTGGAACTTGAGAGAAACTTAAATAAACTTCCAGAGTTTGGCGCACCACGATCCGTCTCTGTCTGCTTCATCCCTGACACTAGTTTATTTGTATAGCATAATTCATACACAAGGCAACTCAAAGTGCTGCACAAAACAAGAAAGCATTAAAATAATAAATAATCACAGAACATTAAAAAGAAAGATAAAAATATAAAATCCCTCAGTTGTATCCAGCTAAACAGAACTGTTTTTAACCTGGTTTTAAACATTGTCAGAGAGGAGGCCTGTCTCACATCTTCAGAGAGATTATTCCAGATTTTAGCTGCATGAATCTGAAAAGCAGCCTCCCCATGTTTAGTTCTGACTCTGGACACTAACAGGAGTCCAGTCCCTGTGCTCCTCAGAGTCCGGGCTGGTTCGTATGGTACTAACATGTCACTAATATACTGTATTTTGATGCGAGGCCATGGAGAGATTTGTACACAAGCAGAGCTGTTTTAAAGTCTATTCTCTGAGCAACAGGAAGCCAGTGTAGAGACCTGAGGATCGGACTAATGTGGTCGTACTTCCTGGTTCTAGTCAGGACTCGAGCTGCTGCATTTTGAATGTACTGCAGCTGTTTTACAGCCTGTTTGGAGAGACCTGTGAGCAGGCCATTGCAGTAGTCTAACCTACTGGAGACAAATGCATGGATAAGAATCTCCAGGTCTGCTTTAGACACTATGTTTTTGATCCTGGCAATGTTTTTTTTAGATGGTAAAAAGCTGCTGATGTTACTGATTTGATGGCTATTATTGTGGCTATTAAAATGTAAGTCTGCGTCCAGTGTTACCCCTAGATTTCTGACCTTGTTTGAAGGTTTTAGGGAGAGAGACTGTAGGTGACAGATGACGCTCTCTCTTTGTTTCTGGGGACCAAAGACAATCATTTCAGTTTTGTCCGCGTTTAGCTGAAGGAAGTCGTTTTGCATCCACTCACTGATCTGTTGGATACAGTGAAGGAGTGAGTCCACTGGTCCATGTTCTCCTGCAGTCAGTGAGACATAGATCTGAGTGTCGTCTGCATAGTTGTGATAGGACACTTTGTTTCTGCGTATTAACTGACCTAACGGCAGCATGTAGAGATTGAACAGAAGAGGTCCCAGGATCGACCCCTGTGGTACTCCACAGGTCAGGGCCATATGATCTGAGACACAGTTTCCAATCTCCACAAAGTACTTCCTGTCTTCAAGGTAAGACCTAAACCAACTTAGGGCGGTGCCAGCGACGCCAACCCAATCCTCTAATCTCTGTAAGAGTATCTCATGGTCGACAGTGTCAAAGGCAGCACTCAGATCTAACAGGATTAAGATTGAGACTTGGCCTGCGTCAGTGTTCAGCCGGATATCGTTTGTAACCTTAACGAGAGCAGTCTCAGTGCTGTGGTGGGGTCTAAAGCCGGACTGAAACATATCAAATGAGTTGTTGATTATAAGAAATCTAGTAAGCTGTAGGTAGACAACTTTTTCAAGGACTTTCCCCATAAATGGCAGATTTGAGATGGGACGATAGTTGTTAAGTACCGTAGCATCGAGACTGCTCTTTTTTAGCAGGTGCCTGATGACTGCAGTTTTCAGGGCCTTTGGGAAAATTCCAGAATGAAGGGACATGTTTACTATCTGTGTGAGTGAAGGTAACAGACTGCTCAGAACAGACTTCAGAAATCTAGTGGGTAGTACATCCAGGCTGCAAGTGGAGGAGCTCAAACTGGAGATTATCTCTTGGACATTTTTATCATCTACAGGTGCAAAGTGAGTTAGCTCAGAGAGCCTTTCTGGCTGTTGGATTGTTATCTGTGGATTGGAGACAATGGCGTTTTTGATGGCTTGAACCTTGTCATTGAAAAAGTATGTATTGTGTGGCTGCAGGGGCTAGTGACAACCAGAGGAGGACCAGGGGGCCAGAGAGCACTGTTTTACAGCAGATTGGGAAAGCACAAGTCGCGAGGCGAGATACAGATTGCGGCGGGGTGAGGAGCCCCCCTGTATTGTAAGTAGTCACACAAAAAGTGGTGATCTTAATATTGTTAGCCTTTGGCCATATTGTGTCCCCCCAGAGAAGAGTGACCGGTACGCAGAAAACTGCCCATGGATCTATTATAGTATCTGGATAGGGTGTTACTACTGGAGCTTGGAGCTGAAGGATCTATGTGCTCGGGGTATTCTCACGGTACTGCAGACAAGACTAAATTCATGTGGGCTTTTCTCCAGAAATTTTCTCCATAGAACTCAAAATAAACTAAAGGTCGGATTTTGTGGGGATTTTAGTGTCCCTTGTCATCCTGAACTTTTTTTCAGTTTGGTTTTTCATAAAGGGGCGACAGTCGCTCAGTTGGTAGAGCATCAGCCTTTAGGCCTGAAGGTCTATTTCACGTCTCCCACTGATGTCAGCTGACATTGTGTCCTGGGCAAGACACTTTACCCCACTTTGTCTCCCACACTTTAGCCCAACAAACTCTGATCAATTGTCTCCCTCTCTGATCAGCAGCTCTGATTGGTCAGGACACGCCGAGGCCCTATGTGCACAAGCATGAGAGCCACATGTGCATTTGGTGCAAAGCATCATGGGATCTTATCCGCTGTGCAGAAACGGGAGGATCAGAGAAATTACCTAATATAGGCGAGTTCCGCTAATCTTTCGGTCCCCATGGTGGCACGTGCGCCACTGAGCACAAGCCATAAACCGACCTTGGGACTGCTCCATGCCTGCGAAACGACATTGTCGAGTGACCACCAGGAGGAGCCTGAAACCCTTTTAAGACCTTTTTTAACAATCCCTTTTAAAATTTTAGCATATTGTTTTAAACTAACTTTTAACCCCACGTCTAATATGCCTTTTAGTATGAATGTGTGTTTTGAATTTTGGCTTTTTAATATATTCTGTAACTCTGCTGCTCTCAGTGCTTTTTAATTAAAGAGTTTTGAATGGAATTGCAATTGAAATTTAATAAAATTACTGACTTCAACTTTATTCCCATAATATCATGAGATTAATCTCAGTGTCTGCAAAAGTTGGATGAATCATGTACTCAAAAATATATTTTTATATAAATGGCTGTTACAGACCGCATCCCTGGGGCTGCCGACAAGGGTGTCCTCTGTCGCCATTATTATTCAATTTGGTCATTGAACCTTTTGCAGAAACCATAAGACGGAACGAGCTGATACCAGGGAACAGAATCAGAGAGAATGAGAATAAGATCTCATTGTACACCGATGACATCGTACTGTATACTACAGAGCCACAAAAATCGATCCCTATAATCCTGCAAGAAATCAAAACATTTGGAAGTATATCAGGATACAAAGTTAACATTAAAAAAACTCATGCTCTACTACTTAATGCAAACCCCACTGGACAATTGGATAAACTATCCCCTTTCTCCTGGATACAACTCGGCTTCAAATATTTGGGAGTAAAAATAACCTCTAAACTTGAGGACCCCACTACTTAGAAAAATCAGAGATGAACTGGAACACTGGAATCTCCTCCCCATCTCACTGATTGGCAGAATCAATGTGATTAAAATGAACTTTCTTCCTCGTTTTATTTATCTTTATCAATCACTACCATGCCATATTGATACAGGTTTTCCTTGTATCTCAAACTACTAAACAAGTATTTAAATAAATGTATCTGGAAAAAAGGAACACCTAGAATAGCACTCAAGACATTAACAAAACCAAAAGAAAAGGGTGGATTGGACCTTCCAGACTTCCAGTTGTACTACTTGCCAAGTTAAAGCAATGCTGAGTTGGTGTGATAAGCAAAATACCACACACTGGGCGCATATTGAAAAAGAACTTAGCTCTCCAGTTTCTCTGTGCTCTATACCATTTATTAATAATATGAAAATAATCCCTTCTGTACCAAAAATTATGTTGTTTATAATGTGCTTGGCAAGAGGTGAAAAGGCATTGTGATCTCTCAACGCTCAAGACTGGCGCCTCTCTCCTCCAATCCTGACCTCCCAGCTCTATAGGGAAATCTTTACTATCAAACTGGGATATACTGGGAATAAAACAAACTAATCAACTATTTAAAAATGGTATTCTCAAAGAATTCTCTGATCTAAGAGAAGAAATTGAGATACCTTAACCCGATTTCTATAAGTACTTAAAAATTCCACACTATACTGTATGTCTACTATGACGAGCAAAAGCAAAATAGCAGGAGAGGTGTCAGAATTGGAGAATTTGATAGTAAATGTTAAGCCACAGAAAGGAGTAATTTCAAAAATATACAAACTTCTAACTTATCATGAAGAGTCATCTCTAACCTCAATAAAAAATGTATGGCAGAAAGACGTGGGCAATGAACTCAACGAAAACCAATGGAACAATATTTCCAATAGTATTCATATAAAAAGTTCAAGCAATGGAATATTGGAACAAAATTATAAATTTTTACATAGGGTGTATTTAACACCACTAAGAATGAGCAAAATGTACCCTAGTGTCTTCGGTGTAAAACTCATATTGGATTGCTTTACCACTTGTTTTGGGAATGCAAACGACTAAAGACTTTCTGGAATTCTATTCAGGACTTTACTGCAGAAGTTACCAAAAGACCTCTTACTAATTCTCCTGTGAGATGTCTTTTTGGAGTTGAGGATAAGAGCCACTAATGCTCAATCAAATGGGCATAATATCATACGAAGCTAAGAAATGCATTTTATTTAACTGGAACAAAGATATGCCCCCAACTTTTAGCATGTTTAAACAATTCCTACAAGACATCTCTCAGCTAGAATACCATACATAAGCTCTACAAAATAATTTGGATATGTATAATGACCTGTGGGGAAGACTAATAGAAACCTACATGTATGTGTTTGGCCGAGCGTTTTCGCGTGCTCATGTTTGCGAAGGTATAACTATTTATTGATATATTTATATTTTAATGTCAATTACCCAACTTAATTACTTAATTTTTCTAATTGCTATTTCACTTTCTTTTCCTTCTTATTGATTGATTAACTAATATATATATATATATATATATATATATATATATATATATATATATATATATATATATATATATATATATATATATATATATATATATATATATATAATATCTCTTATTTACATATATATATTTTTCTCTTTTTATTATTTCTTTATTAATTATATTATTATCATCATTATGATTTTTTTTTCTTTTTCTTTTTTTCTGTATTTGAATTACTTTTATTGTTATGATTATTATTAGTAATGATTATCATTATTATTATTATAATTTTACTTTTTTTAATTATCATTTTTATAAAATACTATATTATTACTTATGTAATTATTTACTATTTGGGCGTGTGTGTGTGTGTATATATATTCAATTCAATTCATTCTTTATTAAGAACACAGATAGAACTGGTTCATAGATTAAAATAATAATAATAATAATAATAATAATAAAGAGACAAAAAACATATGTATACAGTAAAATTATAAACAGGTGTACAGACAGGACCTCCAATGCCTCCATAGGTCAGAGGAAAACCTTACAGAGCTCCTCCTTGGACAGACCAGAGCTTGGATGATCTGGTTTGACAGATTCACGGCTCTGCACATAAAAGAGTAAATACAATATCTGATGGAGACAACACATGACCTCGCACCACAATTTACAAACATTTCACTGGCGCTACAAAACCTGGGCACTTTCAACAGAATCCTCAGAGAGTCATTATGAGCCACATTTAGACTCCGCATACTCTTTTTCTTATATCTACACCAGAGCTGTGTAGTATACAAGGGTGAGCAAAAAGCCTTGAAAAGATTAACTTTAACATCTCTAGAGCACATGTGAAACTTCCGAACGAGCATATTAGCCTGGCCATAGAGTTTACACTGCTGTCGATACATGTCTCTATCGTCAGAGAGGTCAGAGGTTATGTAGTGTCCAAGATACTTTACCTCCTCTGTGGGTTGGAGAAAATCACCACATAGAAGGAAATCAGGGAACACTAATTTTTTTATCCTCCTTTGTTTTTACAATCATGATTTGACTTTTAGAGGCATTATACTTGATGTCATGCTCTATGCCATATCGGGAGCAGATATTTAACAGCTGCTGTAGACCTGCACTGTAAGGACACAACACTACAAGGTCATCTGCATACATTAAATGGTTACACAGGTGACTGCCAACCATGCATCCAGTTTTACACTGATTTAGCTGCAGAGACAGGTCATCAATATAGACATTAAATAGAAGAGGAGACAAAATTCCACTCTGACGCACCCCATTGCTAACCCTGAATGGGTCAGAAGTGGAATCGCCCCATCTGACCTGCATGGACTGGCAGGAGTACCAGAATGCAAGTATCCTTATGAGGAAGTCTGGAACACCTCGATCTAATAATTTTTGGAACAATGTTCCATGGTTTCCTCTGACTGCCACCCCCCTGACCCAGAAATGGATTAAAGGGTAGAAAATGGATGGATGGATGGATGTTCCATGGTTGACTCGATCAAATGCTTTAGATGCGTCCAGAAAACACATGAACATAGTTGATCCCTGAGAGTTATATTTGCCCAGCATCTCTTTGAGGGCATAGATGCACAGGTCAGTACCATGTGCAGGCTTGAAGCCAAACTGGTTAGCAGTGGTGTACAAGTATGGCTCGAGTCGGGTTAAAAGAATAATCTCCAAAACCTTAGATACAGAGCTTGCTAAAGCAATTGGGCGGTAGTTGTTACTGTCACTGAGTTTACCAGTCTTATTTTTGATTATAGGGATCAATATAATGGACAAAAGTGACTGAGGCAAAAGGCCATGAACCAGAAACCCAGTGAAGCAGAGGGCTAAGAGAGGATATAGCCGTGAGCTGGCAAACTTTGCATGTTCAGAAGTCACTTTATCTAAACCACTGGACTTGATGTTTTTCCGTTTGAAAACAGCTTCATACACTTCTTGAGGGCTGACTATCACTCCTCTGTGATTTCCAACAGGTTTTGTGACATTTGTATTTATATTGCTCAACGCAATTGAACAGATTATTGTAATAATTCTTCCAGTGCTGGCATATATTATAGGGTCCACTTACACCATCAATATTATTGGGCAGGGAGGTTTTAGATTTATTTATCTTACCAACCTCTTTCCAGAAGTCAGTATACTTATTATTTTGCAGCTTTGACACTAAAGAATCAGCCCTTAATGTGTTTTCATTACGTTTAATATATCTGAGGGCATATTTATAGTTGGCATTTGCCCGTTTTTTATATTCAAAAACAGGGCCAGATCTTGGTTTTCCACCTTCATGCCAGGCCTTGAAAGCCCTCCTAGCCTCAGCATGTGGTTCCTCAACAAACATGTTCCACCCAGGTTTAGCTCTATGATTTTTCTTCTTTCTATTACATAAAAGCTTTCCAGATTTAATTTTTAATAATTTGTATCATATAAGGTGTAGAGTTGAGCCCCATGCTCAGGATCAGTACAATTAACATTGCGACACAGTATGGCACTTTTAGGTAGTATAACATCCTTAAAAAAACACTCAGTTCTTTGAGTGTAGGGATGCACTTCTTCACAGCTAAGGCTAGACCAGTTCGGGCACTCACTTAAACTATTCACAAGTACATTTACAGGAGTTAATTTGGGAACATTTTCTACGTTACAGTACACAGTTAATGGCATATGATCACATGTAGTCATATTATAATCAATATGCATTTTCACAATGGTCGCATGTGCGTCAGCACTATACATATGCAGTGATCCAGCCACGATGTGGTGTGCCATGCATCACTAACATACGTATAGCTTTCTGCAGGCAGAAGCTCCTGGCTGGACAGGACGAGTCTATTTTCACAGCAAAACTGTTTCAAATGATTACCAAAAAAAGAGGTATCATCTGAAATATCTGCATTCATATCTCCAACTATATATATACACGAACAGTCCAAGTCTTAAATGAAAGCCATAATATATGCCAATCTATTTACATATTCATCTTCATTATCAGTGCATTCATACGGAGTATATATTCATATATATATATATATATATATATATATATATATATATATATATATATATATATATATGTGTATATAGTTTAAACAAAATATTATTAGTACTGTTATTATCTTATTTTAGTCTATTGTTTTCTTTTGCTGTAAATGTATTTTGTAGTCATGTGCTATCTCTCTCGGGGATACAATAATTAAAAAAAATATATATTTTAAAGCTTAGTATTCCGTGAAAGCTTTTATTCTGTGATCAAATACATGTTTAATCTTCTCTTTGTCTTTGATTTATTTGTTTTAGTGATTATATTTAAATATTCCCTGTCTTCTCATTTCCCCTCTCTTACTCGTCACTCCTTTCAAACCCACAGTTCCCGCCTTCTTTACCCTGTTCTCGCAGGTGATTGGCCGAGCTGCCCGCCCGTCACGCCTCTCCCCTAAGCGCTGCCACGGTCAGTCTGAAGCCGTGTCTGTGGAGGAAGTACCCGCTCCTGCTGCTTCTCTGCTGCCTTCTGCCCATCGTAAGCGCTTACACCCTTCACATTCACTTTCAACTTTCCTACAATTCACATTTGTACAGCTCTACCGCTGCTTTGGTCGGTTTTAAGTTTTTAAAAGCTGTGAACACATTCGTACTACGTGGCTCCTGTATCAAGTGTAACATTATTAAATAGGTTATCTCCTGGTGTTTTATCTAGAAATAACAGGTGATAGTGTGGCCGTGTGTGTGTATGTATGTATGAGTATTTGTGTGTGTATGTGTGTGTGTGACAGCCCGCTTTACAGGCGCATGCTTTGCCCATGGAGGTTGTAGTTTTTTTGCTGACAACTTTCAATAGCTTTGCTGCGAGGGGGGTTCTGTTTTGGTCGTCTGTTCTAGACCTCATGTCCTATTACCTTCTGATTACGTCATATTGGACTTTCAAAGTCACTTTATTTCATATTTACTCTTTTGAATTAATCATAATTCATCTATGTCGACCTGCTACTTTTTTTTCATACATCTTACTCTTTGTGCATTGGCAGCATGTCTAGACTGGCAGTATGGTGTAATACTGCAATACTATATCCCAGTTAGTTTTTCTTTCTGCTAGTGTCCTGGTTCAGTTCTGGTAGAACAGAGTGTGTTTTTGGTCCGCTGTGACCACTAGAGCCTACAGTCATAAGTAACCTTTGACTTTGCACTTTTTATATTTCCAGTAAACTGCTTTGTCCTGGTGTTTCAGGCTTCAACAATATAGTTGTTCATTTGAAGTGTATTCTTTGGTCGAACTTAAAGCTGGGAGACCTATCGTCTCCCAAAACTAAATTCTTGTTGTAATACAAAATGTAGTATTTTTCATACTTGTAAGAACAGAGCCCTTTGAGTCACTATTTGACTCTTTGGCATGAGGGCTGAGTGAGGGTGGTCCTCTCTGTTTCACTTTTCTGTTTGAAAACGCACACAAATGTGAAAACTATAGTGATAGAACTAAACTGTTATGAGCGAAAGTATTTTTATAGTTATTTTTTGTGTTCTGAGAATGAGGAATTATTTTGGTAATTTATTTTTGAGTCTTTCCTTGCTGATGCAGATCTAACATAAGGACAGTGATGATGATCCAGGACACTCAACAGTCAACAACAAATGGCATTTGCCAACATTTATGGACATTGATCACCTGCCCCTAATGGACCAATACTAATGTGTCATTGCATTTATCATTCATTGCATTTCTTGTGTTTGAGTTGGCGTCTGTCCACAGGAGGACTGTAGTGGTTCAAATCATACCTTACAGATTGGAGGCAATGTGTGAGAACAAATAATGCAATGTCCTCCTTTAAACCTTGTACAACAGGAGTCCCACAAGGCTCCATCCTGGGGCCCTTGTTGTTCAGCATTTATATTAATTTAACTTCCTGATTTGTGAAAAGATCTGAACGTTATTATGTATGCAGATGACGTTGCAAACTACACACATGGAAAGGATCTGCAGCAAGTGGCCTCAAAGTGGTCTCTTGTGATGGACAAAATAGAAAATTAGCTCCCATTTGCTCTTAACTTCAAACACAAATAAAACATTTGGCATGTTCTTTCACAAAAAAATGCCTAACATCTATGTCAATGGAGTGGCTCTAAAAATTGTTAGAGACAAAATATTTCAGGGTTACTTGGACAATGCCTTGTCATTTAAAAAGCATATACAAATGTAAATAAATCAAAAAAATAATATAATCTTTAAGACATAAGAGGAACAGTCTAACAGTCGAGTCGTTCATCGTTCATGTATTTCAATGTTACATATTGTTTATCCAGCTGGTCTCAGGCCATTCAGACTGTGCAAACCCCTTAGATCAGAGCATAATCAGACTTTAAAGGCACTGGTACAAAAAAAACACTTCTCTATCATCACGGTAATATTTTGAGTATGTTTAAATTGCTGAGTTTTTCAAACTTTGCTTTGAACAAATATCTTGATCGACCCGGTCCATTGTGAACAACAACTTTGTCATCCCAAAAAGATCGTCAGCTTTTGCACAGAAGGCCGTGGCTTCTCATTTTGTGCCATGAGAAATGCGCCTGAAACATTTTAGTATAAATTTGAAAAAGCACATTTTAGACAGCCAGTCTAAAATCAGTCATCAATGAAAATTAATGGCTTTAGAAATTGTATTTGTTTATTGTAGTCTATGCTATTATATTATGTGATGTAAGTTTGTTTTTATAATTGTGACGTGTTTATCTGTGTGTTCACCTGCCCAGGGAATACAGTTGGAATGTTGCTGGAGCCAAATCTGGTGCAAACCATGGTTTTGTACATTGTCCCTGTGAATAATAGTAAAAGCCGGCGGGAGTTGATTGACAGATCAAAACAGCGAATCAGAGCGCGCAGCCAGTTCCCAAGTCCGGCAAAGTGTTCTTATTGTATACAAGTTGAATATTTTATGTGTACATAAGACAATCCTTTGATTGTATTGTACATTAAAAATACAATTCTAAGTATTGTTTCTGTTTTGTGTCATAAGAAACTCTCATACATTGTAAAATATCAGTAAAAAAAAAAGAAAACACTTTTCTGCTTGAAAATGTGTGTTTCACAAAAAGGCTGTTTTCTCTTTATCTTGGTCAGGAAAAAGCATTTTGTGTGAAAATTACCCATGTTGTACTCTCAATTGGTAAAAAACTAAAAGGGGTAGAAACTTACTTTAAAAAAATAAAGAAAGGCAAGAAACAGATTTCATTTGATATGTTTCATGATAAGTTTCAAGGGCTCACATTTTATATGAGGTTTGGAAAAACACTAAAAATATCCAAAATCTCTGGCAGTATGAGGGATGCAGCTTTATATATGGCTGGCAGTGAATGAGTTAAAGGTGCTATATAAAAAAAATACTGTTGCAATTATGCATTGTAGAGATCCATATATGGGGAAATCTTCATCCATTTATGCAATAACTATGACTAAGAGAAAATGTGGCTGGATGGGAATAGAGAAATCGGAGGAAAAAAAGTACCATTGTAAAGTGCTTTGGGTGTGCTTTGAAAAACAGATTGATTATGATAACTTGTTCCATACCATCATGTGTTCTTGTGAAGTGGCATACGTCAGAGATATCATTATGGCTCATTGTAAAGTTGTGCAGTCCTTGTACGTGTAAAGGTCATCTCGTAAAATAGCGTCTTGCTTGATATTTCACTTCCAGGTCACATGGAAAAAGAATTGAATGGTTTTCATTATTTTCATAGTATTCAGTTTCAATGTATTACATTTCTTTGCTGTCATTGTGATTTGATGAAAACAAATAGATCAGAAGATTCTGAGAGTTCTCTCAGAGAGCTCCTAACTTAACCTAAAGACTCCTAGCTAGTAGTCTTGGCTTAAAGGTTATTCCAGAACATTCTCAGAGAACTCTGAGCAAGGAATGGACAAAAACTCCCATCTTAGTGAGGAGGCGTGGCCGATCCCGTTGCTAGGTATGAGTCATCATTTCAGACGCTGTGATTGGTTGATCCGAATAGTTAGAGAAACATACTTTTGGCAAAATACGGCTCCTCAAATGAACAAACTTAATCATGGAATCTAATCTTAAGAAGACTGTCATTGTAAATAATATTCTGCGTAAAAGATACATAGACATAGATATGTCAATGTAAAATGAATGCTGTGAATAGTAAGTTATACTTTTAAATCATCATACAGAATGTGTAAAAACCCACTTGCACAGTATTAATACAGTGTTAGTGATATTTATTTGCTTTTATTAATTGTCATGCTGGTCATTTTTTTCTCTTTCAACTTTTATCATTTCTACTTACAGTGCGTTGCGAAAGTATTCGACCCCCTTGAACCTTTCAACATTTCGCCACATTTCAGGCTTCAAACATAAAGGTATAAAAAATATTTTTTTTGTCAAGAATCAACAACAAGTGGGACACAATCGTGAAGTGGAACGAAATTTACTGGTTAATTTAAACTTTTTTAACAAATAAAAAACTGAAAAGTGGGGCGTGCAATATTATTCGGCCCCCTTGCGCTAATACTTTGTAGCGCCACCTTTTGCTGCAATTACAGCTGCAAGTCGCTTGGGGTATGTCTCTATCAGTTTTGCACATCGAGGGACTGGAATTCTTGCCCATTCTTCCTTGCAAAACAGCTCGAGCTCAGTGAGGTTGGATGGAGAGCGTTTGTGAACAGCAGTCTTCAGCTCTATCCACAGATTCTCGATTGGATTCAGGTCTGGACTTTGACTTGGCCATTCTAACACCTGGATACGTCTATTTGTGAACCATTCCATTGTAGATTTGGCTTTATGTTTTGGATCATTGTCCTGTTGGAAGATAAATCTCCGTCCCGGTCTCAGGTCTTTTGCAGACTCCAACAGGTTTTCTTCCAGAACGGTCCTGTATTTGGCTCCATCCATCTTCCCATCAATTTTAGCCATCTTCGCTGTCCCTGCTGAAGAAAAGCAGGCCCAAACCATGATGCTGCCACCACCATGTTTGACAGTGGGGATGGTGTGTTCAGGGGGATGAGCTGTGTTGCTTTTACGCCAAACATATCGTTTTGCATTGTGGCCAAAAAGTTAGATTTTAGTTTCATCTGACCAGAGCACCTTCTTCCACACTTGATGTGTCTCCCAGGTGGCTTGTGGCAAACTTTAAACAAGACTTTTTATGGATATCTTTGAGAAATGGCTTTCTTCTTGCCACTCTTCCATAAAGGCCAGATTTGTGCAATGCACTGATTGTTGTCCTATGGACAGACTCTCCCACCTCAGCTGTAGTTATCTGCAGTTCATCCAGAGTGATCATGGGCCTCTTGGCTGCATCTCTGATCAGTCTTCTTCTTGTTTGAGATGAAAGTTTGGAGGGATGGCCGGGTCTTGGTAGATTTGCAGTGGTCTGATACTCCTTCCATTTCAATATAATTACTTGCACAGTTCTCCTTGAGATGTTTAAAGCTTGAGAAATCTTTTTGTATCCAAATCCGGCTTTAAACTTCTCCACAACAGTATCTCGGACCTGCCTAGTGTGTTCCTTTGTCTTCATGGTTCTCTCTGCGCTTTAAACAGAACCCTGAGACTATCAAAGAGCAGGTGCATTTATACGGAGACTTGATTACACACAGGTGCATTCTATTTATCATCATCAGTCATTTAGGACAACATTGGATCATTCAAAGATCCTCACTGAACTTCTGGAGTGAGTTTGCTGCACTGAAAGTAAAGGGGCCGAATAATATTGCACGCCCCACTTTTCAGTTTTTTATTTGTTAAAGTTTAAATTATCCAATAAATGTCGTTCCACAAGGGGGCCGAATACTTTCGCGAGGCACTGTAAATGGGTAACTCAGCGTGGATGTTCAGAATTCTTTGTTCAGTTTTCATGTAGTTCCAGAGCCTAATGGAGGCTTGGAGGCTCCGTGAAAAAAAAAAAAAAGCAATGGAGCATGCGTGCAGCTACGAGCATGAGCGGCGATGATTGACAGCCCTTGGCATCACTTGATTGGTTAAACTGGACGGCATCGTGGATTTTGAGCTATAGCTCAGAGAAGGGAAGGCGGGACTTACCTGTAAATATTAGAATTCATAAAATGACTTATTTTATATCAATATTTAAGGCCAGGAGGTCAATTTAATACCAGACTATCACTTTAATACAACTTAGAAATAATACTGTTTGCTACAGAAAGACAGAATGTTAATAATGTTAATGCCATTTTATGTTGATTTATTGTTATTAAAAACAAATACAGTGTATATGTACACTGTTGTCATTTATCTTTCCATTCAACCAACCATTTACAGAAAATAGTTAACTATAATTTTGCCGATAGTTGGAAATGCGATTAATTACAATTAATTAATTTTTAAGCTGCTAACTTGATTAAAAAAAAATATCTTTTGACAGCCCTAGTCATGAAATGAGGTTGTGGCAATGCTGTCAGTGTTTGGCTGATGACCCTGCTAATGGAGGGTTTTGACAGACTCTTTCATCACTGCTGCATTGTTGCATTTAACCTGTTGCCAAATACCTCACTGTTGATGACTTTCATTTTGGGTGGATTTTCATTGTGGCATTGGGTTGGAGAAGTAACTGCATCTCTAATGTTTTCAACCACAAACATGATTCCTGCACAATCCAATCTGTAGCGTTTCACTATAATTCACTGTCATCCAGTCTCTCCTGACTCCTCTTACCTTTTTGTCCTCTTTATGAACTCTTCAGTTGCTAAAAGTCCTCCTCTCTACTCTTGAGAGATCTCATCTTAGGAGCTCTTTTAAGAGCTAGGATTCTTTCTGAGTATGTCAAGATTCTAAGAATATTCTTAGAATTTGGCCACTAGGAGCAGCTCTTAGCACTAAGAATCTTTAGGAATACGGACCTAGGTCACTATCCCAGCTCCTAGGACAAATAATGATCCATCCCTTATTTGTATTTTAGTCCAAATGACTCAAGACATTCTTTCCTTGTGGATTGAAAAAAATCACATTTGGCAGGCTTTCTTGAATAATATAAAATAAAATCCAACATGTAGTCTCAAATGTTTTTACTTTTTACTAACCTTGATGCATGTCTTTGCCATTGACACAGCTTTTTCAGAAGAGGGGATTACAACACAAGATTTTAATGTCATCATTACGCACATTACAGCAGAAAAAAGGAGGATTTACGAGCACTTACAGGGAATTTACACAGTAGGCATTAACATCACATAAGTGTTGACTGCGTGCATATGCACGTAACATTACGCAGCTGTGTATACACTGGCTGTGCGCGCAGGCGTGTAGGCTCCCTGTGTAGTCTATGGAGAAGTGTAGAGGACAGTACAGGCCAGAGGACTGATCAGAGCAACAAAAATCACATGCATGAGATTATGGCAGTAAAATGACAGTGGTCACATGTGGTTATATATTGTACATTCTGAAATTAAAAAACACTCAACTCATGGGGAATTCCAATGACTCTTCATAAGTTCTGAACCATATAGCCTTTAACAGTGGACAGACTTTCCACCTGCCGGCTGATACTAAGGGAGTTTTTTGTTGTCTTGCGTCCCACTTCCTCCTTGTCTCCACGTGGCCGACATTCTGAGCCCGCTACCAACAACTCCGCCACACAGTCTATAAATAACCCACACAAAGAAGCATATTTTCCTCCACTCATGTCCATAGCAACACATCACAAAGTGTCCCTTGTTTTTGTTTGGCGACACCTCCTGGGATTCAGTCTGGACGGTCAGGGGTGCAGAGAGGAGAAGGGAGCGGCTGGGTTGCAGACTGAGGGAGGGAAAGAGGCTGAGGCTAGTGTCCTGGTGGCTAGACTTCCAGAGAAAAGATGTTTTATCGCAGACCTGCAAAGTGTTGCCCAATTCACATTTCTGTGCGACTCTTGCCAGCTTAATTGTGGAAGACAACAGGATTTGAATTTTAATTAAATGGGCTTGAATTTTTCCAAATTAAATTTTAACCCTGAAGAAGCATGTTTGAATATTTGTGTCTTTGCATTTGTCACTAAAATTTCAGTTTACAAATTTCAATGTGACTAAAATTTGAAAATGACATTCACTTTCAAAATATTTTTTTTTGTTGTTGAAAAAAATACCGATTATTTGTTCCATCAGAAATTGAATGGACCTGAATTCATTTTTTAGAATTTTTTTCAACATCTTAAATACTTTTGCTAGCATTATCTTGTCATTTAAATTGCAGTGCTAGCGTCTTCTTTGTTTATTTTGCTATGATTAACTTCCATTTATCAAGTAGTAGTAGTAGTAGTAGTAGTAGTAATCTTTATTTATATACCGCCTTTTCACTGCAGATCTGAGTCTCAAAGCGGTTTACAATTGTTAATTTTGGGCATTTGTCTCTCACTCCACACAGAGATGGGAGCGGGGTCGCCAGTACAGGAGGCGCATGCTAGAACTATTAGACATATTTTTAGTGGTAGGGGAAACCGGAGTACCCGGAGGAAACCTACGCAGACACAGGGAGAACATGAAAACTCCACTCAGAAAGGCCCTGGTCCGACCGGGATTCGAACCCAGGACCTTCTTGCTGAGAGGCGAGAGTGCTATCCACTCTGCCACTGTGCCGCCCATTGTCAAGTTTTTTTTTTTTGCACAGTGCACTTTAATTAGTTTGATCATCTAGATAGCTATGGTCAGCCGATATTATAATAGATCCATGGGGTCACAACGGGCTACGTCGCTACTGTCTCTGCAGAGATAAGCTATCGGAGCTAGCACAATCAACACATTTAAATGTTAAATGTCGGAGAATACATTATACATATACATTCTTAACACACAGGCATGGAGGTTTTCAGAATTATCTGTTCATGTTTTCATGACAAAAACACTGTTTTAATGTGAAAAAAGTGATCGCGATAAACCCAGAAGTAACCATTAACCCTCTAGGCGCCACGGTCGACTTAAGTACTGTTAAGTACTGTTAAGTACTGTTAAGTACTGTTAAGTACTGTTAAGTACTGTTAACGGCCAAGTGTGTCCAACTCAAGCCCCGGTGATCCAAGATGGCGCCCTTTTCAAATGAATGGCTTGTGCTCAGTAGCGCATGGGACTTCACGGAGACCGGGAGATTAGAAGAACTCGCCTATATTCGGGCATTGTCTGGTCCTCCCGGTTCTGCGCTGTGGACGAGCTCCCATGATGCATTGCGGGGTCGATAGAACGGTCGATAGTTTAACTTCAGTCCGTTCGAAAAAACAGGAAGAAAACACAGGAAGTACAGCCGAGTCAGAAATGCGGTATGTAGGCAGCGACTTCTCGGCCTATCACAGCCGACTACAAACCGCAAGACTTTCTGGGAAATGCAAAAACATTAACCTGCACCATGCGTAGCGTCCATGGATCATGGATCTATTATAATGGCCATGGATCTAAAGATCGTGTTCAATGCCGCGTCAATAGTTATGCAAGTCCGTGTGAGGAACAGCATGTGCGGCGCGGGAGAGGCAGAGGGTACAGAGACTCGATGCATTCGGCAAAAGCAAGAGATTAACTTTCCAGAGCCGTCACGGGGACACAAGACACTCGAAAACAGTCAAAACAGGAGCTAACCAGGACTAAACCAGGATTTAACCAGGATTAAGCCAGGACTAACTATGGGGGAGACTGCTTGTGAACATTTGCCGTCAGCCTCATTCCCCTGTGACTGTAAACAAGGCTGCTAACATGTGTTAGCCGACACGACAAATGTATTTATTTAGGCTTTGAAAAATAAACAATATATATATATATATATTAGGGCTGTCAAAATTATTGCGTTAACTCACGTTAATTAAAATTTTTATTAACGCGTTAAAAAAAAATTAACGCATGTCCGAATGACCCGCCCATTTATCCATAATATCACTCAAAATGCTGCGTGTGAGATACATCAGAGCAGGTAGGCCCTCTGAGAATTCTTGTTTTAACATTAATACAACTTTAGGACGCATTTGCAGAGGATCTAATTATGGATTTAGGGTAAGTTTATAATTGGGTCACTCACCGCTAATGTTCACAATTCTTTGTTCACTTTTCATGTAGTTCCAGAGAGCTGTTACTCGCCTGCCGCGGGAAAACCTTTGGGATCTAAGGTTGTGTTGGGATTTTTACAACACAAAGTTGTAAAAATCCCTTTTATCTTTCTTCAGGATTGAGAATTGCATAAATTCTGGATTGATGGAGCTTGGTTGTACCACACCTTAGTACAAATTACATTTCATACTAAGGTCTGGATTTGCTCCATTGAGCTCCGTTAATAGGTGGGAGAGGTTTTCTCCTTTTGCAGATTGAAACGATTGGATCATTCTGAGTTTACCGTGACGTATGTAGTGCGCCCGAGTGTGTTAGCATTTAGCATTTAGCCTAGCCATCTCCTTTGCTGCTAACTGAGCCCGTGGGGAGTAGCGCCACAATTTTGACCAGCGATTACATTTGCTAAACATTCCTCTTGCTCCGGCTTCAATTTCTTGATAGAACCAGACCGGATTACTTCACTATCGCATTCTTCGCCACTGCCAAACCACAACCTGACGTCACCGGCACCGACCTACAACACCCGCCTTCCGCGCTCTCTGAGTAGCCGGTCGAAATACGCCCGCTTGTATTCGTTAACACAGGGACCAGACCCAGACGTTACATGCAGTGAAATTATGATTGAGCGGAGTGTACGGATGGCTATGGCCAGGCTAGATTGATGGGGGTAAATAGTGCAAAGAGAAAGTTCGTCCTAACTACATTCGGAAGAGTTCAGATGGACCTGATACAGCGGTCCAGATCCAGTCCCAGCTAAACATAGCTAGGACTGGCCCTGGATGCTCCACAGTTGGACAAAGTGTTTTCATGAGAGAAATTCTTCCGACCACAAGCACAAATCCGCCTCCTGCACTTGTTGTGGTTTTACGAACGGGATGAATGTTACTACTTTCAGATAGTCCTTATCAAAGTATCTGGAATCGCTCCGACAAGGACCATAACTGCAGTGTTTTGTTGTCACCATGATTCAATGATATAGCCCAAATAAATACACGCGCATGTAGAGAACACAGTAGAACTCAACGGAGACGTACACAATGTTTGTCCGAAACATGCACGCATGTGCATTCATCGGAGCTATATTTAGCACATTCCATAAACCCGACAGTGCCCTATAGTAGCGTTACACAGTATTTCGGTCCCTCAGGTGCAGCGTTAGTTTCCCCTTTGTTCCTTTAAAAAGAGGAAACACTCCCATTGGACTCCATGTAAGGAAATGACAATTCCACAGCTTGAACTCCGTATGGCTCCTTATTTCTTTAGCTGCAAAAAGTTACGTGCTCTTTCGGCTCCACTCACTCGTGTATACCTCCGTAAACAAAGCAAAACCCCCCCCTCTCTCTGGCGGTAACGTAAATATAAGGGTTAACAAAATCTACATTAGCTCTAAAGGCTCGAGGTGGTGGGAATCAGCTGCCACCCAATTCACAGAGCACCACCCTCACTTATCCTCCTGGTCCTCCTGGTCCTCACTGATCGTCCTGCAGGTGGAGGGTCCACAGAAGGCTTCTCTGTAGGTGAGAGCACAGCCTTGATCTTTCATCGGGGGCTTACGTCAAATATTAATCAAACAAATAACGCTAGATAAGTTAATACCAGTTTATAACAAATATATAAACAAATTGGCAACACTATACAGTTTGTGCTACATGCAAAATGGCAAACTAACTAAATATATCCATAGTAACGGAGAGACATGAGATTTCAACTTCAGTGAAGAGAAAACATAGTTAATTTGCGCATGCGCAGAACAATTGAAAGAGCACACAACTCGACATAACACCGGATGTGTTATGTGAATTTTTCACCATCATATTTTTTGGTGGCAAATTTAGACTGTTGAATTTAAATGAAAAACATTATTAAATTAATTATCAGTGACTGAAATTCGCTAGCAAAAATATTCAAGATGTTAAAAAATTCCAATGTATTAATTCAGGTACATTTAAAATTCAATTTCTGATGGAACAAATCCGTCTTTATTGTTTTTCATTGAAAAAAAAAAAGAATATTTTGAAGGTATGTCATTTTGAAATTTTAATATTGAAATTTGAAAACTGAATTTTCAGTTACTGAAAGGCAATGATAAAAATATTCAAACATGCTTTTCAGGGTAAAACATTTCAAATGGAAAAATTCTAAATCTGACACAAAAAATTCTTCTATAATTAATACTCATACTATTAATCAAAGCTTATTCCTAAATGCTACCGTGGCCTGTTTATACATTGTTATTCGTAATAATTTGTTCTACAGAAAACACTGGATAATTTCAAGTCCGAGCTTTTATTATTAAAATACTATTTTTAATAGTATTATACTAATTAAAATAGTTTTAAAATACTATTTTAATAATAAAACCCTGCCACAAGCAGAAAATTAGAACTTTAGTTAAGTGGAGGCATCTACAATATCAGACATATTTTCCCCTGCATACGACTCTGTGCTGAATCTTCCCCATTCGATATGTTACTGGCAAATATGCTGAGACTTTCTCTAGTGTTCTAAACAAATCAATCAGTGCTGAGCATTTATCTTGTTCTGGAATTGTGCAGGTGCCATAAAACTGACCACAAACCTGCAAAAACAAACTGCATAAAACTGCTGCCTGTTGTACCTTTATGAGTCATGGTGGGATTGGCCTTGTTCTGTCAGGAGCCATATGTCGGTGGTGGCTGACATTGGGCTGATGGATGGAGAGGTTGTAGGGTTATCTGCCAGATGTGTGTGCTGCTGTGCGTGTAAATCTCTTCCGGATGTAGATCAGACTCTGCCTCAGCTCCATCGTATCCACAAGCTTAACTATTCACTTTCTACAGAAATCACCCCTGGAAAAGAAGCAATTTGCAAACCACAAAAACTGTTATTTAGGGCTAGTCATTGATCATATGAAACTAAACAATTCTCAACTAATTTAATAATCAATTTAATTGTCTCATGTCATGCCCCCCCCCCCCCCCCCCCCCCCCCTGTCTCACCCATGTCTCCTTCATGTCTCCTACTGAAGCGCAGCCAAAACTCACAAAATTCAAGCTCTGGTACCTAAACTTTCACTTGCATTAACAATGCATGTTTTTTGTGCAGTAAAATATGAACGGTACTTGTCTCAAGTCGCTGACAAAGCTTTATGTCAAGGCCTGGTGTTCATTAACAAGTACTGTCCCAACCAAATAAACAAATAACTAAATTCAATACTATAACATGGAACCTATATCTTTAAGCCCAATGCAACTAACTTGCCATGTAATTACTGTAAACTAAGTAATTATACTTATTCTGGATTGAGGACATGGGGCTCTGTGAGCCATTGTTTGAAAAGTTTATTCTCAGGTCTAAAATGATTACGTAACGGCGAAAGCTGAACAGTGTGTGTTTAGTTGGCGTGAGGCTACGTCATCACGCTGGTGGGGGGAGTCAATCCATGTTCAGGCTGGTTAGTGGATATTCAATTACAGAACTAAAAGTCATCTTTATGAAAGACAAATATTATTATAGCATGAAATTTAGAACTTTCAATACTATTTTAAACTATATTTATCTTGTTTTTAATGTCCTGTAAATTATTATTAGTGACTATTTATTCTAGTCTATCTATGTTTACTGTATTTTTATCCATTACTCTTTTTATAACTACTACATATGCTGCATTGAAAGTAGTTTTCACTCAATAAGAGTAATACTAAGCCACAAAAAAGCTCCTTTTCCGCAGCACAACTTATCATCTCAGAATTAAAAAAAAAAATACAAACATATTTATATAAAAAATTAATATCTGATATCTATATTGGCAAATATAGTAAACACAAACTACCGAGGAAAATGAGGAAACCTGAATATATCCAATGTTATCTTGTGCCTTTCTGTGTATCTGTGTTTGGGTAGTCTTTTAGCTGACCTTTTGCGTCTGCGAGTATATTTTTATTTTTACCTTTTGCAATATAGGAACTACTTTGAAGATTTTTTATTTTATTTTTTCAATTCAATTCTTACTTGAATTGAACTTAAGCTGGAGTATGCAGCTAAAGAAGACTCAGTATTGTGGACAGATGTTTCGGATGAATTATTATGAGACATTTGTTGGATAGTCATTTAAATAGTGGAGAGACGGTATCAAATTTGTGGAAAAAGTCCGAAGGCCACATAGAAACATGAAATAGGGCCGCTCGCTTTCCAGCTCTGAATTAGATTCATTTACTGCTAAGTGCTGCCAGAGGGCAGATTAGCGATATATCATGGGTGTTTTCTTAATCCCCTTGACACGATCACACATCTGGGACCACCATCACGAGGTGGTCAGAACTGTGGTCAGGATGGTCAGGATCAGAACTTTTCATCTTTCCATCTGTTTTCTTCCCCTCAATCCAGGCCTGTCAATCTCAGAACCATGGGCCAAATTCGGCCCACAAGACTATTTTTAGTGGCCCCTAACATGATTTATAATCAATATGAACTTTCTGCTGATAGACTATTGCCGCTTTTCCACAGTATCAGTACGGTACAGTACAGTACGCTTCAGCGCGGTTATTTTGCGTTTCCACTAGTGGATGGTATGGGAGATTTGCGTACTTTTCCGTACTGCCTCAGCCGTGGTTCCATCCCCATAGTACCGTACCATGACGTCACGTTGGCCCACTGCCTTACACTGATTGGTCAACGAGTGTCGTCACTGGAAGCGACATCTGACCCTTTGGGAAAAACAACTCAGCCATCTTGAAAACCGTCTGCTCTGCTCGGCTCTGCTTCGGCTACATTACGTCCTCCTCACTCCAGAGAAATGGAATTGCACAGAAAGCCCCAAAAGTCCTGGTCGGTGGACAGGGTCCACACGTTCCTTTCTTCAGGCCAAAAGAAAGAATTCAAAGGCAGCTCGAGGCTCAACACAGTTTTCAGGGAGATGGCTCTGGATTTGTGACTAGTTTGTGGTAATCCTGGAAATAACTGGTTAGCTACGTATCCCGTTGGCCCAAGGCTCTCACTGAAATGTATTTACTGTGTAAATGGTCGATTGTCTGTTGTACACAGTGAGCTAGCTACAATTAGCTTAATTTAGCTATCGATAGCCGCTAAGCTAACGTCCTCCCTGTGCTACTGTGCTTTATCTCGTATTATCTGCAGTATTCACGTGTTGTCATTCTGTTTTGTGCTTGTATTTAAGTTGTCGTGTGTATATTTGTATGAGAATCCCTTTCCATAAGTGTGGAGATTACCAACGAGTAATGAGTGACCGGAGTATTCTACTCATCTGGACCTGGTCTGGACCTGGTCTGGATCTGGTCTGGATCTGGTCTCAGACATACGTGCTTTTGACTTTGTAAACTGTTGGTTTCGCACTTTACTTTTGTTTTCAATAAATCTGCGATTGTATCAAGACTGTGTTTCATTCATTTATTATTATTGTAGCTGAGGTTTGGGTATCGATTGATTGTCTGGTCTCGGAGTCTTCTGTAGTCCAGACCCGAGTCCGGACTAGCCTAGCCGCTAACTCGCTACCCCTATGGCTGCCGCTGTCTCTCCCTCGGTCCTTTACTGCTCGAGTTGCCATATGACGAGTTTAAACCCTGGATCCTCTTCTGAGGGCAGTGATAGATGTGTTAAGTGTAGTATAGTAGTAGCTTTGGAATCCAGGGTTAGTGAGTGAGCTGAGTCTCGAACTAGCGCTAGCATTAGCTATAGCCTAGCAGTATCCTCGGACATGCAGCCCTCCTCTGCTACACAGGCTGCTGTTGCTACAGGTCCCATTCAGATTGTACAGAGCAGTCAGCACCATTGACTTCACAGTGTCCGAGTCATTCTTTAAAGACATAAGCATTTTCAAAAACTACTCGTGCTGTGCTGAATTTTCTATTAAACGCTTGCTCTGATATTATAATAAATCCATGCACCGCACCAGTACTAGTTACACGTCGCACGTAAATGACGTGGTCTGACAACGCTGAGGACATACTGGGGGTACTATTTTTGATGGAAAAGCACGCGAACTGGGCCATTGCGCGCCGTGTAGAGTCAAAACGTACCGTACTAGGACTGTGGAAAAACTGCATAAGTCATACACCTTTTTTTTCACATAAACAGTTGTGTTTACCTTGTTCTAAAATTTTAAAATAAACACACCATTAGCAGTAGATAAAACAATATGTCTTTATATGCCCTGACCAGCTCATATTTTTGTTTTGCTTGGCCCCTGACACCCCTGCCTTAATATATTTTTAGGTTGGGGGCAGTCAGAGCGACCACCCAAATCATATAGCACCGGCCGGAACGTTCCATCCTCCATGAAACCTTTTGATGCCTCCGCTTGATCCTGCTGTATAGAGCGCTATTTTCTGTTCTCTTCTGGATCATTTACAAGGTGTCGCGGTCATCAATGATTGAGTAGCGATTATGCAACTGGAAATGCAGGGGGCGATTGAGTTACCGTGAAGGAGGGATCCAGCAGGTATTCGGGCAGACAGTGCACTTTGCGCAGGTAAGTAGGCTGCTCACTGAGACGCTGAGACAGAGGACGTAGCTCCCTTCACTTTGTCATGGTAGAAGGCTTTTAATTTAGCGAGTGCCTAATGAAGCGCTTACGTGAAGTCTTGAGTATCAACGGATGGAGAGCACAAACACAAACACGCCTCTTATACAGGGAAATAAATGGGGATATAATTTCGACCTATTCATTAGGACCTGTAAGTGTGAAAAGTGGCGTCCAAATGCCATTACATCAACAACAAAAAACGTCAACAACAACGGACTGACTACAGACACAACTTCAATTCAATTCTCGACAGCAGAACTCACACACGTAAACATGTTACAAACACCAGTGAGACCATGGATCTATTATAATAACTGGATAGGGTATTACTAGCTTGTAGCTGAATAACTCATGTGCTCGGGGGATTCTCGCGGTACTGCAGACTAGACCAGACTTAATTCACGTGGGCTACCCAGAAATTTTCCCCATAGAACTCAATGCATATTAAAACAGCTCGACCTCAGCTGACAGAGAACCTACAGCTTTAATAAAGATCGGATTTTGTGGGGATTTTAGTGTCCCTTGTCATCCTGAACTTTATTTCTTCTTAAATCCTTCGGTTTTGTTTAAATCCACACTTTAGTGCCACAAACTCTGCCCGTCTGGCTCTCGCTCTTACTCCCGCTCTGATGAACTGCTCTGATTGGTCAGAGCGCGGCCGAGCCCCTCTGTGCACGTGCGTGAGACCCACACACGCGTGTTTGGCGCAATGCATTATGGGAGATTATCCACTGCGCAGAACCGGGAGGACCAGACGATGCCCAAATACAGGCGAGTTTCCCATAGATCTTTGCGAGTTTCCCATAGATCTTTGCGAGTTTCCCATAGATCTTTGTGAGTTCCAGGCGACTTCCGCTAATCTTTCAGCCCCCATGCCGTCACAAAGCGCCACTGAGCACAACCATTCATTTGAATAGGGCGACATCTTGGATCGCCGGGGCTTGAGTGAGACCGGGAGGTAAAGGGGGTTCTAAGGGCCTCCCCCAGAAAAAAATGTTTTATAACCTCAAACCTTTATAACCTCAAAAAGCAGTTCTCACATTGCTGATGATATGTTCACGTTAATCAAATCAATTAGTGTTTTTTGTATGTCTTCTGGTATGGACCTTTTACTTTTGTGTCCGAAATAAAGTATTGAATTGAATGTCAATTTAATACTTAATTTTAACCTATTCAAATAAAAATAAAAAATAATTTCCCCATTTATTTCCCTGTTAAAGAGGTGTGTTTGTGTTTGTGCTCTCCATCCGTTGAGACTCTGTTCATTGGCGATGTTTTTCCGAATGTTTCTCGTTTGCTGTCGGAATCACTGTACATTTTGAATTAGTTGGTACTCGCTGTGATGTCACAGGATGTAGCGTGATCCTGACAGACTGGATTCATGCACCATCTTACTAATATTTACAGTCTATGGTCTTACCATATTGTACTCATTACGTTTCGTACATGTAGGGAAATAAGAATTGACAGGAGTTTACGGATGCTAAGGCCAGGCTAACAGGCTAACTTGGATTTCGTCATGTGACTTTTAAATCAAAGGCACAATCAAACGCTGTATTCAAACTCAAACATTTGTATAATATAAATGTGATGACCTTTAGAAATGACTCGTTTCATTTTAATGATCAATCTACAAGACTGAACACATGAGAAAGTTATAGTAGTGACTCGCGCGTATTTCACGGTGTCCTGATAGAGCCGCAGTCCTAGCGCTGCTCGCTGCAGCGGTTCCACTGAAGGTAAATTCTCCATGTGAGGAACATAGTTGTGTATAAAACAGAGGGTCCTGTTCTTCTGCAACTCGTTGAAGTTCATTGACTGTTTTCACAGAGGCTGCGATCAAGTCCATCCCATGGATCTATCCTTGTCTCTAACACATGTAGCCTTCTTCCTCTTCTTCCTCTACCGTCCAAAGTAGGGCTGGGCGATATGGCTGAAAACTATATCACGATATAAGTCATTCATATCGGTCGATAACGATATATATTGAGTTTTTTTTTTTTACCTAAATAAATATATTTGTTGTGTGGGCTAACCAACCTTAGCAGCCTTGTTTACAGTCACGGGGCGATGAGGCTGGAGAAATATGTTCACACTGTGTCCATGGTTGTTAGTCCTGGTTTAATCCTGGTTTTTTATTCCTGGTTTAGCTCCTGGTTTAGCTGTTTGAGGGTCTTGTGTCCCTGTGACCGCTCCGTGCGGCTCTGTGCCGCACATGCTTCCCGAGGAAAAAGTTAATCTCTTGCTTTCGCCGAATACATCGTGTCTGTCCACTGCCTCTGCCGCCGCACATGTTATTCCGCGCACGTACGTGCATAACCATTGACACTGCATTGAAACACGAGCTATAGATCCATGGACACTACGCATGCTGCGGTTGTTGTTGTTTTTGCATTTCCCACAAAGTTTTGCGGTTCCTGCTCGGCTGTTATTGGTCGAGAAGCCTCCGCCTACATCCCCCACAATGCCATGTGCTTATGAGTCGGCTTTACTTCCGGTGTTTTCTTCCTGTTTTTCCTGACGGAGTTAAGTTAAACTATCGAACATTCTATCGACCCCATCCTCTATTGATATCGAACACATGTCTATCGCGATATATATCGTTTTATCGCCCAGCCCTAGTCCAAAGCCTCCTCTTCTCCTTTGGTCTGTATGGAGCTATTATTGTTTCAATAATATTTGTTTGTGCGTAAAAAGATTTGTGCGTGCGTAACCAGATTTGTGTGTACGTAAAAAGATTTGTGCGTGCGTAACCAGATTTGTGTGTGTAAAAAAAAATGTGTGCGTGTGTAAATAGATTTGTATGTACGTATCAAGATTTGTGTGTGCGTAAAAAGATTTGTGTGTGCGTAAAAAGATGTGTGTGTGCGTAATAGGGATGTAAAAAACTATGAATTTTCATGACCGACCACCGAGCCTCATTAACCGGTTGAAACCGGTTAACCGCGTAGTTTAAAATAGTCCACGTTCTTTGAAATAACAGCCATTTCGAGCCGCGTACTTTTCATAAGTGCAGCTCTGCGTTCTACTGGATCAGAGCCGAGACAGCGGCGCCCAAACCCGCAACAGCTCCGGCACCTTTGCGCACAGAGAACTGCTTTTTTAAGCTTCCCATTCTGCTGTGCTGCGGGTTAATACCAAAACTTTCTAGCAGCAAACGACGGCTCGTTCACATGGTCAGAGCAGCGAGTGACGAGCCGCGTCTCACAGGTCTTCACAAAAGTTTAAATACAAGTGATGTGTGTGGAGCTGATCCCGAGGACCATAAACACAAACATGTTCCATGTGTTTGACTGGAGCCGCGTATTTGCGCGAATCCTTTGGGCTCCGTGACACAGAGGAGCGCGACAGACCGGTATGTGTGTGTGTATGTATATGTGTGTGTATGTGTGTGTGTATGTGTGTGTGTATGTGTGTGTGTATGTGTGTATGTGTGTGTGTGTAAATGTAAGCTCCAATGTAGTTCTGACCCGCGCCAGTGTGCAACTTTGACGGTAACAGAGGGGAGAGATGATGCGTGTGGATGTTACGTATGGAGAGGGGGAAAGTGTGTGTGTGTGTGTGTGTGTGTGTGTGTGCATATGTGTGGCTCGTGCGGCGTGAGAGTCGTCCCGGAGTTTATGATACATGGGCGCACACAGCTAGATACAGACCCGCTCGTCACACCGTGCAAATAGGGCTTAAAATAGCGTTATTAAGAGACCTCCCCTCTCCCCTTTTTCTCTTTTTTAACCGACAGTTTTGACCGGTTAACGCTGTGACGGTCAACCACCGGTTAAACGGTCGCCGATTTACATCCCTAGTGCGTAACAAGATTAGTGTGTGCGTAACTAGATCTGTGTGTGTGTAAAAAATAAAAAATAAAAAAATTGTACGCCCTAAACACAAGTCTTTTTTTTATTTTTTTACACCCAGATCTTTTGACACAGTCCTGCCTTCGCAGATTCGAAAGTGTAACTTGGACTGTGTGCGTGTGTAAACAGATTTGTGTGTAATTTGACATTTGTGCCTGTAACAGAACAATCTGTGTGTAAATAACCACCTTGTACAAAGAGAAGAACGGAAAAAAGCCTAAGTGCTACGCACAAGCTCTCGTTTTACACACAAATCTCTTTTTGACACACTTCTGCCGCCAAGCGCGTCTCAAAAGAGATAGAGATTCGTAGTAAGTAATCTTTATTTATTAAGTAATCTTTAAGTAAGGGCGGCACGGTGGCTGAGTGGATAGCACTCTCGCCTCTCAGCAAGAAGGTCCTGGGTTCAAATCCCGGTTGGACCAGGGCCTTTCTGAGTGGAGTTTGCATGTTCTCCCCGTGTCTGCGTAGGTTTCCTCCGGGTGCTCCGGTTTCCCCTACCACTAAAAATATGTACAATAGGTCTGGCATGTGCCTCCTGTACTGGCACCCCCACTACCAAAAATAACAATTGTAAACCGCTTTGAGACTCCGATGTGCAGTGAAAAGGCGGTATATAAATAAAGATTACTTAGATAGAGATTCGTAAGTGCAATGTGGTTGTATTAGCAGTACACCAGCAGATGGTGCTGTTGTAGCTGGTTATGAGGACATGTACTTCCGGATCACACCGGTGCCCGCAGTGACGTCACTGAGAGTGAAGCGCTGGTATGATTCTTTTATTTTCTAAAGACGTTGCTATGGTCTTTTCTCAATTTGGGGGATCAGACAAAAAAAAAGATGTTGAAACCTTTAGTACTTCTGTTACAGAACAGTAGGACTGAGGAGCACACAAGATAAGTGAGCAAAAACTAAAACCTAAAAACTAATACCTGCTTCATATTTGGTGAATAGAATTTGGAGGGGAATTTTTGTGTCCTTTTGGCTTCAGAAGTAAATTTAGCCCTTGCTATAATTGTGAGTTAATGAAAATAGCTCATTATTATTTATTCAGTACTTTTGAAATCTCAAAGTTAATTTAAACAATGTGTAAAAGAAAGAAGTCTACATGGTTCTGTAGTCTCTACGAAGCTACAAAGGAAACGCTCAAGTTGGCGTTGTGGTGTGCATTGCTGCAGAATCATCCGCAAATCACTGCTTCAGAAAAGAAAATCTGCAAAGAAAATTAAACGATGAACGTTAGGGTTGCACGATATATCGAAAAAAATATTGTTTTTTTTCCTTTATGAAAGACAACAAAACAGACAGACACATCAACATTCAACAAGAACAACAAACAAACAAATAAATATATGCATTTGGAGGTCATTTGTAGCCTGGTCGTACCACACCTTAGTACAAATTACATTTCATACTAAGGTCTGAATTTGCTCCATTAAGCTCCGTGAACAGGTGGGAGAGGTTAACTCCTTTTGCAGATTGAAACGATTGGATCTGAGTTTACCGTGACGTATGTAACGCGCCCGAGTGTGTTGTTAGCATTTAGCATTTAGCCTAGCCATCTCCTTTGCCACTAACAGAGCCCGTGGGGAGTAGCGCCACAATCTTGACCAGCGATTACATTTGCTAAACATTCCTCTTGCTCCTGCTTCAATTTCTTGATAGAACCAGACCAGATTACTTTACTATCGCATTCTTCGCCATTGCCAAACTACAACCTGCCCGTTCGGCGCAAACTCTTGACGTCACCGGCACCGACCTAAAACACCCGCCTTCCGCGCTCTCGGAGTAGCCGGTTGAAATACAACCGATTGTATTCGCTAACACAGGGACCAGACCCAGACGGTTACATGCAGTGAAATGATGATTGAGCGGAGTGTACGGATGGCTATGGCCAGGCTTGGTCATTTGTGTTGTGATTATTTTTTGTTATTTGTCTCTTGTGTTTTAATGCAGATTGCAATTTTAGGTGAAAGACAAAAATATCGCAATAATATCGTAATTCTCAATATCGTGCAGCCCTAGTGGACGTGTTGTGGTAGTTGGAGGAGGCAGAACAATAGTATCCTCCGTGTCAGAGAATATAAATACCTTCAGCATGAATGAACCGCTCTGTGTGTGTAAAGGACAAGGGAGGAGGAAGTCTCTCTTTAGCTGTGCAATGTTACACTCAATGTCCAGATGTGCAATGTCAATAAATGAAGAATAGGGATGCACGGATTCAAGCTTTTTCTAATCTGATGCTGGTCCTGATACTTTGGCTTCACTAATGTTCATTATCAGCCAGTAAACAGGCTTCCCTCAATGTGGGCCTCCCGAGATTTCTCACTTTTCTCGCACTGGGTTTTTAGAGTTGTTCCTTGCAGATGCAGGAGGGTCTAAGGACAGTGCTGACGAGGATCCAGGACACTCCACATTCATCAACATTTATAGACATTGGTCAATGGTCATCTGGCCTTCATGGACCAATGTCTGTGTTTTTATCATTGCATTTCCTGGTTTATTCATTAATCTGTGTTGGTGAAGCAGTCAAGCTTTGTAAAGTCCTCTGTAATAACTACTGTTGTGATTTGGCGCTATACAAAAATAAATTAATCGAATTAAACAGACATCAAGATAAAGGCCTACTCAAGATATCACCCGAGCCAATATTGCCTAACTGATACCCTATCCCACATAAAGTCTAATATTGGCAATTATATCTGGTGTCAAGATCCTATCGGAGCATCCCTAATAAAATATATAAACGTTTTATAAGCATATTGGGCTCTATGCTTACACTGTAGTCTTATAAAAGGGCACGCCTCAAAACATAAATTCCCATCTTCTAAACGTTCCCGAATGCTCGCTGCGCCTCTCCGCTTGGCTCACAGCTTGTTTTGGGAGAGCTGAGTGTGTGTTGCTACGCTAGCACTGTGGGTCATATGTACTGGAAGAGCATGGTGCATTTTCCCCCTGCTGATGACTCACCCTCCGAGTATGGCACTGCTTTAGGGAACCATAACAAACCGTCTCTAGCCAGTGCTGCACTTTCACACACTGTTTTTCGTTTCGGCACAAAGCTTTGCCCGTCTGGACGGTCCAATGACACGGAAGAAATTACTTTTTTGAAAGTCGTGCCTAACAATGCACTTCACAATGTTACTATGCTGTATGATTGGGCTGGGCAACACATAATGGGAAGTCTGTTCATTTCTTTGCAGTTTTCTTGAAACACATTTTTTACACACTGCAATGTTTTATCTCCATGTTACTTAAGAGTGATTAATGCATGCTTGTAAAGTATTTTCCGGATTCTAACAGGGAATTTACACATTAGGCGTTAACTACGCGTTGACTGCGCACATATTTTCTGGATTCTAAGACATTATTACTCTGTCTGTACCCTGTTGTGCACCTCCACTGCTAAAGCTAGAGATTTTATACATGCTTCATTATTATGCTAAAGTAAGTAATTTTATTTGATTTTAGTCTAGAGTTATTGTTTCAACACTGAAATTGTAGGATCTCTTAATAAAAAGTGTTTAAGTGCTTAAGCGGAAGATTCAGTATTTCAAATAATATTTTGGCTCGAATGAGAAAGAAAATCCCTTTCTCCCCTTTTGTAACATTTTGAATATTATTTGATCAGCATTTTCAGTCTTTGGAGAAAATACTGAATTGGTTAAATCACAGAGAAGGTCTAGCACAGAAAGGGAAACAGAGACATTATTCAGTTGGGGATATTTGTCATACCAAAGTTTTCCTTATGTTTAACAGGCCTGTGCAGTCCTGCTCCTATCATGTTCACTCTGCTGGGTGCGGCATTGTTAAATGTTACACAAGCGTGAGAATGCAGAGAACACTGAGACTACAACACTCCCTGTTCACTTTGATTCACCTGCAGGCCAGGACTTGTGTCTAGTGTGTTCTGTGAGAGAGGCTTGCAAACAACAACTTGGTCAATGGTTCAATAACTGATTTTCCAGGCGGGGAAAAAGAGAAGGGAAGTAGTGGTCCAAAAAGTTACAAAAGTTTATTCTACCAAAACGTAAATGTGCGAACAGAAACGGTATTCTGAGCACTATAAAGAAAATGTCAATATCACAGTGAGATGCAGCAGCAGGATCCACTGGTCAGATGGAAGTCCCGGTCTGTTCTGAGCCCCAGCTTTTTATACCTTCCAGCTGATCAGCACAGGTGCGGGGCGAGCGGCTGGAGGTGGGAGGATCTGAGCAGGCAGAGGCATAGACTTGATCCATAACAGCAAGACTCCCATCTTCTGGTCGAGAAAAAACATAATGCTTGATCTAAATCTAACAGTCATTTGGACATGTTCCCAAAATGTTGTAAGTTTCTTTAAGTCTTTTAAACTGATTTCCTAATCTTAAGAACACACTATGAGGGCAGTATGTGTCTTGCTGCAACTGCCTCTGACCCTCACCCGATGCTTCTGCTGTTGTTCTCATTTGACACAGAACTGTTTGCTTGTGTGCAGGTGCGGCTCGTGATGCTCCACTCTCACCACCTCTGCTGATAAACGCCGGCGCTGAATGATGACATCACCATCCCCGACACTCAGCGACAGCAGCGGCTCCTCCAAACACGACGGCAATAATGTATGTGTTTTAGCAGTTGCTCAACATTAGGTCTGGATGAAAGGGTGCAAAAATGTATTCTTTTCAGTATTGCAATATTTTCTACGCATGCAATTAAATAGATACAGTAAAGTATTGAAATACTTGATCTAATAATTTAATAAAAACTTTATTTTCTCTGAGGTACATCCGAGGTTTCTGTTCCTCTATGATTTCTGCTTGTTGTGACTCTAGTCTGTTGTATTTGAATAATGTAGGTATAATGTCTGTAATAAGGCCCTGAATGTTCAAGGCTGTTTCTGCACTACTCTGTAAGAAGTCTGTTGGACTGTTTTTTTTGTTTTTACCATCAAAAGTTTTGTAAACTAATGATTTTGTGAACAAATCAGACCATGGCCTGATGTTTTTTCTTTTATTAGAAAACATTTTATCTTGTGTAAACTTGTGAAAGAGCAAAGTTCTCGTTATTTAACTTTTCTGTCTAATATAAAGATGTGGCTAAATGTGTAAACTTGTGAAAGAACAAAATTGTTTTGAGAGTGAAGAACTAGTAACATTCCTTTCGTGATTTGAAAAGAATGCAAATACTGATTCTGCCTTTCGATTGATTTCATGAGACTTTACTGGCTGATATTAACACAGAATGCCACAGTAACACATGGGACTCCTGCTGTAGTAACTTCGCTGTGAGCATCAGGTGTCAGCAAATAGTGACGGCCAAAAAAGTTTAAAATGGACAGTTTGGGAGAAATAAAGTACATTTTTAGGAATCTGGCACATCAGTCATTTAACGTGTCTTCACCGTAGACATAGATAGGTGGTTGGGGCATTAAAAAGTCGTGAATATAGAATGTTTGGGGCACTAAATGATCTTGCTGGTCGGAAACTTCTGGTTCCTTTGTGACCAGAATCTATACATAGTTCCCACGAAATCGGCAGCAGACTTCCGGTCTCCATTTTTTTGGGCACACCGCGCTACATAGGTAAACGTCCTAGAAGAGGTGACTGAAAAGGATACCAATTTTTTTCGTGTTTTGGACAAAAATGACTTCTCAGAAGTTGAAGTCGTACAGGGAGAGCCTCCAGCTAAAGGAACGCCAGCGATACCAAGTGAAAATGGGACTGATTGCGGGGAGAGATCCATATATGCTAGCAAAGGAGGACCTGAAGAATGATGCTAAGTGCTTACCTGCTGTTACGTACATTGACATCATGAACTACCTCATAAATGCAAAAAGTGCGTACACATTTGAACAGCTGAAGGCATATAAATCAATGGAAGCCATGAATCAGCTGTGTTGTGGATGGGTGCGTGATGTACAAAGTATGACTGTGGAGTCCAACGTGTTGGTGTTAGCAAAGGTATGTAGCCTGCTAGCCTTTATATTTTTCACAGTATTTACGGTACTGTTTCTTATTTTCATGTTATGATTTTTTTTCACACATTCAGGTTTGCCATTCTCAGATGCTGAATGCTGCCCCTCTGCGTCCATGGATCATAGCTAACAAAGATGGGACAATAGAAGCAGCACATTGTGATTGCAAGGCTGGACTAGGTGAAACCTGCAGCCATGTCGGTGCTCTCCTGTTTTACGTTGAATCAGCACACCGCTTGGTTACACAGAGGACTGTCACCCAAGAGAAGGCTTACTGGTGCATACCATCAGCGATTGACAAGGTGCCATATGCCACGATTTGTCAAATAGACTTCACATCAGTAGCGACAAAGAAGAGACGTTTTGAAAGTAGAATCAGTGGTAATGCCCTTGTTTGTTTACCTTTGTCACCTTAAATTCAGCCTGGTATCTGCTGACTGTTTTTGTGTAATGAATGAATTATATATATTTTTGGAATTCTAAATTAGATATACATTCAAATAATGACATTAGACTTACTTTATTGTCTTGCTTATGGGATAAATGTGCACTTACTACTTGTATAACTCCAATACTGTTGTTGGGAAAAGCAGACAATAAGTAAACATATTTTATCCTCATTGCAGGTGAGCCTATTCAACAGCGGTCATCCCAGAAACTTCCTGATGTCCCGAGATCAGCTGCAGACAGACTTGAAATATTGCACGACTTGCATCGCGTGACAAAAGCACTTTGTTCAACAACAGTGCCAGTCCTGATGGGATACCGGTTATCAGTACTGCACCCCAACAGACTCGGAGTCAGTCAGCAGCTGAAGATGGCAGCACTACATGCAGTGCACTCCGTTGTGTTTGTGGTGAACGGTCAGAAACATATATGAGTAATACAGTGAAGTGTGCCAATGAAAAATGTCAGTATGGTTTTCTCCATTTCAAATGTGTTGGCATTAAGAGGAATCCCAAACCTCCATACTATTGTCCCACTTGTAGAAAAGTGATGTGGTAATAAAGTGAAAAGAAAAGAAGTATGTTTCAGAGAACATTTATTTGACCCACAACGGGGAAATTTGTGTTGCATCACAAGTTATGGAACAGTAGGAAAGAGTAGCACACTGTAAAAGATGAGTGAACAATAGCTATACTAATTAAAATAAAACATTCTTTAACTCCCATAAATAACAAGTATAAAATCTATCTTAAATAAAAATAAGTGTAAAAGTTTTACATTTGGCAAAATAAGAGGCGTGTGTATTCTAGTGCCAGCAATATGTAGTTCTATGTTAGCATCTGTACATATGCAGCAGTATCTTTACATCTATACATTAGCAGCATGAGGCTCTGGGACACAGTGACTCAGTAAAGTGACAGTGACATTTGGTTAAGCATAATTCCACACAGCATAGTTCTATGCAATACTTAATCAAAACTAACCACAGACTCACACATGTTGGTTAATGCACAACAAACTGTTGTAATTTTATCAATTGCTGGCACACCCCCCTCTTCACTCATCAAATAGTCAATAGGCAGCTTGCCTTGCAAAATTGTGTACTTATTTCTAACAAGTCCTATCACCCTCTCCACATGAATTCTAACATGGGCGATTCTTCGTGTAGTCTCAACGTCTGTTGCTGATAGCTGAGGTTTCCCACGTGTAAACGCTGGAACATTTATTTCTGCACAGTGGAAACCAACACTTTCTGAAATGTCAAATCCACGGTCGGCTAAAACCAGATCTCCTGGTAACAGCTTGTTCAATATTCCACACTCTTCTGTTATGAACTTATCGGAGGCTCTTCCTCCCCAACTATCCGAAATGAATGATATTGAACCTTGAGGTGTGATGCCTATTAGGTACTTAACAGTATTGTGGTGTTTATAGTTGCTCCATGTTTGAGCTCGGGCCATTAGTCCTGTTGGTCTTTGAATAAATATTTCAAAACAATCAATTATTACTGCAGTTTTCTTTGAAAAGTAAGTCTGAAATTCCATAGGCATTGTCTTTCTCAGTTCTTCTCTTTCTGGCCAATATATCAAAAATCCTAACCGAACAAACAATATATGTATAACAATTAAAAATGTTCTTGAAACGGTTGATGTTGATGTATTGAATCTGTATGCCAAGTCTTTTACTGGAAGATTCAACTTCAGTCTCATCAGCGTCATCAGTAGTCTTTCAAACACACCTATGCGCATATTCTTTTTGCAGAGGAAGGGTGAAACAATGTTGAAAAGTAGCATGAGCGTTTCAAAGTTTGGCAGTCCAGTGTAGTATTTTACTTTCTCATTGTTATCTTGAAAGCTATTCTGTGTTAATTTCAGAGATTCTAGTTCTGCCCGTAACATCATGTTTTCTGATAAGAGTCTTTGATTTTCACTCTCTACTTGACTTTGAGTAACTCGTGGGATGGAGTGGTTAGATGCTTCGCTGTCATTGCTGGTGTCTGCTAGACTTTCGTGACAATCTGGTTCCTCTGGTGGAATGGGGTCCTCATGTTGAAAATTGTCATGGAGTTCAAGAAGACATCTTGCAGCATGGTGCTTCTCTTTTGTTTCTTGTCTTTTCATCACTCTCTGAAATCTGTTTGAATAAATATAAGAACCATAAATGGTTAATACTTTTATTTAGACTTTCAAAACAAGTACCTTCATCAAGGGTTATTTCAAGTAAGAGGATGTATCGTGTATACCTTTTTTGTTTAGTCTCAATCTCCGCTTGTTTTTTTTGGGATTTGGTAGGGGTCAGCATTTCCCCAAGCTTCAATGTTGGTGCCCAATCTGGGTTGGATCGTTCATACATACTAGAAGGGTGACCTGAGAATCAGAAAAGAAGAAATGTGGAAATATTACATCAATTCAAAGTCATAATATATGACACGATTCAAATACTACCAAGCTCTGCTAGCTTCCCTGAACAGACAATGAAAGCTCCTTGCACTTGTGTTTTTGTAAATTATAATTAAATATATTAGTATATATTCGAATATCTAAATTAATGAACAAACAAACTTCGAAAATGATTTTTGTGCATAAGTCAAAGCCCTAGTTCAGAAACAGCATGTCATCAGTTTCTTCAAGCAGCTGTTTGCCCAGACATTAGGTTTAGCATGTAGCATAGCTAGGAACAAACTAAAGCAACGTGCACACTTATAAACAAAAACATACTTGATTACATTGAAAATATGTTGAGAATACAACTGCTCTACCTGTGATGAAGTGACTGGAGCAGATTTTCGAGAATTTCGTAGGTTCATCCTTCCTGTTGACACTAGCTAACCACAGTCGTCGGCGTTCCTCACTCAGTGATTTGGTGAAATCTCCCTCATGCACTCGGACACTTGGGATAGAATAGAAGCCTACTTTATCAGTCCCATTTGCTCTGTTAGTACATCCAGGTACCCAACACGAACAAACCATTTTGGTAAAAAAAAAAGAGCCCTGAAAATTATCTGTCTCAATGTTCGCAGCAGCAGCAGCCGCGTACTTTGCCCTGCAAAATGGTGGACGCAATGACAGGCCGGCAGCGGTGACGTCACATGGGAACTATGTATTCACATTTTTTGGGCTTTATCCTGGACTCCCAAGGTCAACTCAACTCAACATGCCCTGGGAACAGCTCTGACTACAGCCCTCAATATTTTGTGTTTATCTTGTATTTATTGTTTATTTGGTTGGGACAGTACATGTTCATGAACACATCACTCCGGATTGAAGCCATGGGCTAATTTGCATCCGTTGTCCCACATTCACACTCAAAAATACTGGAGTACCCGGAGGAAACCTACACAGACAAGGGGAGAATATGCAAACTCTACTCAGAAAGGCCCTGTTCTGTTCTTGTCTCACAGCCGATCAAAAGAAATGCTCATTTTTCTGGAAACCTGCTGATAATTACAAACCTCGTTGGTCTTATTATTTACTGTATGTCATCTTGATGATGTTCAGTTTATGTGAAATCAAAGCCCCAGAACTCTCCATGTATCGATGTAAAGTGACAATAATTGTGATGTCTTTTCAGCCATACTTCTATATCCAACAGAGCTTGCATGTCACAAGCTGCTTCTATTTTTGTAGTTGTCATAGTAACTTGTGGGAAGCTGTGGTTGATTGTGTATTCCATGGCGTTGTGTGTGTAGGACAGCTGGGAGACTGTGGAGGGTCTCCGAGGGGCCCCTGTCAGCATCCAGGAGCCCGGCAGACAGCAAGGCTTTCTGCTCAAGAGGAGGAAGTGGCCCATGAAGGGCTGGCACAAGGTCAGAGGTGTCGACATTTACACAGTGTTACAATCTGCTCTTTAAGCTTCCAATTGTACTCTTAGAACAGTACCACATCTAACGGTTGGTAAATAGGTATTTGAGTTTTTATGTTTTGAGTTATCCAGCCCAATGTAGACTCCAACGGCAGGGGTCTCCAATATATGGCTCGGGAGCTACCAATCGCAGCCTCCCTCCTCAAAGTATACCCAAAGGATAATTTCAACTATTGCATATCCCAACGTCAGCTTAGTGCACTAATACGTCATAATTGACAGTCTGAAACAAGATTTGCCAATGAAAGAATAAAGCTGGTTATTCCGATTGACAATCTTTAAATGTATTCTTTTAAGTAAGTTATGTATGTATTGTATTGCAGTAAATGTGCAATACAATTTGTATTGCACATTTTACAGACCAAGGTCACACAAAGCACTTTACTGCGTTCAGAATCCAGATATTGTTCCATTCTCTCCACATGAGGATGACAGAAGCGAGACGTCAAACACATTAATGCATAAAAGCCCCCAACCAACACCATTCACTCACTCTTTACATTCAGACCTAGTCTACATGTTTTCATTCAGTGGTAGGGGAAACCGGAGCACCCGGAGGAACACAGGGATAACATGCAAACTCCACTCAAAAAGGCCCCGTTCCGACCGAGATTCAAACCCAGCTTCTTGCTGAGAAGCGAGCATGCTAACCACTCAGCCACCTTGTTGCCGTTTTATGAATGTCAAATTGCATTCAAATTAAGATATAAAAAGTTTGGAGACCCCTGCTCAAGTGAAATAAAGATTCCCTCTATTCATCATTCATTATTGGGTACATTTCAATGAATATGATTCAATAATTTTGTTCCTTGCAAAAAAAATTGGTTGCTTCAATTATATTTTATTACGTTATAAAGTTACAAATTCAAGTGTATAGCAGTGTTGCCAGTGCTGTCAGTGCAGGATTCTGTCTCACCATCTCCTTATCTCCTCCTAAGTCCAGGGCTGTCCTATTGGGTCTTGGGTGATGATCATACTATCAGGGTTTGGGCTTCTGTAAACAAAAATGTTGTCTTTTTTTCTTCAGAGGTTCTTTGTGCTGGAGAAAGGCATCATGAAATATGCCAAACGTGAGGGAGACGTGAGTACAGCGCCACCTGTCTGCACCTGTCTGACACGCAGCGGACACAATGTTAAGCTGCGTTGTTTAATTTCACAGATAAAAAAGGGGAAGATCCATGGCTGCATCGACGTGGGTCTGTCTGTCATGTCCATCAAGAAGAAAGCCATGTGCGTCGACCTGGACACAGAGGACAACATCTACCATCTAAAGGTACGTAATCAGACAATGATGAAGGGGGTCACTGTTTATTCTAGAAACACGTACCTCTGTTAACCAGTGAGACTTCATCTACTGCAGATTTAATTCAGTTCTTTCTTATCTTATCTGTATTCGTACCACAGTGGGGAAATGTCGCATCACAAATTACTGAACAGTAGGAATGAGGAGCCCCCTCAGCAGGTAGAGCCCCCTCAGCAGGCAGAGCCCCCTCAGCAGGCAGAGCCCCTTCAGCAGGCAGAGCCCCCTCAGCAGGCCGAGCCCCTTCAGCAGGCAGAGCCCCCTCAGCAGACAGAGCCCCCTCAGCAGTTGTGCTGTGAAACTCTTCCTTTGTGATCGACTGGTAGATTGTGACTGAGGTTATGAGCGCTCCCGCTCCGAGGTATTCTTTGTGCTCACTTAGCTCATTTTGAGGAATTTCATCTTTTAGAATGACAAAGAATTTAAAGTGAAAATAGATATGTTAGATAAGAGAATTTGGTTGATGAAGCAGAAAAAAAAAATACATTATACAAATACATGCACTGAGGTTTTCAGAATTATCTGTTAATGTTTTCATGACAAAAATACTGTTTTAATTTGGTTTACTGCGTCAAAAAGCAACCGCTTTTTGACGCAGTAAACCTAACTAACTAACAATTTCATGTATCATTTAAAAAAGATAATGCCCATTACAGCTTCCAATATTAAGGGCTGTCTAATATTCGTTCAAAAATATAATAATGTATACATATACATATATTTGTTTAATATTCTAATTATATACGAGCATGAGCGCAATGATTGACAGCCCTTGGCATCAAGGGCTGTCAATCATTGGTCAAAATGGACGGCATCGTGGATTTTGAGCTATGGCTAAGCGAAGGGAAGGCGGGACTTACCTGTAATATTATAATTCATATAATGACTTATTTTATATCAACATTTAAGGCCAGGAGGTCAATTTAATACAATTCTTAAAATGTGTAATTAATTTAAAGTTCCAGACTATCACTTTAAGGCTAATTCCCAATGTGCAAAAAGACAGGTTTGTCAACCAAAAGTTCCAGGTTGCTCCCGGGTTGTGAAACTACTCTCGATGACTAAGTCACATTGAGGACAATAATTTGCTTAATGATAGCATAACGAGTTTTGAAGCAGTGTTTGGGAGAGTGAAGCTCTAACTATCATTTCATTTTAATTCTGTGACTGCAGAAAGACAAAACGGTTTGTTTTACTTTGGCACGTTCCTGTCTCTCCTAGGAAGTGTGTTCCCTAAGAACATGTGTTGTGTCCTTATGGAAGACACTTCACTTCATTGCCTAGTGTGAGTCTGGGGTAGAGTATTCACTTATTTTTGTTTATGCTGAATAAAGGTGTTCACTTGACTTTTCCTAAATGGAGATTTGTAGGAAAATATGTGTGAATATTTGGCTGGATTTGAAACTGTCCGTTTTCTTTTTTGTTTTGGCAGTAGAGAAGTTGACCCAGACCTAGCATTGACCATAGGAAGTCTTAGTCATATACAAATATGGACTTTTAATGCTTGAATTTTTTTGAAACTTTTATTGAGCAGATTTTAGTTCTAATTTCTCCGCATAGTGAATATAGTAGTATAGTTACTTGGAGTCAAAGTATGGTGGCAATTATATTTAGCTTTGAGCAACGTCTGCAATCAATACATGTTGATGAAATACTATTCAGTATACTAGTCATATCTTGGGACAGAATAGGGATGGAGGACTGACAATTGATGAAGAACCAGTAAAGACATGGCTCTATCACTGTATCAAATGTAATCCAAAGCAGAGATGGTGGTGCTGGAAACGTTTTGGAAAAAAATTCATTCAATATGGATTGACCCAATTTGTCATGGTTGTGTTGTCATGTGTATGTCATGGTTGTGTTGTTGTGGTTTCCAGGTGAAGTCCCCAGAGCTGTTTGAGGAGTGGGTTTCTAAGCTGAGAAACCACCGACTATTTCGTCAGAACGAGATCGCCACAAACCCGGAGAGACACCTGTTCCACCCACACGCCTCCTCGTCCCCCGCCCTCAATAACTCCATGAGGCGGGTACGGCATCAGATGGACCTCTGTGTGATCAGTGAGACAACATGTCTCATTATTGTCTGTTGGCTTTCTGTCTGTGTTTTCAGCGGACCACTCTGACCAAGCAGGCGTCCATGCACAAGGCCAAAGTCAGCTCGTGGTTCCACTCCTCTGAGGACATGGACAAATGCTGCAAAGGTCAGAACACTTTTTGTTTCCTTATTCTACAGAAAAGCTGATCGCTATGTATTATCATTTTATCTTTAATTTTACAGTGATTGTTTTTTATTTATAGTATGGTTAACAATATTGAGCTAATGTCATAAAATAAGCTCAATGTTATAAACCGTGCAGTCTGTTTGAGAGTCTTGTATTATCCACATGTGTCCATCAGATCTGGAGGAGGCAGAGTCTTACCTGCTGGAGCTGAACCTGCTGCTGAAGAGCATGGAGGTCATGCACCGCACCTACTCTGCCCCGGTCATCACTGCCCTGCCGGTGAGCTGGCTCACACACTACAGGGTGCAGGGGCAGACCTGCTATCAGGCAAAAGGAGGCTCCTGCCTGGGGTCTCATGAAAATAAACATATCCAAATTGTTCTATAAAGGCCCCATTATAAAAGTTTGCCTTGGACCCCGAAATGGCAAAAGTTTACCATTGTCTTTAATACGATATACAAGATATTTAATTATTTAGCAAAGGTAAGCACAAAGCGTGTTACAACCCTGCCCCTATTCAAATGGCTTGTGCTCAGTAGCGGATGGGACTTCACGAGGACCGGGAGATTAGCTGAACTCGCCTATATTTTGGCATCGTCTGGTCCTCTTGGTTCTGCGCAGTGGATTATCTCCCATGATGCGTCGCGCCAAATACGTGGGTCTCACATGGGCTCTCATGCACGTGCACAAAGGGGCTCGGCCGCGCTCTGACCAATCAGAGCTGCTCATCAGAACAGTGGAAGAGCAGAGCCAGAGCGGGAAGTAAAGGAGCAGAGTTTGTGGCAGTAAAGTGTGGATTTAAAGAAAACCGAAGGATTTAAGAAGAAAAAAAGTTCAGGATGACAAGGGACATTAAAATCCCCACAAAATCCGATCTTTATGAAAGCTGTAAGTTCTCTGCCAGCTGAGGTCGAGCTGTTTTCATTTACAGTGAGTTCTATTGGACTTTTTTCTGGGTAGCCCTCGTGAATTTAGTTTGCAGTACCACGGGCGCCCGCTGTGCCCATGGGTGGGACAGCTTTAAGCTAGTAATACCCTATCCATTTATTATTATAGATCCATAGTTACAACACATGAATGGAATCATTAGTCTCATCATGCAAAGAAAAAACACTCTGAATTTGTTTAGAGAAGAAGAGTAGTGGATGTGTGTTGAGGACACCATGTGTATGCACATGGTGTTTCAGGTTTGAGCTGCATAAATGTTCCCCCTGGCTGACTGGCCTCCTGCTGGAGCCTAGACTAATTAGTCCTGACTCGGTCGTGCTGAGGCATCTTATATGAGTGGTTCCTTGATCTGAAGCATTTGGAGTCATACATGAATATCTGTTTATTGGCAGCATGCTTCTGCTTACAACGTTCCTAAGAAAGAGAAAAAGCCCAGAAGATGGCTCTCCAAAAACAACGGCAAAGAAACCAAATCTACACTCCAGGTCAGTGTTTGGACAAAGACTGGACTGTTCAATGTATGTCCAGGTCATATTTAGGGCTTTATCACTTTTCACACTTGATGAAACACACTTCATGTATATATCTGATCCTCCCAGGTGCCCAGTTGTATTTCTTCCAAATCAACGCGTCTCCATGCATCCAACCCAAACCTGTCCTCCACTGAACTGGAGTCTCAGGAGGCAGGCCCAGAGTCCCCAGACTCCCCCACACCCGTGTCCCGGCTGCAGGAAGACTTCTGTCGGCTAGCCAACAACAGTGAGTGCTACTTTTCATACGCCTCGCACAAATCTTTTCAGGAGCCTCTACAGGCATGTTTCGTTCTCGGGACATCTGAAGAATTTAAAATGTGAGACTAATACCATACTTTTTGATTGCTTGAGTGCACCTCTTTATTTGCTGAACCAGCTAAATGTTGTGTGTCTGCGTGCTTCTACACCCGTTTACACGTCAGCTCTACTATTCCCACGAACCGACTACCTGTTTTCTTTGTGCCTGCAGTTGATTTGGTTCACGTTATGGCCAAGAAAGCTGTTCGAGGGTCAGTGTGGCGGGTGCTGCTGTGTAGGAGATTTTCCTCTCCAACGTCCGCTCTTCTGCCTCCTGCCACTTTATACACTTAACTGCACAGCTACATTTCTATTGTGAGCACTTGTATAGCAGACATTTGATTACGATTTTTATGTATGCCTATTTTATCCATTTTCTCTTTTTTCTAACTTGTTTAAACCATGAGTCTCAGCATATTCCTTGTTTGTGTTACTAACAATGGCAATGAAAAAAGATTCTGATTCCATCATTATGGTTCTCAGAAAAATGGAATCCATTTGAAATGGACAGTAAGCCACAATCATTGAAATTTTGATAAACTTTAGCTTAGCATATGACACGTAATGAGTCTATATAATTTATTGGTCTCATATTTTAAGTTTAATTATGAAAATTAAACTGTTGCTGTTAGTTCCATGACTCTTTGGCCTTGTGCCCTGTGTAGTCTACGCCAATCTGAAGTCTGCCTACACCTCTGTGTCGTGTGAGAGAGATCGTCTGAGGCAGAACGTGGACCAGCAGGCTCCGGCTCCGGCTCAGCTCGTCAGCCTGAAGACGGTTTACGCATCAGTGAGAGCCTCTAACTCCCAGTTTACAGAAAGGATCTGGACTTTAGAAATGTAGACTTTGCATCCAAGAACAGCTGAGGAGCCTGACCATTCACACCAGCAGTAACCAGCCTGACCCATTCACACCTCATTTAAAAAAGATAATAATACCATTATTTTTATTATTATTATTATTATTTTAATGTATTAATTTTATTTATGAAGAAATCGTGTTTTTGCTTCCATACTGATGCTTATTTGTATGGAGATGGTTCATTTATCTTTAATATCAAATATTGTTTCAGGTATATTGCAACATAGCAACAACTTACATAAATGTCATTTGTATGAGTCAAAGTAGCAGATTAGGAACAACATTTTACGTACTAAAATATCAACATTAACTTGGTTAACATTTTTGTTAATGCTGTAATTTACAGTAAATCCTGACAAAATCACATGGACAAAAGAAGACATAGTTCAGGCTTTATTACTTGGTTGCCTTTCCAAGGAGACATGTCTGACTACGCTCAGCCTCGTGTCCAGAAACATGTCTGACCGTAGACAGGCTGGAAAGCAGTATAGCAGGAGATAAGACACACCTCCTCTTCCACACAGTCACAGCTTCACAATGAGACCTTTGGGCTTCGTTTATACGGAGGCGGTTGCCAAGCTATTAAAAGAAACGACCAGGCTCCTTAAGCAAATTTCACAGCGTTCATACAAGCATGAAAAACGATGAAGTTCTAGTGCCCGGCCAGTAGTGGGCAGAGAAAAGTTACAACACGACACATGTGAACCCCAGCCCCCCTCCAGCAGTATCCTCACTTCCTCCACAACATCCTCCTCAGGCGCCACAAAGAAGTGAAAGAATGCTCCAACATCACTCTGCATTTAACAGAAGCTGCGAAAATGGAAACCGAAGCTAGAGCTTCGAGTGGTTTTGTTTGGACGAAGAAAGGAGTAGAATTCTCCTCCGTGTAGCGCTTGAAGCACACGTAGCTAGTTAGTGCACCCACCGCCACTGTTGTTCTCTGCTACTGCGCATGTCCAAATATCTTCATGCGGGTGTGAAAGAGCGCCCCGCTGAGCAGCGTATCTGAGCTGTTCCACTCTGTAGGCTGGATCTTAACTCTTACATATTACTACATTAAAATGATAACTTAAAAACATTCCATTTAAATTTGCCAACAGATCTTAACAGCTATGTGTTCAGATTCACAGAGAGGAAATCAGTTTTGATTTTAAGAATATAAAAAAAAGGCAAAGTGACATGGAAAATAATGTATTAGTACACTTGGAAAATGTGACCTTGTACAGTTAGACATCTCCCACCCCCAACCCTCAAATATTCAAACGCCCTGCTACGGGAGTTCCCCTAGTCAGTTTGTCTTTGAGCACTGTACATATGAGTCTGTACATGTTAGTCTGTACATGTGAGTCTGTACATGTGAGTCTGTACATGTGAGTCTGTACATGTGAGTCTGTACATGTGACCCTGTACATGTGACCCTGTACATGCGAGTCTGTACATGTGATCCCGTACATGTGAGCCTAACAGTGTGTGATGTCACAGGAGTGTCCGGGCAGCTCTAACTCTCTGGTCCACCAGTCCTCAAACGACAGCAGAGCGTCCATTCCAGAATCCATCTCAGAGTTCTACGATGCTCAGGAGTATCTACTCTCTTCCTCGTCTTCGGAAAATGAGGTCAGATTCACATTTTGCTTCATGTTTATTCTCATGTTTTTGATCTGCCAATCACTGAGCTCAGCACCAGTCACATGTGAGCATATACCTGGCCGCACATGCACAGTGGGTCGCCAGGAAAGCCAAGATCACCGGCTGAATCTCCCTAACTACCCTTATTTTGGGATTTTGTTTTGTTTAAATGTTTTAGAACAGGGGTCTCAAACCAGTTCCAGAAAGGGCCAGTGTGGCTGCAGGTTTTACTTCCAACAGTTCCAAACTGAGCAGGTGCACAGATGACTCCACCCATTTACTCAAATCTTCAGGTTAACACTGGACTCACCTGAGTAAATGGGTGGAGTCATCTGTGCTCCTGCTCAGTTTGGAACTGTTGGCAGTAAAACCTGCAGCCACATGGCCCCTTTAGAACCGGTTTTAGAACCTTACTTACAAAATATGTAAATTAAAACCTAACCTAAATATTTTCTTTTGTGTGCTTAATAACACATTTTGTTTGTCCCAAAAAAGTCCACAACATGCTTTTATCATAATAGAAACATTTGTATCTTAAGATTTCAAGAATTACAAGATACAAGAACAGTTCTACTGTTACAGAACAATAGAATGAGGTGCACACAACACAAGATAAGTCAATGTCACGTGTTGCACATCTCTATACTACTAAAAATACACTAAAATCTATGTAATAGATCTTACACCCTATGTCTAGCTTAATATTTATGAAATGATGATAGATACAAGATGGCGCCTCGTACGGTCGACATGGCTCTTTGCTGCTCTCTTTTTCGAAGTCATTTGAACGCCTGGTTCTCTCCCATCTCAAGTCCCTCACCTCCCCCCTTCTGGACCCCCTGCAGTTCGCCTACAGAGGCAACAGATCTGTAGACGACGCCATTAACCTGGCCCTCCACCACATCCTACAGCACCTGGACTCCCCGGGGACCTACGCCAGGGTCCTGTTCGTGGACTTCAGCTCTGCCTTCAACACAATCCTGCCATCCCTGCTCCAGGACAAGCTCTCCCAGCTCAACGTGCCCGATTCCACCTGCAGGTGGATCACTGACTTCCTGACGGACAGGAAGCAGCGAGTGCGTCTGGGGAAGAATGTCTCGGACTCTCGGATTATAAATACAGGAGCCCCACAGGGCTGTGTTCTTTCTCCCCTGCTCTTCTCCCTGTACACCAACCACTGCACCTCCAGCCACGACTCCGTGAAGCTGATCAAGTTCGCGGACGACACCACCCTCATTGGACTCATCTCCAACAACGATGAGTCCGCCTACAGGAGGGAGGTGGACCGGCTGGTGTCCTGGTGCAGTGGTAACAACCTGGAGCTGAACGCCCAGAAGACAGTGGAGATGATTGTGGACTTCAGGAAGAGCACTGTCCCCCCGCCCCCACCCTCCGTGATGGACTCCCCCATCACCTCTGTGGAGTCCTTCCGTTTCCTGGGCACCACCATCACCCAGGACCTCAAGTGGGAGCCGACCATCAGCTCCCTCATCAAGAAGGCCCAGCAGAGGATGTACTTCCTGCGGCAGCTCAGGAAAGCCAAGCTGCCTGCACAGATGTTGGTGCAGTTCTACACGGCCATCATCGAGTCCATCCTCACCTCCTCCATCACCGTGTGGTTCGCTGGAGCCACAGTCAGGGACAAACAGAGACTACAGCGCATTGTGCGCTCTGCAGAGGAAGTGATCGGCCGCAGCCTTCCATCGCTGCAGGACCTATACGTCGCCCGAGCTCGAGGCCGGGCTGGTCGTATCACAGCCGACCCCTCTCACCCTGCACATGGACTATTCCAACCACTCCCCTCAGGCAGGAGGCTGCGGTCCATCAGGACTAGAACCTTCCGCCACAAGAACAGTTTCTTCCCCTCTGCTGTTGGACTCTTGAACACTTCTTAACCTGTCCCCCCGCCCTTTATAAAGTCACTTTACTGCCCATCATACGTCACTTTACTTCACTGTACTGCTGTCACCTTACATTGTGTGCACCATGTGCACTTGTATATTGTAAATAGTAACTGTAACTCTATTTTAAATTTAAATTTATTCTTTAGAAGTGTTTTTTATTCTTATTTTTATTATCTCTTTTTGACTGTTGCACTGAGCCAAAGCAATTTCCAAGTCTGTGACTTCCTGTTACTTACGTGGCAATAAAAATGATTCTGATTCTGATTCTGATTCTGAAATGCTACATATTCTTGTGCAAAAATGTATATGTGTATGTGTACATGCGTAGAATATGATCTATGCTCTGAGGGTTTAAATGTGCACATTGATGATTGTGCCTTTTGACATTGCGCAATATTGCACATCTTGTGACTATGAAACAGATTTTCAGTTCAACATGAAAATCTGCATCTTGTATTCAAGTGCGGCCTGAATGTGGACGACATGTACCTTCTTTTCACATGTTGCTGGTCGACTTGTATACAATTAGAGAGCAGTTAGTTTTTGAAGTGAAGTGTTCATGTAAAGCCAGAGGCCTGCAGTGTGACCTTAGTATGACCTCAGTGTGCCGTGTCTCTGCAGGTGTCGGATGATGACTCTTACATCAGTGATGTCAGCGACTCCGTCTCCATGGATACATGTGACGGCGCCGCCCACAGACACTCCTCTGGTCAGTCTAATGCTCGGCACATGCGTAACTTTATACAAGACACTTGTTCTCAATGTTATTGCTGTATGTATTCAATATTGATCTGAGTTTATTCAAGCTCTTCCTACAGGCTGGAGGCGAGGGTGAGGCTCCACAGTGAGCCTTTGTTTTAAAGGGTCCTATATTTAGGGCTGTCGCAATAAATGATATATTGAGTTACCACGCAATTACTAAAAATGAGGTTGGTACATCAGACTGCCTCCATAAGTTCCATTTGTGGAAACCTGTGTTTGCTCGTTTGTCATTTTCCCACCTACATGACAACGTATGGTCTCCTCTGTGTTGTGCAAGAGCCAGAGACATGTATGCGAATGGTCCAAACAAGAGCCCTGCACTTGAGCCCTAGGCCCGAGCGGCCCGACAGCCCGAGGACTGGGCTTCGGGCCGATGACCGCATAATTACATCGCACACGGGCCGGGCCGGGCACTTTTATTTATACATTTTAAGATAAATAAGATAAGATAGACTTTATTGATCTCACGCAGGAGAAATTTACATGTCACATCTGGCAAGGATAGAATCACTCAAGAAGAAAAAATAGTTGTGCAAAGAAAGAAGTGTACAAACATGTTAAATGCAGGATTTATTGTGTACAATAAAAGTGGCAATTAAGAAACAGTGGTAATAGCAGCGCAGTTTTTTTTATTTTTATAGTCCTAGTGCAAGTGACTTAAAGTGACTTATTGTACAGTTTGACATCGGTGGGGATAAAGGCCCTGCGGTAGCGCTCCTTCTTGCACTGACAGTGTCTCAGTCTTCCACTGAAGGAGCTCCTCAGGTCCTCTACAGTCCTCTGCAGTGGGAGGTGTTGTTCATGATGAAGGTGACTTTGACTAGCACCATCCTGTCCCTCACCTCCTCCACAGAGTCCAGGGAGCAGCCCAGAGTGGAGCTCCACTGACCAGCTTGTTCAGTCTACTCCTGTCTCGCTCTGTGCTGCCTGGGGCCAAGCACACGGCAGCGTAGTGTATGGCAGAGGCTACCACAGAGTCATAAAAAGTCCTGAGCAGAGGCCTGCTCACTCTGAAGGACCTCAGCCTCCTCAGAAGGAAGAGGCGACTCCAGAGCGTCAGATTACATTTACGAACGCACCCAATGAATATAGCGTTCTAATAGTCTAATAGTCATTGACGACACATAGCGTTACCTTCAAGTGTGTTGTAGTTTATTGCGGCCTCTGGGTATCATACAAAGATGCCGTTCACTCTCGCCACACATCACTACCATGTATAACTCCGCCCTCTGGCCGGGTCTGTGTTCATAACAGTGTGCGGCACTATATACTACGCCAGAACATTGTTATGGGAGAAAAAAAAAAGTCTGGCTTGATACGGTTTCGGGCCTGAGAATTCAGAAACCATGTCAGGCGGGGCCGGGCTGGGGCACCACCCCTTCGGACCAGGGCCGGGCTCGGGGCCAGATAATAGGCTCGTGCAGGGCTTTAGTCCAAACCCTGCCCCGCTGCCCAATCTCGTGCTGCTGTGTGTGTATGCGCTTTGTAGTGAATGACGCGGTTCCCCGCTTTGACAACAGGGTATGCAGCCGTAACGTGGCCGTAATGTGACCACTGCGCTGACCTTATACGGACAGGAGCTATCCCCGCTTGTTGCAAGTGCGTGTCTGTGCGGAACCTGAGTACAAAATAAATAGGCTGTCCGTGTCTGTCTCCTCCCGAAGCACTGAAACTAAAATTCACTAAATGAATGCTGGGGTACCTACATTTCCCCGCCATTGATAATGCATAATAGTATCTTGAGCCCAAAAGTTAAAACGAGCTACACACATGTTTTCATCACTTTTGTCAAAGATAAATAATCAAGGAGATCAAGGAGTCAATTGTTGCTGTTTATTTATTTTGTTTTCTAGGAATATTTTTGGTGAACTGAGACTGATTTTGTAAAAATGTCTTTCAGTTCCAGAACAGTGTTAAATGTTTTAGGAATTAAAGTTTATTGGTCTTTCACTTGGTCTATTTGCTGTTTTTATGCCTTTTGGCCTTTTTATTAACCCATTGAATTTGTTAAACGCGTCAAGTCATTAAATCCTGTTGTGACCAGTTAAAACAGTCGTCTCTCTGCTACATTACATTGGATTTTCTTTTAAAATGTAGTTGGTGCAGCTTATATTCAGGTGCGTCTTATAGTCCAGAAAGTAAATAATGGACAATGAGATATTCAGTGAATTTCACTCCCTCTCGACACAATTCAATTTATTTTTGTATAGCTCTAAATTACAACTGTAGTTGTGTTATCTCTGAGAACTCTGAGAATTCGGCAACACTGATCAGAGAATCAAACAGTTCAAACACAGGAAATGCAACAATAACAGACACTGAGAGCCATTGATCCATAAAGGGACGACCAATCATGGACAATGGACAATGACCAAGTCCATAAATGTTATTGAATGTCGAGTGTCCTGTATCACCACTGTCCTTAGACTCTCCATCGGCAAGAAACAACCCAAAAAACCCAGTGGGAGAAACTATGAACAATGCTTGTGAACTTCCCATTTAAGAGCCCTTTTTGTTTGTCCAGTGTCCAGTGAGGCGTCCCTTGTGCGGCGGCGGTCCACGCTGCCCAGCCCCTGTTCCAGCAGCAGTGTCTCTCTGTGGAACATCCTGAGGAACAACATCGGGAAGGATCTGTCCAAGGTGGCCATGCCTGTGCAGCTGAATGAGCCTCTCAATACCCTGCAGAGGCTCACAGAGGAGCTGGAGTACTGCCACCTGCTGGACACTGCCAACAGGACACCTGACCCCTGCCAGCGAATGGTGAGTGAGAGTGAGGACCAGATCAAACCTGAACAACCTGACCCAATCACACCTAACCGTACCCAACCAGACCCAACCATGCCCAACTAGACCCAACCACACCCAGCTATACCCAACTACAGTCTAACCCAACAGACCCAACCATAGCTAACCAGACCCAACCACACCCAACCTTACCCAACCATAGCTAATAGAATAGAATAGAATAGAATAGATCTTTATTGTCTGTTCAAATTGAGCAGAGATTTGTCTTTCAACACGGCACGATTCATGATCATTCATAAAACACACATAAAATACATTTAAAACACATAAGAAAAATACATTTCATAATTTATACAGTGCTACCGGTTGTTTAGAGCAGTGACTGCAGATGGGACAAATACCCAACTACACCCAATCACACCCAACTATACCCAACGATAATCGACCAAAAAAGACCCAACCATGCCCAAACACACCCAACCATACCCCACCACAATCAGACCCAACTATTCTCAACCATAGCTAACCATACCCAATCATAGCTAACCAGACCCAACCACACCCAAACAGACCCTACCACACCGTAGCCAACTATACCCAGCCACACCCAGCTATACCCAGCTATACCCATACTACAATCTAACCCAACAGACCCAATCATAGCTAACTAGACCCAACCTTACCCAACTATAACCAACCATAACCAACCACACCTAACCAGATCCAACCATACCCAACCAAAGCTAGCCCATCCACAACCAGACCCAACTATATTCGACCACACCCAACCAAACCAGTGGTACCCAGATACTATATACCCAACCACAACCAGATCCAGCCAGATTGTCTTATTTATTGACAAAAGCCGCTCGGGACAGAGAATGTGAGCGACACAGATCGGTGTAATTTGGTGTGTCTGTTGCTGCCATTGTTGCTGGAGCATTCATTATTAATTGCAGACTAGACATTTTCATTCAAACAGAGAAGAGTGCAGGGAACTATATATACAGTAGTCTATTAAACTGGAGAATGGAACAAACTCCGGCTATCGTCATCAGATAAATAAAAACCTATTTTTGTGGGGAAAAAAGTCAGCTCGGATTCAAAAATGACGCTCTAGGCCTCAGTGCCGATGACTACAACTTCAGTTTGACTGAGGTTAAGCTGGCAAACGTTTTCTGCCGTTGAGAGCGTCCACTAGCCTGTTGTCATGCGGCTGATGGAAAAGTGTTGTGACGGGATCATAAAGTGAAGACTTATCGGACTGAGCAGCTGCACATGCTGTGGGGTTATCACTAACCTTTGACTCCTGGTTCCGTGTCAGAGTTAATTAAAGTAAAGCTCACATGTGTAAATATGTGTGTTACAGGTGTATGTGGCGGCCTTTGCCATCTCTGCGTATGCCTGTACGTACCACCGAGCCGGCAGCAAACCCTTCAACCCTGTGCTGGGGGAGACGTACGAGTGTGACCGGCCAGACAGGGGCTTCAGGTGCATCGCAGAGCAGGTACCTGCTCCAGCAGCTCCGTCTGGGTCACATGATGTCATGGTCACATTACATTGTCATGGTGCTATGACATGATGGCACCAGTACAGGGCTGATCCACACATTTTTGTTCCAGGTGAGTCACCACCCTCCTGTGTCGGCCTGCCACGCTGATTCAAGAAACTTTACCTTTTGGCAAGGTGAGGGCCTGCTCCCACTGAGAACTGTACTTACACACATGCGAATGCACAAACACACGCACGCACACACACACACACACACACACACACACACACACACACACACACACGCACACACTGGGTAACCATGATCTTTTCTGTGCCTCAGATATGCGGTGGAAAAATAAATTCTGGGGAAAGTCGATGGAGATTGTTCCCATGGGAACCACTCATGTGACATTACCCGAGTAAGTGCTGTGTGTGAGGACTACAGGCAAATGTGGTCATGTTACAACCACAAATATAAATATTATATTTTCAATGATAGTGAGTTTTTTTTAACTGAAGAGTGGCCTGAATATTCACATCCTGCCTTGATGATTAAATAGAGCCCACATGTGTGTAATGACGACATTAGTATAAATACTACTGTGCAGGTTTGGAGACCACTACGAGTGGAGCAAGGTCACCTCCTGCATCCACAACATCCTGAGCGGTCAGCGCTGGATCGAGCACTATGGAGAGATGACCATCAGGAACAGCACGAGCAACGAGGCCCAGTGCAAAGTCACCTTTGTGAAGGTCAGACCCTTTACCCTCCCTTACCCCACCCATCTCTCCTCTCTGTCTGCCCTCTTCTGTCTCTCATCTCTCTCTCTCTTCTCTCCTCTTTTCTCTCCTCTCTTTGCTCCTTTCTCTTTCTCTCTCTCCTCTCTCTCTCTTCTCTCCTCTCCTCTCTTCTCTCCCCTCTCTTCTCTCTCTTCCCTCTTTCCTCTTTCTCCCCTCTCTCTGCCCTCCCCCTCTCTCCCAAGGAGCCTGACATGCGAAGCTTTAACAGAAGTGTGTTTCAGGCGAAGTCGTGGGGTTCCACAGTGAACGAGGTGGAGGCTGTGGTCACAGACGGAGGTGGGACAGTGGTCCGCAGGATGTTTGGGAAGTGGAACGAGGCTCTGTATGAAGGCAGCCCCCCCTCTGCCACCTGCCTGTGGAGAGCCAGTGAGACACACACAAACGTGCACACATACACACAAATGCACACACAGAGATTTGGAGCAGATACATTTCCTCTGTGCCCTCCGTCCCTTCAGACCCGATGCCTGAGGAGCATGAGCTGTACTATGGCTTCACTCAGTTTGCGGTGGAACTGAACGATCTGGAGCCGGCTCTCAGACCTCTGCTGCCCCCTACTGACACACGCTTCAGGCCGGACCAGAGGTAACCCCTTACAACACTAACATTAACCACTGAACACCGTTTTTGTTTTATTCTGAGTTCAGCTTGTCATAGCACATTCATTTTGGTCTTCAAACCCCACAAGCTCTGTGTAATGTTAAAGCTTATTTTCTCATTTACATAAATATACAAGTGCAGGCAATACCAGACTTCATATTAAAAAGATTTAAAGCATAATATGGGCACAAAAACAAAGAATGCTCATACTAATCTTTTCTTACCTTTTGACTAGTGCTGTGTCTATTATTGAAGTAATCCATGCTTGCTGTGGCTCATTAATTCTGCAAAGTATAGTCCAGTATCTCCATACTGGACTTTATTCTCCAAAATATAGTCCCGTATGGAGATATAATCCTGAAAATCAAAACTATAAAACATAAAAAAAAATGACCATAGGTTTAAGGTTGAATATTGTGAGCATACAATGAAGTATGCCTTTTTATAGATTACATATTTAGAAAAACTTGTATTTAAATGTTCTAAAAACGTTTTCTTTTTCCAAACTTTAAAGAATGTCGATTGAAATAGGAGTGACATACTATTTACTTAAACTAGAAGGCTCTAGCTTAAAAACGATGCATCACACAAGCATGTGATGTGTAAGATGTGTTCTTAAAATTTATTTTGGTGTGCCCAACTTTTGTGCACAAGCCAAAATGAGATGGGTTTTAAGGCTGGGAATTGGCCAAAATGTGATAATTCCATAGTTTTTCAATATTTGGGCCACAATTCAATGTTATTGTGATTCTTATGATATAGCTATACTGCATGTATTGCGATATATTGTGATTCATGATCCTCATATAATTCAAAGGCATTACTCAAATTGAGGAAAATACGTCTCAACTCAACGGTCACATGGTCTTCACATTAACTCAAGTACAAACACTTAAGAGGGAAGCACAAAACGTTATCCTTGAACATTCAGGACACAGGACCTAATGACAGGAAGGCCTCATTATTCTCTGGATAGACGACCTCTGACATGAAGGGTGAGCTCCCAGCAAATCACTTACATCATTCAAATAAAACAGGCTAAAGAGCCTACACTGAGTAAAGGGACCAATACTATTTCATGCTAGGGCTTTGACTTGTGCACAAAAATCATATTTGAAGTTTGTTTGTTTGTTTATTTAAATATATTTGAATATTTAATGATACAGTTTCTCGCAGCAGAACGGTCCATTGATTTGAATATAATTTCAAAACGTTCTACTGATCATTATTTCTTGATAACGGACCTGTCAAAACAATAATTCCCTTTGGCAACGCAATCTCTGTGCTTGTGCTTCAGGTGTGTAATATACTAACATCGCACACTTCAGATTCAGATTCATTTATTTGCCATTTGCAGTAAAACCACATTGGAAAAACTGTGCAAGACTACCCCGGTGTGCACCAGACAGAGAAGACGACACACACCAGAGCTCTTGCCACGGCGTCATCTTTACGGCGCCATGCGACAAACAGTAGAATAAACAGCAGAGAGCAATAACATACAGTTTCACAGACAGTTGGATAGACACATTGTGCTTTGTATAAACCACGGATTTTTTTCTCGGGATGAGCACCTCCATTATAACAACATTATACAATCTCAGCAATTTGGCCAAAATAATGTCAGATTAGAAAGATGTTTTTATATCTGTCTCAGGTTCAGCTGGTGTGTCATGATGTTGGTTGGGGAACACTGATTTAGCTGATTCAGCAGTCACACAGAAGCATTTCTATTAACGTTTTATGGACTTTGGTTGTTTACCCCTGTGAACCAATGGTTCTATTTCCTGTGTTTGAACTTTTTGATTCTCTGAGATGTGTTGGCAAGTCAAAATGTTTTGTGAAGTCCTCCGAGATAACTGTTGTGATTTAGGGTTATACAAGAAAAAATAGAAGTGAATTGAAATTGAAGCATGGAGTCTGCTCCCTGTGATCTCAAAGTGTGTGTGCGCGCGTGTGTGTGTGCATGTGTGTGTGTGTGTGCGTGTAGGCTGTTGGAAGAGGGCAACATAGAGGGCGCTGAGGAGCAGAAGCAGAGGATCGAGCATCTACAGAGGGAGAGGAGGAGAGTGCTGCAGGAGAACAACCTGAAGCATCAGCCCAGGTTCTTCAAGTACGAAACAGACACACATGCACACACACACACACACATACAAACACGTGCACCAGCATACGCACACACACATTTTGTTGTTTAAAATGTATCACTTGTTAACACCAGAGGTGCAACGGTGCATCACTGATCCGTTATCCGTTCGGATCAACGTCTTTGGTTCGGTACAGACGTGATCCGCGGTTTGATTTATGAAAAAAAAGTTGTTCAGTCCACACACAGCGTGGTCACGGCGAGCAGAAGAACGGAGGAGCTTGAAAGCCCCGCGTCATTTAAATCCCCAGTATGAGAGCATTTTGGCTTCACTGTAACTATACTGATGATTAAATATTCGACAAAACTGTCACGATGTGTAAACACTGTGGCACAAGAAAGACATGAGTGAAAAAAAGCGTCTCAACGACCGCTTATTGCCGCGGCATTTAAGCAGCTCCTTTACGCACAGTCAGACCGGGCTAAAGTCAACTCTCCCGCACATCCTCAGCTGCGCTCACGACTGACGCTTGGACGTCCCGCGGAATCTATAATAGATCCATGAGCGGAACGGAGAACTTCATCACAGCAGACTGGGAGATGCAAAGTCTGGCGCTGCAGACACGCCCCCTCTACGACAGTCACACAGTCACACAGCGCAGGTTCTGACACAAGCAGCGGAGGAATGGAAGACAAAGGCCCAGTACTAATATTCCAGTCACAACTGATAATGCCAAAAATTAAATAAATGCAGTGAATGAAGCTGGACTGGGCCCAGAATGGAGCGCCTCCTTGGGGGAATCAGGAAGGTGGTTTAATATATGAGGGTAAATACACTCATAAAGTGCCTTCTTATGTTGCACTTTGTGTTGTTTTTCATTAATTATATTGAAAAGATGGAATATGCCTTCCATCCATCCATCCATTTCCTTCCCCTTAATCCATTTCTAGGTCAGGGGGGTGGCAGTCAGAGCTGCACCCAGTACACAGAGCACCAGCCACTCACTGATCCTCCTGCAGGTGGCGAGTCCATGAGCCGTGTTTATTAAAAAGACAACACTTTTTTTTGTTTGAAAAATGAACCGAGAAATGAACCGAGGTGCAATCCGAACCGTGATTTTTTTCAAACCGTTGCACCCCTATTTAACACTAGAACTCAAGAGCAGTAAATTTGGTGGCTTTTTGTTTTGGAAGTGTAATTACTTTATGTATGTCTCCTAGACTGGTCCTAGACTGGTCCTAGACTGATCCTAGTCTGGTCCTAGACTGTTTCAGAGCAATCTCACCCTGACTTGCTCATCACCATAGCAACACACTGTTTACCTCATCAGTTAGCATTTAGTTTAGTTATTTCAGTTCCATTCACTAGTTTTACAGCGTATTTAACATAAACATTGTATGAATAAATTAATTTCAATAAAAGTAGTGAAAAACTAAAGCTTCTTTTGGGGGATTTTTACAGATTGCCGTTAAATTGAAAGGGAGCTGTCAAAATGATTGTTCCGGGAATTCTAGTGTTAATCAAAATAAAACTTGAAACTGATCCTTTTGTGTCGACAGGAAAAGTGGAGACGACACGTGGATCTGTAACCATAGTTACTGGGAGCAGAGGAGGGAGCCAGGCTTTAGTAAGATGGACTTCCCTGTTCTGTGGTGACCCTCAGACCTCAGCCCTGACGAGGGGCCTCAGAGGGGCCTCAGAGGAGGCCTCACACATGGAGCCTTGAACACATGTGTTTTTTCTGTAGCTGCTGTTCTTCTGACTTCTCTCAGACCAGTGCCTTGTGCTGCAGCACGAACACACAGCAAACCTTCAGAACAGGAGCTGGAACTAAAGCCTTCTTTCTTCCAGCCCTACTTTCTCCTACCCTTCTCTGTTGGGCTGGTGGAAATGGGGCTTGATATCACTTTTTTTCTTCCAAACTGTATTTTTGAATGCGGTTTTTCCCATAATTCTTGATGTAAATGATCATGTTCAAATGACCAGAGGTGAACTGTTTATCTGTTCTATAGACAGTACATAATAAAGACATATTACAACAATCAGTGTTTGTCATTCGTTCAGATTAAATACAAGATCATATTTGGAACGTATACAGTATGTTGTCTACGACATCATCCAGCCACTCCAGGAATCAAGTACACCCATTTGATTTCTATTAATGGCACAAAAGTTTGTCCGGCGCGGCACGGCAGAGGGGGCAAAAGTCGGTCAAAACAGGAAGACAGAAACACTCAAAGAACCAAAACGAACTAAAATAGGATTAAAACAATGAGGGATGCAGTGCTTGCGAACAGTAGAGATGATACAAGTGTTTGTCGATATGGAAGTACCAGTTAATGACATAATACATCAAATAGAGCAGATAGATGGAGTAGATGAACTGTTGTATGACGTCTCTGGAGGATCTCGGGACAAAGGCACTGCACTCATGAGGACTTCACACAAAAAGCTGCTACCTTTCACTTGTTTGCTGTTATGATGCTAGTTTCTAGATTTCTGCATCATTATTCTTTTAGAATTATTCAATTCTAAGCCTATAACAAATCAAAATTAATTGGAGGAATATTCTTAGAAAGGTCGCATTTGTGATTGGTTAACACGTTTTTTCATATGAAGCAGCTGTAAAAATGTCTTGAGTGTACCTTTAAATAGTTCATCTTTGTTCATGAAATTATCTGTTGTTTCTGTATATGCAGTCTCCAAAGCCGCCCCCAGAGGGCAGTAAAAGCAAAAGGAACGGTTCAAATGTAGACTTAACCTTTATTATACAGTCTATGACTTAACCCAATGATCACACAGCACTGACAAGCAATAAAGGAAAATATCTCTTTAATTTGCAGTAATACTGTACATACATGTAAAAAGACAGAAGTATACATTTGCCTGAAACCACAGAGTCGTGTGTGTTTTATCCACACCTGCTATGGCTTTTATCATTGTTAGAATAAGCTGAGCTGAAGATGTGCACTCCGAACCAAATTTAAAATGAAATGTATGTGTTGTGAAGTTATTTTCATCTTATCTGCTGATTTACAGTATACTGTGATGTAAGACTGTTAGGATTAATGTTTTTGCAGTAAAAATTGCAAATTCTTTGACGATTCTTTCACAAATTGGTTAATAGTAGAACATTGTCAACGGAAAGTGGTGTAGTGCATTCTGCAACGCTGAAATAGAGTTTACAAATGAGGCTGATGGAACTGAAAGCGATGTATATATTGATTAACCTACCTTTGAAAATATATCTTATATAAGGATATAGTAAGGTCTTTTTGAATGTTTACAAACTGCAAGGAATTATGTCACTGTTATCGGCTCGTCACATCACTGTTTCCCAACCTGTGGTGTGCAACCCCAGGAGTATCTCAAACAACATTCATCACTGAATAATGGAAAACAAAATCATTTTGAAAGTTAAAGCACAAAATTCATTTGTGTTTATTTTGGCCAGAAAAACGTGATGTTGAGAATATTAATTTTGGCATTTTTATGTATTTCATGTTTACGAGCGTCTCATGTCTGATCTGGACTAGTGAAACACCTCCACCTAGTGGTAGCAGAGGGACATTACATCTAACTTATCCCAAACCAGTACTTTTATTTGGAAAGAAAACCACTCCGTCAATTACGTCACAGTCTGTGGATGTGTCATAGTGTTTGAAAACAGAGCATTTAAATCAGGGGCTGCATGAGGTCGGGTCTGTTTGTGAAACAGATCTATGCACTTGCAGAACTTCTCCTCTCATTCATCAACGTTAACGGAAGAGAAAGTAAAAGTTTGGGCTCAAAAAACAGAGCCACTGATTTAAACAGAAGGGGGAGCTCATCACACCTCCAGGTCTAAGTGTTCTTTGACAGTTGACCACAGTAGTTTTTGAGTATCCACCTCCACACTTCCAGTTTGTGTCCTGATGAACTATAGTTTTCTGTAAAGATAGAGACCGACGCTGACTGTTCCAGCTTCATGTTGAGAGGCAGAAACGACTGAAACATGACCATGTGGTACTCCTTCATACTTTGAGAGTTGTACCTGTCGACTGAAAGTATTTTTTATGATCCTAAAATATACATCCATTTTAGCCCTAAAAAGGAGCTTTTAGGCAGAAGGAGTGGGAAGAGGTTTTCCTGAAAACAACTCCAGGCATATTCATTGTAAAATGAAATCATTTTTTGGCCAAAATCACATCACATTGTCACTTCTGGGTTGACAAAATTGTTGATTTGCGAAGAACAAATTAGAATATCAAACAACAAACAAATAAAGCTGGAGTGCAAAGCTTTCAAAACACAACAATTGAGCTATGTAATAATTTCCATCCCAGACTCAGTCTGGCTCTAATACTAGACTTTCTAGTGCAGGGCTCTCCAACCTGTAGCTCACCGCCCCCTTCCAGGTAGCTCGCCAAAGGATATAGAAATGAACAAATCAAATAATACACTTGATATTTCAGATTGTATTATTCATTATAATACAATCAAATAATAATAATAACGAATTATGATTCGTTATTGTAAATGCACTTACTTTGTCACAAATATGTGGTAATAAATTTTTTTGGAGACACCTGTTCTATTGGGATGAACAACATCTGTTATTTATGCAACAACAAAGTACCCCAGCTCTAGCAAAAGAGAGATTAAAGGTCCCATAGTTCACTCTTCATTTTTCACAGTCCATTCTAATCATGTGTGATGCTCTCTTTGGGTGATACACCATACAACACTCAAAACGGATAGCACTCTCGCGTCTCAGCAAGAAGGTCCTGGGTTCAAATCCCGGTCAGAACAGGGCCTTTCTGAGTGGAGTTTGCATGTTCTCCCTGTATCTGCGTAGGTTTCCTCCGGGTACTCCGGTTTCCCCTACCACTAAAAACATGTGCAATAGGTCTGGCATGCGCCTCCTGTTCTGGTGACCCCGCTCCCATCTCTGTGTGGAGTGAGAGACAAATGCCCAAAAAGTAACAATTGTAAACCGCTTTGAGACTCTGGTCTGTGAAAGGCGGTATATAAATAAATATTACTTACTTACTTACTTATGTCACCTCAATTGAAAAAATTGAGGTGTGAGCTCACCTCTCCCCAACTGCGCGGTGACGTAAAAAGCTACTCTGGGCATGTGTATGAAGGCCAAATAGCACTGTGTAAAGCGTAGTATGGGACCTTTAACCAGTGTTCACAAGAAATAAGCAGTTCTATTTTTAAACAGGGAACAACGCTGTAACATGTTTGAAAGCTCAGAAAAAGGCGATTTTGCATAATGTGTCCTTTAAACAGGCCTGAATCCTTGAGCCCTCTTTACACGACTCTGTCCATGTCTGCTCTGAGTCCCTGGTCCAGGTGGGAGGTCAGGGATCAGTCGGAGGAGAAGCCCTGACCCTCCCTCTGCCTCGCGCTGACCGGACAGTCTTTGTGTGTGAGGAGGATCTGCTTCAGCTGGCCCACCTCTGAGCGCAGGGACGTCACCTCGTTCTGAAACAACAGTGAATCAAAGACAAATCATCTCCTGCACGTTCAGGGCTGAATCTTCACAGTTACAAATGAAATGTTGCTTTTACTTTCACTTTACAATGCATACCAAACAATGACACCATAAAGGTATTATTCTCTAAAACTCACTCATTGTTCTTGAAGTAACTCCGTAATAACTCCCATAAATAAAAGTAAAAGCTTATATTTGTAAAAAATCAGAAATAAAAACAAGAAAAAAGAACAATTTGTTGTACTGTTGTCAAAGTGTTTCATACTGACAAAGCTGTTACTGAACTTAGAAACACGGCTAACCATAGTTGCAAAGTCATTCACCCATTTTTAAATGTAAGCAGTATCAAGTACAGATATTTGTATTCAATTCAATGTATTTTTCTATAGCCCTAAATCACAACATGAGTTATATCAGAGGACTTTACAAAACTGATTCTTTGCCCACACAGATCAGAAAATCAAACAGTTCAAACACAAGAATTGGAATAATAATTGGAATGGCTATAAACACATATAGCCATTCGTCCATAAGGGGCAAATTAACAATGTCCATAAATGTTGATAAAGTCCAACTTTGTATTTTAAAGTGAGGAGTAAAGTTAGAAAGTTGTTCTACATGAGTACAGAGGTAAAGACACAGACCTGCAGCTGGAGGTTGGTGTGTGTCAGCTCCTCTGCCTTCTTCTCCAGAGACGACACCCACACTTTCCTCTTCTGTCGACAGCGTGTGGCTGCAGCTCTGTTCCTCTCCAGAAACTTTTGCCTGCGTTCGTCTGGGTCCTGCTCCAAGCTCCTCCTGCGCCGGGCCACTGAGGCCCCTGAGCCTCCTGAGGGCCCTGCATGGGACTGAGGGATTGAATGCTGACATTGGGACAGGACAGGGGACACCTGGACAAATTCAAGAAGACAGCCTTCAATATGAACCTCTCTTGTCTCAGTATACATACAGACTCAGACGTCTGTCTCAGTATACATACAGACTCAGGCCTCTCTTGTCTCAGTATACATACAGACTCAGGCCTCTCTTGTCTCAGTAAACATACAGACTCAGACCTCTCTTGTCTCAGTATACATACAGACACAGACCTCTCTTGTCTCAGTATACATACAGACTCAGGCCTCTCTTGTCTCAGTATACATACAGACTCAGACCTCTCTTGTCTCAGTGTACATGAAAGTTCGGAGTATACATGTTTTTACACACCTGAGTGGGGGTGGGGGGTGAGCCCTGGGACAGCCGGTGGGGAGGGGTATTGTAGTGGAGGTGGTGGGCGTGGCCTATGTGCTGAGGGGGTGGGACATGGAAGCGTTGCTGTTGCTGGTAGCCCATTGGTGGAGGAGATAGCTGTGGGTGGTGCAGGGGCTGTTGCCGCGGTGACATCATGTCCATGATGTGAGCCATGGGGGGGCCCCCTCTGCTCATGGACATCAGGGGGGGCTGATGGAAGGGGGGACCCGGCGGGTGCTTCAGTCTCTGTCAGACACAGATCAAGAACTTGGTTTAACACCCTTCATGTGATAGAGGAGTTTTAACCACAATAGTGTGTCTCTATAAACTCAGTCATAATCGTTTGCTTGGATCGGTTTGCACACCTGGTGTGCAATCCATGAATCTCTTTATTCAAGGCTAGGTTTAAAACAGTCCTCTTTAGTTTAGCATATGGCTAGGAAGGTAAGACTCAGGGAAGGTTAAACTCCTCAGACTGTCAGTCAAGCTGCATAGGGAGTCAGTTTGCTGGGAGAAGTATGGTAACTTGAGCACTATCCTCACCTCCTTCCTACTTTATCTACTTTATCTGTTTAGCACTTTTAGGATTCTGACTGTAGTTTGTTCATTGCTATTCACCCGTTGTCCCATTGTCTGTTTCATGGTACGATGACGGGATTTTTGAGCCTGGCCTCCTCCATCTACACCTGCGGACTGCCCTGCCTGACCCGCCTGGGAGTGCTTCGGCCCTGCACCGGACATGTCCACGTTCAGCGGCCACTGGTCCACGTCCTGTAGCTAGCTTAGGTCTTAGATCATTAGCCTGTCCGTCCGGAGGAGCGGATCCCTTTCTCATATGGGTCTCCCTCCCTGTGGGTTTCCCTAGTTCTCCCCAAGGTTTCTCACTTTTTCCCACTGGGTTTTTTAAGAGTTTTTCCTTGTCGATGCAGGAGGGTCTTGTTGGACAGTTAGTGTCCAACAGAAAGGATTGGTGATGATCAGGACACTTTAGCATTCTACAACATGTATGGACATTTTCTTCTGTGTGTGCTTTATATTCTTCATGTGTTTTAACTGTTGATTCTCTGACCTGTGTTGGTGATTTCAATGGTTTTGTTAAGTCTCTGAGATGACTTCTGTTGTGACCTAGGGCTATACAAGAATAAATTGTATTGTATTGTGCAGGTGCCAAAGCTGATCTGCGCTGCTTCTGAGTGTGAAGGGGCCAGAGGTTTTGGAATGCTCCATTTAGATAACAGAAATAATATGTATATTAACAACACATAAATAAACAATTTTTTTTATTAATTCATCTGAATTTTTGGCTAAAGGAGTCACAGCAAAGAGACTGAAGACTCCAGAGCCACACGTAGCTGACCCCTGGACAATGAAATCCTGAAATGTATGTGTTTATGGGACAATGATTTTGATCCAGCACTAGGAAATGAACATTCCTAAAATCAACTTCTGGGGAAACACTTTTGGGACATTGGTAACATTGGTAAACAAAAATGTGCATCATATAGAACTCCCAGAGCTGTCCTTTCCCGCTCAAATCAACGGGATTCTGACCAGTGAGTTTTCCATCAGTTTTATTCACATTTACCTTCACTCACTTAAATGCTAAAACTGGTTAATACAACTTCAAATACTGTGATGACTCCAGTCTTGTGTGGTGTATGTGCTGATGCTGCTGCTGCTGCTGCTGCGGCTGCTGCTGCTGCGGCTGCTGCTGGCAGGTTTGAGGTTCCAGCCAATGGGAGAGCTGATTGGGACTGGCAGCACATGGAGATGGCTGTGACCGATCACATTCAAGGGCCCTCAGAAAGATGAGGGAGGCTCTCACCAAGCAGCAGCAGCAGCAGCAGCAGCAGCAGGCTTTAAAAATGAAAATCCTTTTAACATCTGTGAACCTTGAGTCAGTTTGTTGAAAGGCTAACAATCACTGGAAGCAATTTAACAGTATGTTGCTATGGTTACTAGTGCTTGCTCTTCTCTACTCCATTTCAAAATTAAAAGTTAATTTCATAAAAGTGGCATAGAAATAAACTACATATAACAACAAAAGCCGTCAAAATGACTGCTGTGGGAGTTCTAGTGTTAATACATGACTTCTCCAGGTTTAGTGACACAAATGAGCCTCAGCCAATCACCTCTCTCCTCAGACCGCTTCCTCGTGTGAGCACACTGCTGCTCACCTTTCAGCCTGAGGAGAGCGAGGCCAAAGGGAGACTCAGGTTTAGTGCATGACATCAGCCCCTCTGCCCTCACGCGTTACACAAGAGGCAGCGGCGGGCGCTGTGGAAGTGGGTCAGCAGAGTTTAGAACGCAGGACCTTCTTGTTAACCACTCAGCCAAGGGCCGTCCAACCTTAGTTTGAGTTACTTTTTAGTGGTTTCAAAGTTAGGTACCCCAGCTTTAGCGGCTGATACAGTTAAAGATGATGTATGTATTCTTTAAATGTTTGTTTTGAGACATTACACAGTCATCACTGAATAGAAAATGTGATCTGGGAGGGCTCAAACTTTCACACTAAAATAAACAGTGTTGATCGAGATGCGACAGACAAACGTTTGAATGTATCACTTATGGGCACTTAAAGCTGAGGTACCTAAAATTAATCTTAAGTATTGTTGTTTGTCCCAACAGAAAGTCTTAAAATAGTTAAAAGAGAAAACCACCCACAGCCAATCAGTTCTCAGCCCAAAGCATCAGAGAGTGACTCTCATGGTTCTTTTTAAACAAAGCAAAAGATACTGATTTCTAATGAGACGAACAGTATGTTGGGTCTGAACATTGACACCAGGATCCTTAAAGGACAACTCACCCTCAAATAAACGGTATAAATGAGTGTCCAATAGTGTTGTCTACATATCCTGGTCATAATTTTGTCACTTTGGTGCAAATCAGTTGAAAGTTCAACTTTCTGCCTAAAACCATCTGTGAGGCGCCATCTGCAGGCGACCTGTATTCACTACATTTGAATTTTGAATCTGGCGCCACCATTGGCACAGCCGTGAAGGCTGACGTCTGCAGTGGCTCGTTACGTCAGCAGCCCCACGCCCTGAGGTATACACCCTATTCCACCACAAACAAAAAGATATTGAACACATCGTCAACCTATACATATTATTCGGAAAATTTCATATTCATAAATCAAAATTTCTCAACAATAATCCCAACTTCAAAGTCTTAAATCAGTACTTGCAATCACTTCAAAGCATCTCAAATAAGAAATCTATAAAAACCAAACAAATATCAGCCATCAATAACTTAAACCACCTACAACACCCCTCCCACCCATGCACTCCCATCTGTACCACCGCTACCAACCATGAAAGAAAAAGCAACTATATAATATTGTAAAAATAAAACCTGCAAGCCTCAAAATGGAAAATGTTTAAAGGAACTGATTTGTAATTTTTTCTCAGCTTAAGTTAATGTCTGTTTTAGCTTTGTCATTCCTAATGTATGTACACCCCTTACTTAAATAAATAAATAAAATGTAAAAAAAAAAAAAAAAAACGGCCTAGTCTCATTCACACCCCCGCTTGTCCCCTTTAGTCCTCCAGGCTACGCCCATTTGGAGGAGATTTGAACAGGAAATGTGAGTGACGTAGGCCTCGAGGAGCGGGGTTGAGAACCACTATAAGCATCGGGCTGAAGTCGGTACCACGGATCTGGAAGACCTTCTGTGTGGAACCAGAAACCAATAGATTGCTTGGATTTATTTTGTGAAGGAATCTTTTCAGTTGTGACTCATTCAATGAATAAACGCAAGAAAAGCAGTCAACAAGAAACGTTTCATTCAACAAGATAAAGCTGTCGACTCGTACTTTTGCAGATCATTTCATCCCTTTTGTGAGAACGAGACGAGCGTTGACCCTTTGCTACATCGCAATTTCTATACTAAGTAAATCATCTTAATTTATATAGTATCTTTCACAGCAGAGTCACAAAGCGCTTTATTATTGTTGTGGGCATTTGTCTCTCCCTCCACACACAGGAGGCACATGCCAGACCTATTGTACATGTTTTTAGTGGTAGGGGAAACCGGAGCGCCTGGAGGAAACATACGTTGACGCGGGGAGAACATGCAAACTCCACACAAAAAGGCCTGGATGTGGAATCAAATGAACCACCGCCCACGTCTAGCCAAGAAGCAACAATACATTTGACCAAACAGTAGAGACTGGGGAGAAACAGGCCATACTGGGGTCAAATCTGACTTATATTCACTGAAAGTATGTGTAGTCTGTGATGTGGGCTTTAAATGACCAATCGCAGCTCGTCTTCCACTACTGGTGACGTCACAGTCTCCCCCTTCCTCCCCCTCCTCCCCCCCCCCCTTCCTCCATTCAGCCGCTGCCAGTGATGAGCTCATGTGTGCCTGTGTGCCAGCGTTTCCCTGCCCTCCCGCCTGCCACTCAAACCCTGTGTATATGTGTGTGCGCGTGCATCCGTGTGCGCATGTGTGTGTGTGCGTGTGTGCGGGTGTGTGTGCATGTGTGTGTATGTGTATGTGCACTGTAAAAGTCGTAATATGACTCCTATAGAGGTGAATTTAACTCTGTTTAAGATATTTGGTTGGTCTCGGAATCATTGTCAAATTTTTAGAGTTCTTTCTACTTAAGATTGTGTAGGTAGTATGAGTGTGTCACTGATGGAACTCCACGACTACACTTTTAACTGCACTGATAGAGCTTTATAATCTCCATAATGTTGAAAATACTCTGGGTCTAAACAACTATACTCAAATTATACAACATAAAAACAAAAAATATGAAAACCCAATTTTTCCTGTGTGTGCAGGTGTGTACGTGCGAGTCTGTGCGTGCATGTGTGTGTGTATGCAAGTGTGCGTGTGTGTGTGTGTGTGTTTACTACATAGAAACAGGGCGGTGACATCATGCCTCCTCCCTGATGACACACTGCTCTGATATGTGTGTGTCTGGGGGCTCCGTGACTCTCAGAGGAACAATGCTCGTCCTGTGCCTCAGATACATGTTCAGCTCAGCTTTCCATACACACAACCTGCATTACTAAACGCACAACCTGCATTACCAAACACACAACCTGCATTACACGCTTCCAGTAGAGAAAGTGGTGTGGTTATGTCATCTTTTACAACACTGTAGAACAACTGTACAACTCCAAGCTTTTCCCTCAGAGAGCTACTTTCTCTAGACAGAAAAGCAAAAATGAGCTTCTCCTTCAAGCCGTTGTGGGAAAAACGAGTTGTTTTATTTGTGAGAGCGAGTCTGAGAATGAGTTCTGTCACTATCAACAGTTGTTTATCATCACATATTTGTTACTAGTGCAATATAGAACCACAGACGCTCGTGCTGCTAACATGTACAGATGTGAACATACATATACATACATATACATACATTTATGCACCACATACTACATAGCAACCGTCACTAAGCGGCCATGTTAGATGGCAGGTATGAAACTTTATACAGTCAGATTCAACACAGAAGCCGAGAGCGCACCTTTACTTAGACTGATGAGAAAGTTTTGCTGCGTCTGAGTGCCAGCCCATTTCAGAACAGGTACTCCCATATTGCCAGCCGTTTCTGATGGTTTTTACTGATTTTTAAAGACCCACAGAATATTGTGTACTATGACTATCTGAAATCCGACACCAGATTCTAAAAGAATGGACTGTCTACTTTCCTCAGCAAAAAGAATTTTGTTTATAGTTTTTTTCGTTCCCCTGTAATCCTCCGTCGAGTAGAGGGAAGTTTTACTGAAATCACCAGAAATCACCAGAAAGTTGAGAAAAAAGAGGCACAACATGTGCACCTACATGTTTTCAAACCATTCAGAGAGAAATGCTGCCACCTGCTGGCTCGATAAAATATGGTCTCAAGTCATCCCCATACATATTAGATACAATAGACATCTGGGAACGTGAAAATAGCGACGTATTAATGCGTCAATGGCACACGACGTTACTATTTGCTTTGACGTATTTGTGCGTCAATGGGACACAATGAGTTGTTGTAAACGCTCAGAGTGAGAAAAAACGACGGCAGCAATGGTTAGCAAGCTAGCATTTGTGACGATGCAGTTCAAAACGGGGAAATCAATAACATGTTTGTCTGTTCTTGTCTTTTTCACCTAAGTTAGTTGTTCTAATAAAAACATTGCGTTGGAGTAAAAAGTCTGTCAGTGACGTGCGGTTGGTGACTGCAGCGTGGAGCTAGCAAAACAAGAGGGACACCCATATTTGTTCTTTTTACTTTTTGAATCTTATTTCCAAATGGAGAATTACATAATCTACATTGTAAACGGAGGATTACATATCTATACTAAACTTAAACATGAAACTGGTCTGAACTGAATGAAGTGGTGTATGGAGTTCATATAAGGTAAGACCATAACACACTTTTAAATGTGCTTTTTACTTTGGCGTTTTGTTTGAGCAAACAATGCGGACCATGTGTGAATAATCCTCTGTATGTCCTGTTGATATGTAGCGGTAAATCTGATTGTGATGAAGTCAGTGCTTCAGTCACCAACCGCACGTCACTGACAGACTTTTTACTCCAACGCAATGTTTTTATTAGAACAACTAACTTAGGTGAAAATGACAAGAACAGACAAACATGTTATTGATTTCCCCGTTTTGAATTGCATCATCACAAATGCTAGCTTGCTAACCATTGCTGCCGTCGTTTTTTCGATCTTCTTTTCCTTGATAGCGAATTACGGCCGGTATTTTCAAAAAATAGACATCTTTTTCTCACTCTGAGCGTTTACCACAATTAAAGACGCAGCAAAACTTTCCCATCAGTCTAAGTAAAGGTGCGCTCTCGGCCTCTGTGTTGAATCTGACTGTATAAAGTTTCATACCTGCCATCTAACATGGCCGCTTAGTGACGGTTGCTATGTAGGTCACATGGTGGTGCAAAACCTCTATACACAGTACGTTTTACTTGCCTCTATATGATGCTAAAGGTAGACTTTATGCTTAATTCTTTATTATGCTAAAGTTTTCCTGGTTCTCTCTGGATATATCTGGTTCACTTTAGTACTCCTGGTTTTCTCTGGTTCACTTTGGTTCACTTTGGTCTTCCCTTACTGTGTTTCATGGAGGTTTCCTACGAGTGCTCCGGTTTCATCGACCACTAAAACATGTGCAATAGGTCTGGCAGGCGCCTCCTGTAGTCAACTCTGCTCCCATCTCTGTGTGGAGAGATACAGTACATGCGTCAGAGGTGGATCTTGGGGCCGAAGCAAAAGTCAGCTTTGGGGCCTCCCCAGAAGAAGCAGCCATTTTTAAAAAGCCCCATAGAGGCCAAAAGGGATGGTAAATTAGTTTTCGCGGCGGAGATAGGTGTGACTACGTCCAATAATATTTACAGTCTATGGTTTTATACCACAGGCCAAAGTGAACTTTCTTTTCGTGGCCATACCTGCAGGTAATCAACTATTGCTACGTGTGCTTCGAGCATTACACAAAGGAGAATTCTATTTCTTAATCCGTCCAAACAAAAAAAGTTTCAGTTTTCACTCTCACAGCTACTGAGAATCATTCAGAATGATGTTGGTGCCTCCTCCTCAGGCTTTGCAGTGGCCTAAGGTTACATTCTTTAAAGAGTAACTAAGTAAAGTAAGATACTTTTTTTTTTTAAAGGAAACGAGTAACAAGATAAATTAACTTAAAAAAGTAACTACCCCAACACTGATCATTATGGGGTCATGGTATAATGACATGTGAAGCCTCTTTGAGCGTCCAAAAAGCGTTAAATAAAACCAATGCATTATTGTCTAGGTTTAGATATTTAGGCAATTCAAATGCCACATACTGTACATACGATTCAACAAGGTACAGGACACATTCCTCAGAGAGTTTGGTCCATATTTGATAGTAACATGCAGTTTCTGCAGATTTGTCGGCTGCACATCCTGTTCCAACACATCCCAAAGTTGCTCTATTGGATTGAGATCTGTTGACTGTGGAGCCCATTACAGTACAGTGAACTTTTGTCATGTTCAAGAAACCAGTCTGAGATTATTTGAGCTTTATGACAAGGTGTTTTATCCTGCTGGAAGTAGCCATAAGAAGATGGGTACACTGTGGTCATAAAGGGATGGACATGGTCAGAAACAATACATAGTTCCCACAGACCAATGAATGTCACATGACCTCCTCGGCGACGCCATCTTTGATGGCACGCTGCTGTGTTTGTGCATTCCATTAAACAGAAGAATGAGAATAAATGTAGATATTCAAACGCAAATTGGAAAAAAAGGGCAACTTTTGAGCAAATAATTGTATATTAATACAATGGCACCACAGTTTAACGTGCTACGGACATGTTTTACATATTTGATCAAATTATGCAGCAAAAATTAACAAGCAATGCAAACATTTCTCAAAAACTTTAGATTTAATACCAGTTGGAGCTCCATTTAATTATTTTAATTATATTAACAATTAATTCAATTAATGCTAATGCCACACGGACACTCTGGATTGCTGTTATTGTTTATTTCCGCGTTTTTGACCGTATGTTTTGGTGAATGGTGGGCAACTGATTTTTCCAGGCGTAAAGAGCAGTTTATTTTATGACACAGATCTTTTTACAGAAGCAATCCTGTTTGTGAACATTGTTTTAGCCCACCATAGAACTATTATTATCTATTTAATACATTTACGTTGCCCTCGAGAGCCTCGGACGCGACACCGATCCTCCTCATAATAAAGTAATCTAACGCTAAATAATGAAACTCTCAAGTTACCAGCTATCAGCATACACAAGTTAGTACTGAGTAAATTACGTCTGTCAACACATTATGAGATACGATACGCACCTGACACAAAGTGCTCCGAGCATATTCTTGCGTGTTTTGAGGGAGTTTCTTGCCTGTTTATCTTCGCAAGCCATAACCTCCGTGGTTGTTCTGACAAAAGCTTAGTCTTCTCACATTCATGGAGTCTAATGATGGGTATACTGTAAAATCCAAGTTTAACGGAACCTCCGGCACGATTTGAACATCCATTGACCCAGCAGGAGATGACCATTTTCAACTTTATCACGACATTAACACGTTTCAGCTTCTTTTTCTATTGTTTTGCCCACAGAATGCCAACACAAATGGCGCCGGGTCGGCAAATCCCCGTATGTAGTGACGTCATGTAGGAACTATGTATACTCAGGTGGGCTGTGGCGTGGTAACGATACTCAATCGGTACTAAGGGACTCAAAAGGTGACAAGAAACTATCCCCCACACCATTACACCCACACCACCACCAGCCTGAACCGTTGATACAAGGCAGGATGGATCCATGCTTTCATGTTGTTGACTCCAAATTCTGGCCCTACTATCCGAATGTTGCAGCAGAAATCGAGACTCATCAGACCAGGCAACTTTTTCCAATATTCTATTGTCCAATTTTGGTGAGCCTGTGCAAATTGTAGCCTCAGTTACCTGTTTGATAGCTGACAGGAGTGGCACCCGGTGTGTTCTTTTGCTGCTGTCGCCCTTCTGCCTCAAGGTTTGACGTCTTCTTTGTTCAGAGAGGCTCTCTTGGTTGTAACAAGTGGTTAGTTGAGGAAGTGTTGCCTTTCTATCAGCTCGAACCAGTCTGGCCATTCACCTCTGACCTCTGGCATCAACAAGACATTTTCACCCACAGTACTGCCGCTCACGGATAATTTCTCTTTTTTGGACCATTCTCTGTAAACCCTAGAGATGGTTGTGTGTGAAAATCTCAGTAGATCAGAAGTTTCTGAAATACTCAGACCAGCCTGTCTGGCACCAAAAACCATGCTACGTTCAAAGTCACTTAAATCACCTTTCTTCCTCATTCTGATGCTCGGTTTGAACTGTAGCAGATCGTCTTGACCATGTCTACTTCCTAAATGCATTGAGTTGCTGTTGGATAGGTGTACCGATAAAGTGGCCGGTGAGTGTATGTGTTCAGTATATTTGATTTACATCTGTTTGCTGCTGATGCGAGGGAGCAGGACCCACTGTGACTCTCTGATGTGGAGAACACTCAAACAGAGCAGTCCACAGTTCAGCCACAGGTCAGAGGCTCCTCTCCTTAAAGAACTGTTGTCTCCATATCTGCTCATGGTGTATAGATGAGTATTGTTGTGTCGCCAAGCCCGCACACTTCACAGCTGTGGTCTGGAGCAGCTTTTGATGCACGCAGCAAATTCACTATTGATAAAACATGTCCTTGAGAGAAAACTGTGACCTGGACAAGAAGAGCGCTCCAAAGATATAAACCGGGACAGAGCAGACGCACGCAGGGGACGGGCGTCAAACTGTTTCCTCAACCACATTTATGGACATTGGTCATCTGCCCCTAATGGACCAATGGCTCTATGTGTTTTTATCATTGCATTGCCTGTGTTTGAACTGTTTGATTCTCTGATTTGTGTTGGGGAATCGACAGTTTTGTAAAGTACTCTAAGATAACTACTGTTGTGATTTAGGGCAATACAAACGTAAATTGAATTAAACGTTGGTCAGGATTACCAGAACTGAAGGAATGCACGTATTTTTAGTGGAGCACCCATGGGGAGAACATGCAAACTCCACTCATAAATCTTAATCTGACTGGGATTCGAACCCAGAATCTTCTTTCTGCATGAGTGGTAAAAAGATCACTATTTGTGGCACCATGGACTGCACAAAGGGAAGGAGAAAAAATATAGTTTAGTCCTTAATTGCCTACTTTAAACCTAGATGCAATTTGATTTGATCGAAATTTTAAGTCGACAACTACATGTATTTATTTTTTTATTCAAAAACTCATTAAGATAAAATAAGAAAATCTGTTTTGCGAGACTGTCCTGGTATTATTGTGGTAGTGTGCGTTGTAGTGTTACTATGGTTGCATTTGCATTCCATTCGAACAGATGAATGGTGCTTTTATTTGTGTGCAAATGTTGTAATTAAAAAACAAGATTGAGCCAAAAGCAACTACTTCAATGGCCACCTAATTGGGCCTCATTCTGCTCTCTGATTGGTTAATCTGCTGGTGGATCACATAATACAGACAAAAGACTAACTGGTTTTTTCGGGGAAGAGCCACCAATAATCTGTATAATTTTGAACCTTCAGTATTCATATTCAACCACTCCTGCTGTCAACTATTTGTCGCAGATAAAATGACCACACCAGGAATCTCCAGCCTGTTTCACCTGGAGAGCTACTTTCACAGGACTAAGATGGCAGAGAGCTACTGCGTTATGCATCCGTGAGGAAATTATGTAAAGATGGGCCTTAGATGAGTACTGTCACAATCTACTGTCATTATTAATCATTAATTACACAGTTAGTATCGTCTACAGCAGTGCTGGCAATGTGAATCAAATATTTTTGATTATTCTGTATAATAATGTGAAGAGTGAAACGTTTGGGGAGCAACTGGTAGCTCCCGAGCGACAGGTTGGAGACCCCTGGAGAGTCACTTTGCTGCACTGCTAAATGTCTAATGTGTGAACTTAGTGCTCTTATATGTGGTAGAAATGTTAAGATTTTTTTATGAATTTTTGTATGCAAACTTTATATCTATTTTAACTTATTCCAAGAAGTTCAAGATTCAAGAATGTCTTTGCCATTCGCACTAATGGCAATTGCAAGTGCAAGACTACCCTGTGCACGAGCATAGCTCTATAATAATATCTGGATAGTGTATTACTAGCTTGCAGCTGTCCCACCTATGGGCACAGGGAGCGCCCGTGGCACTGCAGACTAAATTCATGTGGGCTACCCAGAAAAAAGTCCCATAGAACCATAGACTGTATATAATAACGGACAGAGTCACGCCTATCTCCGCCTTTCATAGGAGTTGGCCATGAAAAGTGCTGTCATGGAGCAATCCAAGATGGCCGCGAGTAGTCCCGCCCACAAGAAAATTGTGGAAAAACGCATCTGCGCATGCGTCAGCTAGCGCAGCTCCATTCATTTGAACGAGAGACTTAAAAAATTCCCCGCGAGTAAACTAGAGTGGACCAAAACAAATCACCCCCCTCAGCATTGACACACATGTGGAACGGAGCTTTGGGCCAAGAGCCAACTTTTGGTCCATCCTGTAAAGACGTTTTTGAGAGGTCCGCTAACGCTATATGTTAGCATTGGCTAATTCTTCTTCTGGGTCCACCCCCATCGGCGCCCGGGGTGGTATTGCAGCATGTCAGCGCACGTCATTTTGGCCACTTTTGAGCTGGGACCCGCCCCCACTGCATAGAACTCAATGTAATCTAAAACAGCTCAACCTGAGCTGACAGAGAACCTACAGCTTTCAGAAAGGTCAGATTTTGTAGGGATTTTAGTGTCCCTTGTCATCCTGAACTTTTTTCTTTTTATATCCTTTAGTTTTCTATAATTCTACACTTAAATGCAACAAACTTTGCTTGTTTTTCCCGCTTTGGCTCTGTCTAACGCCGCTCTGATCAGCAGCTCTGATTGGTTCGAGCGTGGCCGAGCCCCTCTGTCCCCGTGCATACTGTAAAAGCCACACACACGTATTTGGCGCAACACATCATGGGAGCTCGTCCACTGCGCAGAACCGGGAGCACCAGACGCATGTCCCATGCACTACTGAGCACAAGCCATTCATTCATTTCCTTGTTTTGGACTTCCTGTTAAGCCTGGTTCACACGAGACGATTTTAAAATTGTCGGCCGTTTTTTTCTCCGTGTGAGACCTCACACATGGAGATAAAAAATCATGGGTCTAACCACTTTGGTCGTACAGTGTGTGGTGTACAACCACTGTACGAGCATTCCCAGATCAGACAGAAATCTCACAAAATTTCTCGAGATCAAGCGTGACTTCAAAGTAAACAATTATGGCGGACGAAGAGGATGCAGTGGCGATAGTTTGTTTTTAGCAGAGAAAAGACGTAATCAAAAGAAAAGGCGATGGTCAAAGAAGTGTAGACAACGTGAGCATGGACTATACTTGCTACATCGTGATATGGAGGAGAGTTGTTTTTTTACGGTGTTTCCTCGCCGCCTCGTCTCGTCTTCTGATTGGCTACACGCCGCAGTCATGGCAACGCGCTCGTCTGTCCTCGGGGGACACCACACACGAAGAGAAATCGGGCCAAAACAATCCAACATGTTGGATATCCCCGATATTGAGATCGGAGCAGTCCCGAAGTCCTTCAGAGCGACGAGCACAGTCTTAACACACCACACACGGCAGGACAATCCATCTGAGTTTTTGTTACGATATTCGGAGCGTTTTGATGAAAAGTGACCAGGTTGTATTAAGTAAACAGTGTGTTGCTATGGTAACTAGCACTTGCTCTGTTCTGGTGGACATTTCGCCTTGGAGAAACTACTTACATTTCAATGACAATAAAAATGAGTCTGATGTGGGCAGCACTAGTGACCTGTGCTGATGCAGGTGAAAGCAGAAAGAAGGATAGATGATCTAGTGTAGAATGTCTCTGTGAGGATGTGAGTGAGCCTTGTGAACTTTTAGAGCCGACACCTCCCGTCACTGTCCCGCTGTGAAGAGCCTTCTGCTGTCCCGTACCGACACCAGCACTTCGGTCAGACTGCATGAATGACTCTTCACACTTTAAATGTCCTTCATTCTTTATAGACGCAAATGCCTCTGCCTTTAGCTCAAATACACCTCTGCGTGTTCCTCTGGCCTCTAGCACACGTGTAGAACCATGACCTCTGACCCATGTTTAACGTTGTGTCGACCCAGGGCAACAGTGGGAAAGGTTGGGGAGTTGTTTTGACCTGTGTTAATTTCACCACATGAAAGGCAAGCACTTAAAATCCAAATAAATACATTAATTAACACTAGGACTCCCAGAATTCTGAACTCCCAGAGCCGTCATTTTGACTGCTCCCATTAAAACTAATAGAATTATGAGATTTTTTATTTTACTCCCTTTTAATAAGTGCTAAAACTGGTGATTATAACTGCAACTGACATAAACCACAACTCACATTTCAAAAGTAAAGGATAATTTCATAAAACATTAATGACATAGAAATGATACAGAAAAAATGCAGGGAATACCAAGAAAGCACATGAGATGAGTAATTACACTTCCAAAACTAAAAGCCGTCAAATTGACTGATTTTCAGTACTGTGTCCAACGCTTCACAGCAGCAGTGTTTTGATCAGTCCATTTAACAATAGGACTCCCAGAGTTCTGAAACTAAGAGAAATCCCAGAGTTGTCATTTTGACTGCTCCCATTCAAACCAATATAATTCAACTATAACCAATTATGGGTTTAATAATTTCAAAAACATTTTGATGGAAAGTGACACAGTTCAAGCAAGTAAACGGTGTGTTGCTATTGAAACCAGCACTTGCTCTGTTCTGGTGGAAAACCAACATTTCACCTTGAAGAAACTATTAACATCGCACCTGTCCTCGTTCTACAAACTGAGTCCTGCGCCGCACAAAAACAAAGACAGAGAAATAAACGACATGTATATACAGGAAGTTATGACTACAAATGTACATACGTATATGTACTTACATCATTTGTAAGTAGGCTTTCAAAACTAAAAGCTGCTAAATTGACTGCTCTGAGAATTCTGGTTTTACCCTGGACTAGTACTCACGTTGATGTGGTGTGCGGCCGCCCCCTGCATGGCGGGGTCAGGCAGGGTCCCGGGCAGCGAGGCCGGCAGCGGCTGTCTGTGCTTGCTGCGCATGTGCATCAGGGAGGACAGCGGGCTGGGCACAGGACTGCAACACATCAGGCAAGCTATCACAAACAACACTTATGCCACGAGAAAGATAGGAAATGACTATTCAGCATTCATAAGTATTTTCCATTTTGACTGACATGACAGACGCAAATGGTACAAAACAGCAGAGAAAGTAACTGATACATGTCCAAAAGCATTTGTAATTTGAGAAACTGCTACAATGATGTGCACAAACAACTCAATGTTGTGGAGGTTGAACTAATGGTTGTGACAACTTTCATTATGATCCAAGACATTTGTATCTAGATAAAAAAAAAAAAATCTAGATACAAATAAACTTGCCTTGCCTAATGCGTGCGCACGTGTCATTTCCTGTATGCCCTTATGGAGGATGTTCAATCTCAATTCACTTTTAACAGTGTAGTTTCTATAGTGTGATTTAGTCTAGTTGTTTAAGCCTTAAACAGTCAGGCCTTTGAGCCTGAAGGTTGTGGGTTCGAGCCCACCACAAGACCTTCTCCACCAAATCCCACTGATGTCTGCGGTCAGTGTCTCCTTGGGCAAGACACTCATCACCTGCAGGAGGATCAGTGAGAGGCTGGTGCTCTGTGAATTGGGTGCAGCTCTGACTGACACCCTCCAGACCCAAAAATGGACAAAGGGGAAGAATATGATGATATGCTAACAGCTTCTTTCCACAAGTCTCAACAAAGCACTGTAACTGTTCTTTGATTTCATAGTGAGAACTGTTTCTGTACTTTTTCAGTTTGTTTTTATTCAGTTGGCCGACTTGCGTCACTTCCACTAATACTTCGTCCTCAGTGGTGACATCGCCAATGAGCACAGGCCACAGATCTGAATGGGCAGACATCTTGGATCACCAGGGCTTGTATAGAAAGTGTCCTGCAGTAATTATGGCTATACCTGCATGTGAAAGCCAGAGCAGGGCAGGGAGTAGTTAGTACTGTGATGGGAGACCTCTGGGGAATACCAGGTGCCACAATGCCAGGTGCCACAATGCCAAAAAAGCACTATGTACATGTAAAACCGGTGCAATATTATTATTATTATTATTACTATGCTACTTTGCCCCCTTAATTCACTTATTTTATGCAGTCCAGCATTTTGGGTTATCCTTATTTGACAGAGTGACAATAAAGACTCAAACAATAAAGTTTATAGTTTAAAGTTGTATAGAATCAATCTGCTCTAGTGAGTGTGAGGGCGACACACTGTTTCCCATTAATAACAGTTGATGATTATTTAGCGCTGAGCATAAACACTGAGACATTTTAACAAGTGTATTTCTGTCCCTCGTATCACTGCAGGACCTATTTCCAGCGCTCCAGCTCATCACTGTGACTTATGTAAGCCGAGTCTGAGTCTGTGGAAACACGCACAATGTGCTGAGGGCGCTGGATTCCCAACCAACGCACAACAACTTACTGCAAAAAGTGATGAAAAGTACGACAAAAATGGCTGAAGTTTGGAAAAATGTATCTTAATTGGTACACATTCTGACTGCCTTCAAACAAGGTTTTCCAATGGGACAAAGCAAATGTATTGTGTGTCCCTTGGAATGAGAAAAGTTCTTGAAATAAGCTTAAATGGCTTTGTTCCATTGGCAATTCTTGTTTTAAGACAGGCAGAAAGTACTCAGATCAAGATAAAAACCACTCAATTTAAGCAATATTATCTCATACTTTATCATTTTTTGCAGTGTGGTACAAAGAACCTGCCCAATGAGTGTGAGGAACCAATCAGCTCTCACGACAGAACTACTCAGAGCCTCCTCTTTGGTTCTTTGTGGGGACAGTGTGAGGACAGTGTGGGTACAGTGTGGGGACAGTGTGGGGACAGTGTGAGGACAGTGTGGGGATAGTGTGGGGACAGTGTGGGGACAGTGTAAGGACAGTGTGGGGACAGTGTGAGGACAGTGTGGGGACAGTGTGGGGACAGTGTGAGGACAGTGTGGGGACAGTATGGGGACGGTGTTAGGACAGTGTGAGGACAGTGTGGTGACAGAGTGAGGACAGTGTGAGGACCTTGTGGGGACAGTGTTAGGACAGGTGAGGACAGTGTGAGGACAGTGTGGGACTGTGTGAGGACAGTGTTAGGACAGTGTGGGGACAGTGTGAGGACAGTGTGGGGACAGTGTGAGGACAGTGTGGGTACAGTGTGGGGACAGTGTGGGGACAGTGTGAGGACAGTGTGGGGACAGTGTGAGGACAGTGTTAGGACAGTGTGGGGACAGTGTTAAGACAGGTGAGGACAGTGTGAGGACAGTGTGGGGACAGTGTGGGGACAGTGTGAGGACAGTGTGAGGACAGTGTGAGGACAGAGTGAGGACAGTGTGAGGACCTTGTGGGGACAGTGTTAGGACAGGTGAGGACAGTGTGAGGACAGTGTGGGACTGTGTGAGGACAGTGTGGGGACAGTGTTAGGACAGGTGAGGACAGTGTGAGGACAGTGTGGGGACAGTGTGAGGACCTTGTGGGGACAGTGTTAGGACAGGTGAGGACAGTGTGAGGACAGTGTGGGGACAGTGTGGGGACAGTGTGAGGACAGTGTGGGGACAGTGTGAGGACAGTGTTGGGACAGTGTGGGGACAGTGTGGGGACAGTGTGAGGACAGTGTGGGGACAGTGTGGGGACACTCACCCACAGAGCGAGTGGTTCTGGGTGATGACAGAGCCCGGCTGATAGGGGGCCAGGCTGCAGCTGGGGCCCATGAGAGGCCCCTGGGCTGGGGGGTGTTGCAGGGGCCGGCTCTGTGGTGGCTGATGGGAATGACGCGGTGTGTAGAGGTGGGCCGGAGGAGACAGGTGGGACCCCAACTGAGGTTTCGGATGGTTCATACAGGAGCCCCCGTTCTGAGGCTGCATCTGAGGACACAGACAGGACCAGGTTAGAGCTTCTCACTGGTATCAAACAGAGTGAACTACTATAGGCTGCTCTCACAATACAGATCTGGGCCCAATTCGGCACAAACAATGAAATATTGTATAATATTTTGGCCATTGTCAAATTTTTAAATCAGCTGTTTTAGACATAAAAATGAGCACTAACAAACACTGCGACATGATCTCACATGCCGTGTATCTGTGCAATTGTTTGAACTAATGTCAGAAGGTTGAATATAGAAGCACATGTGTCACTGTCACTTTGTCCCATACCCTCATGCTGCACAGATGTAAACATACAACTATACATTTCTGCTCTAGAATATACTGCATTTTACACTTTTTTATTAGGTCAAAGTTAGAGTTTTGATTTTATTTTATTGTAGAGTTATTATTAATTTATCTTGTGCTGTGTGTTCCTCATCACTGAAATTTCCCCACTGGGATGAATAAAGGATCTCTTCATCTTAATCTTAAAATGAAACAGACTGTTCCACTCTCACTCAGCCAAGTATGCAAAGAGTTATAAAATAGTGCTTTATAACTAGATGAAGGCAGCATATGGTCTGATTAGTTCATAAGACTCTTTCTGTTGGGAAGACAACATATTATATATATGTGAGTGTGTGTATGTTAGTGTGTGTGTGTGTGTGTAGGCTGTAGCTGGTCACCTGTTGCTTCTCTTCCTCTTGTGCCTGGAGGAACTCCTCCTCAATCTCCTTGAACAGACCCACCTCGTCACAGTTCTGCAGGAACTTAGTGGGAGTGGGCGTGTCGGCTGGAACACACAAGCACATACATACACACACACGCACACACAAACACGCGCATACATACACACACACGTTAACTGGCCGCAAAAGCTGTTCCACACCGCATATTTCAAATGGACCAAGCGATGAAAAGCATGAAAAATGAAATGAAATCAAAATATGGATGAACAGAGCAACAATTCCCTCCAGTGGCAGAAGAGTAAAATGATACTGATTTTATTAGAGCTCAGTCTCATGTTGCAACACACAGGTGCGACAGAGCCCTAAGTGAATCAGTTTGTCCCAGAAAAGTGTAATCACCGGTGAAGGAAGCGTCACTCTTGATGGAGGGAAATTTGAGGCTCATTTCATGTTTGAGTCTGTGAACGCTGAGGTGCTCCTCCAACTGGAAACTCTGCACACACAACACACACAAAGTTCCAATTGTTTTTCAGCAAATTTTCAAATCAGAAGTCTTTCATAATTCCAGTAATATGAACAAGTGCCACCAAACTAACATAAGTGGATTGATATTGACACACAAGGCGCCTAAGAAATAAAATGTATTATTATTATGAGAGCAACAGAAAAACAGGGGAATTAAGAAGCGTCAAAAGTTCCCAATGTGTGGGACACTTCACACTAAAATCAAAGAAAAAAGCAGTAGTATGCAAACATTCCAGCACCCAAACTTTAGCACAATAAAGAAGCAAATATAAAACACTTTTAAAAATACTGTATATTCTAGTACAAGAAAAATCAGCATCATCATTATTGAGTGGTTTGTAGTTTGATATTGTATGTTTATAATTAAGCCTTAATTAAACTGTGGTGACAGTTTTTGGAGTAATTACATAAAACCAGCCGCAGCAAATACACGGACGTCAAAGGCCTTTTATCAATGCAGAGACGCCCTTCTGACGCCATGCTGAGCTTTGTGAGGGCCCCCTGCTGTCTGTCACACCCTTGTGTCTTTCGTATCTTGAATCTGTATGCCTGCTTATATCCATATGTCCCTGCTGCCAGGAAGGAGCCGGCCCCCCCGACACCTACAGACAATGGCTATCACTCTTGCCCCCTTTCACCTCTTGCATATGTATCGGTCTGTATGTGTGCACTCTCTACATCCTGCACCGGTGGCCCCCCTCCCATCTGTTGTGGGCGGGACTGGCTTTCGTGTGTGTCTTGTATACAGGAAGCTCGGGGCTCTGGCCCCCAGAGCTGGGACATGCTGCCTTGGAGTGGATGTGCTGGCTCTCCGCACGTGCGCTAACAATAAACTTACGCTTTTGATCAGACAAAAGGACCTTTGAGTTTCCTCCTTCATGGGGTATATAATTCTATAACAATTTGGCGTTGCTGACATGTCTTGGCATGGATACTTTCGGCGGGGACGAGCGGCTTTGTTTGGCCGACCTGGATCACCAGCCTCTGTTCCTTTTTGGAGACAAAGGAGGGCGCGCTCGTCCCGCGCACGGAAGGAATCCTTTTGCTACACAAGACCAAAAAGAACCTAATCTGGTGAGTCTTGTCTTTTCATCTGCGTAACGAGCCCAGGGCAGCCCTTAAGTCGACACGGGGATTTGTTTATTTATGTATTTTTGGGGTATTTCATTCATTGCCACAGCATAGTCTGTGTGCGGGATTTTTTGGGGGCTTTTTGTTCTAGATTGAAGCTAGCGGCTGCGCGTTAGTATCGCATTGTAAGCGACCCTGGAATCTCTGAGTGTCTTCAGCCAGAACCGCTCCGTTTTCAAGAACGCGCGCTCGCTGGTTGAACCGCGGGGGGGGAACGGAGCGCCCCAAAGTGGGTAGGAGCAGGGAGAGACTAAGCGGGTTAGGCCCATTGTTCGTACGAGAAAATGGGTAAAATCAATCTACAGATGCAAGCTATGAAGTGCTTGCCTATGGTGCAGGTCATCTGCGTGATAATTTAGAAGAAGAAGGGAAGAAAAAAAAAATATACTTGGTTTTAAGAATATCACGGCAAAAGAGGTTAGAGAAAGAAATATGTAAAAACAATAGCTCCTCCGCTTTTCACCTAAGCGGAGAACACACAGGCGCACACACACGCCCTCTCTCAACTACTAACCCTTTCACACTAGGAGCAGAACTCCATGCTAAGTACGCGCCCAAACGAGGCGTTGGGTTTTTAAAAAATGAGCAGACTACTGTTGTCTCTTTTCCCTCTCCCTTATCCAGGTCTGTCGGCGCCTTTCCTCCGCGCTCTGTCCTCTGCCTCAAAGCACCAGCCCCACGCCCCAACCACAGGCGGCGCCCGCACCAGCTGAGACCCCGCGAGAGGTGGGCCCAAACCGCAGAAGAAGAAGAGGCGGAAACAGACACACGCTCAGGAAACCACAGAAGAAGAAACGGGGGAAACAAATATGTGAGACACCGACAACTGCTTTGGAGCACAGAGAGAAACTGCTCCAAATCCCGTGACTGTTCTCCACGGAGGGGGCAGCGTGATATACCAAACGCACCCGCGGAAACCCGCTTGAAAGTTGTTCCCGCACCGCAAACAGAAGAAGCCATTGTGACCGGCACGTTTGGGTTATTCACCAACCCTCATGGCCCACATGCTAACGCTTTGGGCTACCTGGGCCTCCTGCGGACTTTGAAAAACTTCCACAGCCCGGCGGAAAGACTGTGTGCTCGACATGGGTCGAAGGACTGTTACCGGAGGAGGCGTTAAAGGCAGAGGAACGCTCAAGCTAACACGGGGCCAGAGGACGGCAGAGGCGGGCGTGGAGGAAACACGAGCGACTGACCAAACCCGGGTTCACATTCGTCACCAAAGCGACCGCTCATGTAAGTTGAACAACAACAAACTGCAATTGGCACTCTTTAGAGATAATTCATGCTGAATTCCCGTAATATACGCTAACAATCTGTGGTGTAACAGTTAAAATTCTGGATGATTACAACAAATCCTGTGTTTAAAAACAAAACATAAGGTGACAGATTTTGGTCCGTTCTCAAGTGAGTGGTCGCTTCACAAAACTCATGGCTTCAGTTAGGGCTGGGCAATTAATCGATTTTAATCATTAATTCGAGTTTTACATTTAGGGCGATTTCTTTTCTTTTAAAATTCGATTTTTTATTTTCTCCATCGCAGAACTACAGCGCTAACGCGCTAACCGCGGGTCTATGGTGTTGAGCAGTCATTTTGAAGCTAACCTAATGCTAACAGGCTCCCTCTGGCCTGATGCTCGCTCTCACAGTTGGTGCTGTTGCAATAACACTTCAAACGGTCAAGAATCAGACTTTATTTAAATCGCCAGAACACACACTCGTGTCCCACTGAGCCGCTGCACTTTGGGGAAAGACACGTCTCTCATTGCTCTGATACAAACAACGTGTTCCCCGCTAGCTGTTAGCTACAGTAGCTGCTACAGTAGCTGTTAGCTACAGTAGCTGCTACAGTAGCTGTTAGCTACAGCATCAGAATGTAAACAGGAAGCTCGAACAATGCGGGAGCCACTGAAGTTAGTATTAGCGCCACCAGCTGGACCGAGCGTTGTACTACAGCACAGTTACTCAGGCACAGTTGGAAGAACAAGCATGAAAACCCGAGGAGGCTTTTGGAACAGACTGTCTGTTACAACATTTCTATTTTGAGTCATCAGTTTTTAAAAATGTGATATTTCATGTAAATAATGCATGTGTTTAATAGGATTGATATATTTGCGATGGGCCTTGTTTGTGTGATTTAAGTTATTTGAAAGGTGCATAGTGTCATTGTAAGTGAAGTTATTATAAAACCGTTAAGCTACATTTTCGTAACAAGAGCTCATTAGAGATATAGGGGACACCATTTGTGATAAGCCCGACTACGGACCACGTGGTAAACACTAAAGTTGGAAATGGATTTCTTTTTTTTAGGAAAACTCTTTTAAAGCTCTGCAGGCTCTGAAAGTTGCAACAATAAGAAATAGCTCATGAGACAATTGGAATTGGACATGGAAAAATATAACAAAGTTAAAAGTACAGGCCTTCTGTGTGTGTTACATGTTTGTGTGTTATATGTTTTGTGTATGTTATATGTTTGTGTGTCATGTCAAAGTACACTACGCTGACCTTAACAAACTCTGGACCAATACTAACGTGGGGAATCAGGCCTGTGATGTGACTGTGATGTGACTGTGATGTGAGTGTGGAGTGAAATGAGGAATGCTGAACGGAATCATGGAATAACAAATGTGTCTGTAATGTTTTAATGTGATCATGGAATAATTCTTTTTTGTCAACAGCATACGGTGTAAGTACTAGAGATTCAAAGATAACGACCTTTATTGAACAGGTGTAAAAGTGAGAGTACTCTGGGATGAGTACTCTGAGAAAAGTACTCTGCGGAAAGTACTCGGAGATGAAATACCTCGCTGAAGATATTGGGAGTTCCTCCCTCTGCTGTTTGCCCTGACAGTGATTCGGTCCAACCGCAGTGAGCGGTCATTGGGCGGAGGACAACTTTGGTCTGTAAACTCACATTTAGGGGAGTATAAAATTAGAAACATACATTTTGTTGTTCTGTATTTGGCTACAGCCTCCGCCCTGATGCCACACACCGTCTGTCAATGCAGTTATGTTTTGCCCAATTGGAAAAAAGATTGACAAGCGAAAGTGGGCATTTTTTTGTGTTTTTTGTGTTCTGATATTTCTTTTTCAGATGAGAGATAAACTACCCCTGCTCCAGGGATGACAGTAGTGTGGATCAGGAGGAAATGAGCCTCCACTTTGGCACAAAAGCCCACAATATGAATTGAGGACGATCCGGGAGAAAAGCAACTGGAGATGAACGGAACAGCAAATCTACACACACACACTAGGTCTCCCTGACCCAACGGCCATTCACTCAGACCGTGGATGAGCGATGTGGGTGCATGGTGTCGGTACTTTTGCAGTCTCACGGAGGGCCACTGAGACCCACTGCTTACTTCTCAGCAAAACTCGGTCCCGTGGCAGCAGGGTTGCCTCGCTGCCTGCGGGCTGTGGCTGCCGCTGAGAAAGCGGCCCTAGCATCACGTGACCTTGTGGGATACACTGAACTAACTTTGCTTGTGCCCCATGCTGTTTCCCTGATCCTGTTAGAGCAGAGGGCCTCTCGCCTTTCTGCGGCTCGTTGGCTGGGGTACAACACGGTGCTCTTTGAACTACGGTGAAGGGATGCACAGCTGAACCCCCCCTCGCTGCTGCCCACGCCAGAGGAAGGGGAGGCACACTGCTGTATCGCCACAATAGAACAGATATGCACTCCCAGGCCAGACCTGAAAGAGGTGCCTCTGACTAATCCTGACTTGATTTTTTTTATACAGACGGAGCGGCGTCACGTGACAACACTGGGAAGAACCGAGTCGGCTATGCTGTGTGTTCTGATTTTGATACTATAGACTCTGGTAGTTTGCCCCACTACCACTCAGCACAAACCGCTGAGCTGGTCGCGCCCACCGGGGCTTGTGAGCTGGCAGCGGGCAAAACTGTTAACATATTCTGTGATACGCGCTATGGTTTCTCTGTGGTGCACGACTGGGAAGCACTGTGGAAACACCGCAATTTTATGAAATCTGATGGTAAACCAATTCTTAATTCCACACAGGTTGAACGTCTGCTGAAAGCTGTAATGTTGCCCTTAGAGATCGCTGTATGCAAATGCCAGGCCCACACTAATGCCACTGATTCCATCTCTGCAGGGAATCGGCGCGCGGACAAGGCAGCGAAGGCAGCGGCATACGCACCTCTACACACACACACACACACTACCTCACTCAAGACGTTGATATTTTCTACTCCAGCAGAGACGCTGCTGTGGGAGGGGAATGGGGCTCAACGACGGCATGGTGTGTGTGGCTGGGACCAGACAGCAAACCGTGCCTACCACGGCATTTCTTCAGACAGTTTGCAATTTTAGCACATGGTCGAGACCATGCCTCAAAAGGAGGGATGATGTGTGATTTAATCACACAAAATTGGTATACAAAGGGGTTTACGGCATTTGCACAGAGATTCAGCCAAACATGCGCTATATGCCCCGCGCACAACCCAGGTAAGTCCCAAAAGTATCCAACAGGCTGCTCATCCTCCGCCCCTGCGCCCATTTCAACATGTCCAAAGGGACTTTGTTGAACTCACACCATGCCAAGGTAAGTAATACTGTCTGGGTCTGGCGGATCTCTGGTCCAAATGGACTGAAGTATTTGCAGGCATACACGCCACGAGCAACGCGGTGGTGAAAGCTCTGCTCACAGAAATCGTGCCACGATGGGGTGTCCCGAGGGAAAATCTCTAGGGACAATGGCAGTCACTTTGTAGCAAAAGTCATTGAGGAAGTGGGTGAATTTCTGGGCATTGATATACGTAAACACTGCAGTTACGCCCCCTGGTCCGGAGGCACATGCGAGCGAGAGAATGGCACTCAAAGCTCTGCCGCTAGCCCCACGTTGGGCGCGGGACCCCCGAACAGAGATCTGCCAAGCACCTCTTTGTGTGATGACGACATGCTGTCCTATTGTAGGAAATTAATGCACTTTTGTCCTCTATTTCTGCCCAGGTCAGGAGCGCCCTGCCACAGGCTGCGCAGGCGACTGGGCCCTGGTGAAGGAAACGAGACGAAAGCACTGGCGGTCCAAGCGCTGGCTCGGCCCATTCCTCGCCCTCCTGGTGACGGACACTGCCGTTAAGGTCGCGGAGAGGACAACTTGGATCCACGCCAACCACTGTCGTGCGGGGCTGCCACTGAGGGCCATAGACGAGGACACCGAGGGCGCGGACGGACCAGGCCCATCCGCGGCTCCCTACGCTGAAGAAGTTGGCCGGCGTGCGGCCACCGTCGGTGAAGCAGGCCAACAACAACACCCAGAGAATCCCAGCGCTCCCGAGGCGACCCCCCTTGCCCAACTCCCCAGCCCCCGGATCCCAAGGCTTGGGAGCCATGAAGGCCCTGAGCGCTCTGCCCAGCTGCAGCAAGTATGCAGAGCTGCTGCCCATTCCAAAGATATCTCCAGAGCTTGCTCCCTCTGGCCATAATGCAGATTTGAGCTCTGCTGGAGTGCCCCCTGGTGTCTCGTCTCCCGTGTGTCCGGAGGAGGTGGAGATGAGGGCTGCTCTACAGTTCCTGATGAGGCACATGGTGAAGCGTGCTGTCATGAGGTCTCCCACCAAACGAGCTTTGGGCCTGGCCGATCTGGAGCGTGCTCAAGCCATGGTCTTCACACCCCAAACCCCGAGCACTCTGCCCAACCGAGTGCTGAGGCCAAGGCTTCAACGCAATTAGAGTCTTACCGCTCCAAGACCAAACATCGCCATGACCACTAACGCTCCACACACGCTCAGAGGGAGCGGTGCCACTGACTGCGAGACGGCACTGCTCGTGAGTATTCCCGCGGAAAAGACTACCGAACGTAGCCCGGCTAAGACCGGAATGGGCCCTTGGACTGTTATGCTGGCCACACTGACACTACTTTCCGTGCTGACCGTGTTTATTATGTTAATATTGTCTTCTCTTATCGCTGTCCGGATCCATTGTGTTATTATAATGTGCTCTTTCTTTTATTGACAAGCATGCTTCTTTTCTTGTCCACTTTGGACAGCAATAATTTAAGTGTTTCAAGCTTGAAGGTGGTGTGATTACGATGCCTCTGGTATTTAACTGATTAATGCAAAAATGGTTTTGAATTATCAAAAGAGGGGAGTGTGGTGACAGTTTTTGGAGTAATTACATAAAACCAGCCGCAGCAAATACACGGACGTCAAAGGCCTTTTATCAATGCAGAGACGCCCTTCTGACGCCATGCTGAGCTTTGTGAGGGCCCCCTGCTGTCTGTCACACCCTTGTGTCTTTCGTATCTTGAATCTGTATGCCTGCTTATATCCATATGTCCCTGCTGCCAGGAAGGAGCCGGGCCCCCCCGACACCTACAGACAATGGCTATCACTCTTGCCCCCTTTCACCTCTTGCATATGTATCGGTCTGTATGTGTGCACTCTCTACATCCTGCACCGGTGGCCCCCCTCCCATCTGTTGTGGGCGGGACTGGCTTTCGTGTGTGTCTTGTATACAGGAAGCTCGGGGCTCTGGCCCCCAGAGCTGGGACATGCTGCCTTGGAGTGGATGTGCTGGCTCTCCGCACGTGCGCTAACAATAAACTTACGCTTTTGATCAGACAAAGGACCTTTGAGTTTCCTCCTTCATGGGGTATATAATTCTATAACAAAACACAAATATTATTTATTTGATTAAATGACTGGGGTATTCGATGGAATACTTGACTTCTAAAATATTCAATAGCTGCAGCTCTAGCTACAGAAAATCAAAACGAATTATAACCCTAAAATGGAAGGATTCGGAGAATTGTGACACCCCTACTGCTCCGGGATTGTCCAATCATGTCTTGTAATTTTAGTATCCATACTTTTTCACCTCAGTGCTCTGTCTTCTCCTTCATTGTGGATCAAAGTGTGTCTGTGGCTCTGAAGGGTCCTGATGTTGTGTTACTGTGGAACTGACACTGACCTGAGAACAGCCTGGAGCCCCGCACATGTAAGGCCTGCCCTGGAGCTCGTTCATGTCCTGCAGCCTGGAACACATACACACGCACACACACACACACACACACACACACACACACACACGCACAAACACACACACACACACACCTATGAATAAATTTTGACTTAAATCATCAAAATATGTTTTTTTGTGTATACTTGAGCTATAGGGTAGCATGCTTTTCCCCATTGCAGGGCAGTATGTCAGATTGACTAAACTCTTGCGGCTGAAACGTCGTGACGTCCATGCCTCTATCAACGCATGTCCATGCATCAGCAGTGGGTACACACCCTGACAGTTAGCGTTAGAGTATAAAGCTGTTACTGCTGCCATTATTTTGGTCAGTAACATTAATCTAAGAGTTACTTTGGTCTCTGCTCCAGTACTTTTGGTGCTCCGTGGATTGTGACTTTAATCGCAGCTGACACAGACAGCGCTGTCGCATTCACAGAGCTGTCAGGTTTTTAGTGTTTTGGGATGAAAATAAACTTTTAATTGGTTAGAAAACTGATACAGACCATTTTGGGTTTGGAGTTATTGTGACTGGCCTGAGTCCTGGATCTAGAGCCCGTAGGAGGGTCTGAGGACAGTGATGATCCAGGACACTTAACATTTATCAGCATTTATGGACATCGGTCATGTGCCCCTTATGGACCAACGGCTCTATGTGTTTTTAATCATTGCATTTCCTGAGTTTGAACTGTTTGATTCTCTGATCAGTGTTGGTGAATCAATGGTTTTGTAAAGTCCTCTGAGATAACTACTGTTGTGATTTAGGGCTTTGCACAAAAAAATTTTTGAATTGAATTGAATCTAGACCAGACGAGGATGACCAGCTATATTATATTCTGCTAATCATGTGTACAGTGCATGGATACATTATTTTATCTGGATAGGGTATTAAAGCTGAAAAAGTTTAAGTTCGGTATCAGATCCCAAGTTTAAACCAGTCTCCACATGGACCAGGAGCCACCTGCGGTACTGCAGCTTAAATTCACAGAGGCTCTAATAAGATTTTCCCCTTAGACCTCAATGTTACAGTTTTTTCCTATTGCTCAAACACTATAGACACATGCTTGGACAAAAGTAACAAAACCTGAAGCTTTTGTACAATATCTTAAACACAGTCTAACCATTCCTTAACAAAAGTACAGCTTTGCACTTTATTTCTGCAACACACTTTCTCCTGTTCACTACACTCATACATAAGACAAGAAATTAAATCTTGTGTTATCATTGGGAAAACAACTTATTCAAAACACCAAACATAGTGTGATTGAAAACACTTAGACACACACCATAAAACACTTAGATAACGCAACACGTCAGCCAGACATAAACAGGGCTCAGTTTAACCATTTTCAGAACTTTGCCAGCATGAAAGAAGAACAAGAGGTAGAGGAAGACGAGTAGAGAGAATGAGGGAAGCAGAGTCCACACCTCCATCATGAGGACCTTCAGATGGAAACATGTCTTCAACTCTCTACATCAGACTGTATCTACAGTATTTACAGTATTGTACCGTACTGTTTTGCAAGTTGGCTACTGCTCCTTTTTAGTTTTTTAAATGGTAGTTTTGTGAAACATACAATACAATTTGTGGTTGCATATTCACACAGAATCACTAGAAGACCTTCTCAAGGTGGTCGGCAACACCTGTTCACCCAACAGTAGGAACTCGCCATTGTGGAAATAGTCTGAGCAGGGACCATGATCCATAATCCCACCCACGCACGACTGCCTAGTTTTACATTAGAGATTTTTGTGTTTCTGCAGTAACTGTACTGTAAAGTTTATGACTGTGCTCATATGATGCAAGTGTGAATCCTTTTGTCATCAGAGTTTCATTTTGACAAATGAATGTTTCGTTTTGATAGTAGATATTAATGTTGACCCAGATGTGTTTGGTTTATGTCCCAGTGTTGTCTCAGGTTATTTTGTGTGTCGTGTTTTGGGACAATGAGTGAAATTTAACAAAATGTGTTCAAGCAATGGAAAAGGAATCTGTAAGTATAACTCAATTAAATTCAATTAAAGTAAATTCAATTTATTTTTGTATCGGCCATAATCACAACCTTATTTATCTCGAAGGATTTAACAAATCTGTCAATTCGCCAACAAGGAACAGCTTCAGTTTCTAACACAACTTTCAGGGAGAGATAATGAGTAACTACAACTAATTACGAAGTACCAGATCCCTAAAAATGTTCCCATAATGTTTTGGAAACCTCCTAACCGGATGTTTTTCTGTCCAAGCGCCTCTTAAGATCTACTTCTATGTTATGACTCCTTTAAACTAATAATTATTACACATCATTTACTGCAATTTCAAAGTATTTTGTCAGAAGAGGTCCCAAGATCGACCCCTGTGGCACTCCACAAAACCAACTCATCACAACAAACCCGAACTTAGGTCCCACACGTTTTTAGGAACCACACAATTCCATTACAATGTCATCAGAATGGTGCAGCGGTAAATCATACCGTGGAAACGCCTTCACCCTCACAGCGCACGCAGAGACGGACTGCACCGTTCCATCTGCAGCTGCGTCTCTCTGGTACCCACTTATCTATCAGCTAATCACATGTTTGTGCATTCCTCCCCTGTTCATCACGCTCCAAACAACAGCCAGTTTATTAGGACAAGTGCTTTCATATCCCCCACTATTACTCTATCGTGATCATTATAAATACAGCTCTTTTCATACGTTTATCTGGTGTCCGTCTATCAGCGGACGCCTGGTTATTAACAGAGGCCTGATGACAGGACCCCAGCTCTGCCTCTCCATCCGCTCATCAATAAGACACAGACCAAGCTGCAATTACAATCTGTTTGTGCCACCGTAAACTCGACACTTTCCAGTGTCTGCGAACGAGGACTCAGACATTCCACCGAGAGAATCGTGGGAGAAACTGTCAATGTATCTACATGTTTTACTTGACAAAAGGTGGAGCTCTGAAACTTTATAAAAGACAGTGTTGGGGAGTAACAGAGTACTTGTCAGAATACTATTTTGGAGAAACTGGATCAAAGTTGATTTAGAAAAATTTGTATTTGATCAAGCAATTCAGGAGCAAATATTAATATTATATCATGAAACTTTTGATGTGATTTTTACTCGGGCCAAGACTTGATACAAAAAATATTCTAATTAATTAGAGGCTTTATAATTAATCAATCAAAATCAATCTTTCATAAATATTTGACCTGAGAACAGTGATTTATTTATTTATTTATCATTATAAGTGTACCATTCAGGAAGGGTTAAATCCAGACGCTAAAGCAACAACTTGTTCAACTTTTGTCCAACAAACCAGTGCAACTTTTGCCATTAAGTGCAGAAACAGTAAAATCAGTAAAGTTCTTTGATATGTGTTATTGACGCTTCCATAAGTTTGTTTTTATAAAAAATTCCCATTGACGAGGCTGACACTGTGGTTTGTTGTTGTCTGAAGTCATTAACAGAAAAGCTAAATTGATCCTCCAAAATTGAACGCCTTTTTTGAGTTTTTTTCATTCATCTTGATTAACATGTCCCGGGGTTAATCAAGTTTTACATGTTTGACCTCTGCGACTGGAGCCTTTGCTTTCCATCACTAACAACTGTAGAAGAATTTTTACAAAACAATGTATCTGGAGAAGTGTTGACACAGCTGTGATCGACACTGTCCATGAACCACGATGAACACTGAGTATGGTGTGAATGTTGTTATGTTGGTACTTAGTTTGATTTTGACATCAGTTCTCTGTAGTTCCATTTTAGGCTTACTTACTGTCCTGTTTCACCTTTGTCTCTCTTTGTCTATATGTACCTGTGCTCCTCTCGCCCTGTTGCTAGTCCAATGTTCGCCCATGTCTGTCCTGTTCCTGGTTCTTTTGGATTTTTGAGTTTTGTTTTTTCACTGGACTCTTACCATCATTAAATAATTAACTTTTTCCATCTTAACCTATGAAACCACTGGGTCAAATTAGCAAAAAAGATTAACTTTTTTCCAAATAAAAAGTTTCATAATGCACCTTTTAAGAAACAAAATAATAATAAAAACTTTCTTTTTAGTGCTACATGTTTAATATGTTTCACAACTAAAAACACACAAACAAAGTTGTTGTATACTATCATATTATACAAGAGAGTAAAAAGTAATCTAACTATTCAGAATACTACTGGGATTGGCACGTGTAACAGAATATTTTACAGAATACACAGGTACTATTTTCAAAGTATTCTCCGCGACACTGGAGACAGGGGGCACTAAAGCCGAGTCTGAGGTGTATGTGCGTGTGTGTGTGTGTGTGTGTGTGTGTGTGTGTGCATGCTTGTGTGTGTTGGTGTATGTGTGTGTGGGAGTGTGTGTGTGTGTGCATGCGTGTGTGTGTATGTGCGTGTGTGTGTGTACAATAGGGCTGTAATAAACATTACTGGATTACTTACGTAGATCCCAAGGTCAGTGAATATGATATTTTTTTAAATAGAAGTCTCTGAGGCACAAAACATCATCTCCGCAAGTTGAATCAATCTGAGAACAGAGAGCTTTTCCTTCACAGGATAACAAAGCACTTCACAGTCCCCATCACACAAGGCACAAATCATCACATAAAACATAAACACCAAAATCACCATCAGTTTAAGTCTATGTAAGTAAAAAAAAATGAAGAAAAAAAAGGATTAATTGATTACTAAATAAGTATTGTTCTGTATTTTGTGTTACTGATCTCTTGCATTGCTTTTGTACTGTTTTTATTTTGTCTTACTTTTTTCATTTGAAGTATAGTTATAAATTCGGGATCAAACTCATTTTGTTTGAGGGATGAATAAAAAATGTCAAAGCTGGTCGAGGTGTGTTATTATTTTTTGTTCTGTAAAAGAGGTGTTTTACAGGTTTTGAATAAATGTGTTTGCAGTTGGATGTGTGTAAATGTAGCCGTGTAAAGCTGCAGAGTTGACATGAGGTGAGGACTGCGGGCCATGGGACAGAGGAGCCAAACGGGACAGGTCTGAACCTGCTGCTCCACCTCCTCCACCTCCTCCACCTCCTCCTGCTCCTCCTGCTCTCTCACACAGACCCGGGACATCTGAGAGAGCAGCACATGTCCTGCTTCTGTCTCTGCAGCGTGTGGACAAGAGGAGACTGCCTCGGGAGAACAAAACCTTTTTGGTCTTCATAACTTTGTGACTTCTTCGGGATCAATATGTAGTTTATTTCTGTCATTATTTTTATGAAATCATCTTTTATTTTAGAGATAAGATAAGCAAAGATGAGAGAATCTTTGTTGCAGTGCACATACAGGACAGTAAAAGCACACAGGGAACACACAACATATTGAATATAAGTAGCTGCTCTTTTCTTAGCTAGCTGTAAATGCTTCAATATAAATATATCAATTTATCTATATCTATCTATAAATGTATAGTGTAAAGGTATATACATATAGGGGCAGGATAATAAGTAGATAAAGTGACATTCAGTGGAAATGTGAGTAGTCCTACCTTTGAGGAGCTAGTGCTGGTTACTATAGCAACACACCGTATACCGTCAGCCGTTAGCATTTGGTCTTTAGCGTTTAACCTATCAACAAACTTTATTAGCCTTTAATAAAAGCGAGTCATGGTTAAAAACACTTTTTACATGACTAACTTTTAATAAATCTGGTGAACATTTTGGGGGGAATTTCTCAGAATTGCATTGGTTCGAATGGGAGCAGTCAATATGACGGCCCTGGGGAGTTCTAGTAGTGTCATAATAGTGTCCGAGTGTTATAGCTGGGGTACCTCACATTTTTGTTTCACAAATACACATAGTTTGTCCCAACAGAATCAGAATGAGATTTTTTATATACCCTTTGGAAGTAGAAGGATGTCCCAAACTAACTTTGGCATATGGTGCAAACAAGTTAGATAAAAAGTAATACAAATAGAATTAAAGTCATGAAAAAATTGGTAACACTTTAGATTAGCTCTCACTCATTAAGTGCTCAATCAGGGTACTCTATATCTCTAACCCTAACCCACTCGGGAAAGTATCAGTTAGTAGTTACTCAGAGGTTGAATAAGGCCATGCAGAATAAGGATTAATAAGTGCTTAATAAATACTATCCATCCATCCATCCATTTTCTACCCTTTAATCCATTTCTGGGTCAGGGGGGTGGCAGTCAGAGATGCCACCCAAGTCTCATAGCACCAGCCCCTCACTGACCCTCTGCAGGTGGTGAGTCCACAGGAGGACGGCTGCTCTCTGAGCGGCCTTGATCTTACAGTGGGGGCTTTTTTGGGCAAAGTAGGGTTAAGTGTCTTGATATATATATATATATATATATATATAATATATATATAATAAATACTAATTAACCATAAATTGTACGCTAATTAGCTGTTTATAAGGGAGAGCTACACACTTTGCATTAAATAAAAGTACGGTGAATATAGTTTAGTTTGATACAGAATAGTTTTGAGAGATTTGTCTGTGCCAACGTTTTAGTCAATGACATCAATAATGTTACGAAGAAAAAAAAAAGATTCCATCTCTGTATGTGGAATAAAAAGAAGAAAAATGTGTATAGTTAAGAAGTTTGTAGTAAAGCATTTTTTTTTTTTTTGCCAAGAATTTTTCACTTTCTTAACTTAAATTATGGAGAGAAAAAAGCAATTTGGCCGCTTGAAATAACTGCACTTTAGATATGGCAAAAAAAAGTTTCAATAACCACATTGAGTTGAAATATTCTCAAATAAGAATTTCCAAATGAAAGCATTTTTTGTGTGTACTTTACAAAACAATTGTATCCTTTACTACTTGCTTGTGGTTAATCTTGAAGCCCTACTTGTAACAACATGTAGGATATAGACTGCCTGCCTCTATCTTATATCTGGGGATGAATTAAAGTCATACAGAATGACATGGTGTTCGTCCCAACAGAGAGAGTCTTGTAAAAGTTCATTGTTGTGAATCAGAATCACAATTTCTATTGCCATTGTAAGGAAGTCACGAATAAGGAAATCGCTTTGGTATATGGGGCAAACGAGTCATAAAAAAGTAAAAATAGAAAGGCATGCAAAAACAATCTCAATACAACAAGTGCCAAGAGATATGATGTCATAAAGAGACAGAAGTATAAAGTGATGATTGTAATAGGCCAGGAGTTTTACTGGAGAGGGGATGGACCACAGCCTCCTGCCTGAGGGGAGTGGTTGCAGTCGTCCATGTTTTGGGTAAGACGGGTCAGCAGTGATACAACAAGCGCGTTCGAGGGGCATACAATGGAGGTTCCTACAGCCAATTAGCCAGCAGAGCGTTCCATGCACTTGTTCTTTCTGAAGTCCACAATCATCTCCACTGTCTCCTGGGTGTTCAGCTTCAGGTTGTTACCACTGCACTAGGACTTCTCCTGTAGCAGACACCAGGACACCAGCTGCTCCACCACCTACTGTAGCAGACACCATGAATCCAATGAGGGTGGTGTCGTCCACAAACTTGATCAGCTTCACGGAGTCGTGGCTGGAGGTGCAGTGGTTGGTGTACAGGGAGAAGTGTATTAGAGAAAGAACACAGCCCAGTGGAGCTCCTGTGTTTGTAATCTGAGAGTCGAAGACGTTCTTTCCCAGACACACATACTGCTTCCTTTCTGTCAGGAAGTAAGTGATCCACCTGCAGGTGGAGTATTTTGAGCTGGAAGAGCTTGTCCTGGAGCAGGATGGTGTTGAAGGCAGAGCTGAAGTCCTCAAACAAGATCCTGGTGTAGGTTCCTCTGGAGTCCAGATGCTGCAGGAGGAAGTGGAGGGCCAGGTTTATGACATCGTCTATAGATCCGTTGGCTCTTCCTACTTTATCTGTCATCATGATGACTTCAGCTGTAGTGTGTTCATTGCTATTCCCCTGCTGTCCGTTTCATGGCATGATGATGGGACCCCTGAATCTGGTCTCGTACATCGGCGTCTGTGAACTGTCTCCCTTGGCCTGGACTCATGGGCTGCACCCCCTCCCTGCCTGGTAGCCTCTTCAGTCCTACATTGCACAGCCTCAGTCCTAGGTCCTCTTACTACTTACTACTATTGGCTAGGTTCCTTGCCATTATGGACCTCCCTGAGGTTTCTTAACGTTTTGCCACAATTCGTGTTTTTGGGTTCCTTGCCAATGCTGGAGCGTCTAAGGACAGTGATGATCTTGGACATTTATGGACATTTATAAACATTTCTGGTCAGTGGTCATCCAGCTCCCTATGGACCAATGTGTTGTTATGGCATTTCCGGTGTTACAAGGGTTTGATTCTCTGATCTGTTCTTGGTGAATTGACAAATTTGTAAAGTCCTCAGAAACGACTGCTATTATGATATGAGTGTCACAAGGTGAAACAAAGGACAAAGGAGGACCCGATACAAAAGGGTAAGAGCACAGGTACATATAGACACAGACACAGGTGGGACACATCAGGGCGGAGCAGACAATCAACACAGGGAACAGAACAGGCAGTAAAACTAAAACAAAACCACAATAGAAATACTGTTGATAAAAACAAAATAACAAAATCCACACCATGACATTAGGCCTGCACAAAAAAATGTGTAAATGAATTGTTTGAGAGTGAGTGACATGGATTATATAGTTTTATTGTCTGTGGTTTGAAAATGAGCAGATTTGATGAGGATGAAAGGAGCTCGTATAACAAGTGTGACATCATAATGCTAAAGCGTGTCAGCAGTGGCAGAGTCAGCATATTTCAGCCAACCCTTCTGTCAGGATGCACTCACACCAACATGATGTCATCGCTGACACTGAGGCCGAGCGGACAGACGCCATGTGGCCCATTCAGACAGGATTACCAATATGTTACAAATAGTGTTTACTATCATATTTATTACACCTCTAACAATTTTGGAATGGATTAGATTCAACTTTTTTGTCATAACAAACTCAAAACAATGCAACAAAATGCAGTTTAGCACCAATCCAATAGTGAAGTACCGCAAGTATAGGATAATATGTACAAAACTTAGAAATATTTATGCTTATATGCAAGACATGTACCAAGCTGCTATTGCTAAGTATCCAAGTTTAGTCAGATTTCATTAGCTGAAAACTGTCAAATATATACTGTGTCACATCAGAACTCTAGTGTTTCCATTTTAAACTTAAACCTGATGTCTAATTATCACATGCAGTTTAGTCATGTAAAGCTTGGGTACGTAACTTTCCAAAGGCTATGTATTAAAGTGCATGTTACTATAGTTACTACAATTACATTCCATCTCTAGTCTTTCCTTTTTTGCCTCTGTCACATCAGATTTTTAAGACAAAAAGTGAAAAAGAGAGGACCACTCTCACTCAGCCAATCAGCTCTCAGCCCAAAGAGTCAAATAGTGACTCACAGGGCTCTTTCTAACAAGTATGCAAAAGATGAAAGTTATGATGAAGCATGTTGTGGTCTGCGTTGTTCACAGCTTTTCTCTTTTACGAGTCTCTTTCTGTTACTGTGTTATCTACAAAACTAAAAAGTTAAACTTACCATCTTATACTTCTGTCATCATCAAGGACGACTTCAGGCCAAGTTACAAATCAGATCTGAGATGTATGAGAAAAAGTGTGTGTTGCAGGTGTAGGTGATATAGCATTATCATAAAAACCCAGCAAAGTTACATACAGCAGCTTTAAAGAAGAAACCACATAGAGACACAGTAAGCAAGGACGTAAGATAAGATAGACTTTATTGATCTCACACTGGAGAAATGTACATGTTAATGTACTTTTGTGTGGACATCAACATTATTTAAAACTCACTGTATCATTTTTGACAAAGAGGAGATGCTATTTTAATCAGTCATATTTGTTCGGCATTTTTATTGCTTTCAAACTATTTTAAGTGTGTAAATGACAGAAAACTATCTTTTTTGCGTTTTCCTCACAATTTGCGAAAGGGCTACTTTGTTATGGGTCCCCGCAGCTACATGAGATTATTATTTATGTAATTATTCTTTAATGCATTTTTGCATTATTGACAATGGTGGTAGTGTGTGCAAAGTTATAAGTCAGAATAGTCTATTTTAGTTAAAAATCATAATAATTACCTGTTAGCAAACCCACAGCCACGAGATTATTCATGTATTTACGTAATAATATTGACAGTAGCATTGATAATAATTATTTTATTTTTATAACGATAATGACAATAATAATAATAAAAAATAATAATGATGATGATAATAATAACAGCAATTATTATTAATATGATTATTATAATCATAATAATAATATAGGCAAGCAAAAAATTACTTTTTATGAAACCATGTATTTTTTAAATGTATTTTTTTTATATATAAATAAAGCATAATGTACCTCTTTAGTCCAGTCTTAGGCGCTTTCCTTGCTCCACTGTTTATCACCGTTCAATTCTCCCGTTCGCCTACTGAAATCCGTGCGTAAAACCGAGCCAGTCCTCCCAGGCGCAGCTCCAGACACATGCCCCAACTGTCCTGTTCCTTCTACCCGGTCACCAGCAGCCTGTCCAGGCCATAAACCTCCACACCAGTCCGCTTCACTCCGCGCAGATGCACCGGGCTGTCACCACACACACCCCCCCAAAACAGACCGCCTCAGCGCGCATGGATGGATACAGAGACGCACTACGGATCCACTGGCTGTCCAAAGTCTCTACTCTTCGGGCAGAAGTATCTCCAGAAAGTTTCGTGAAAGTTGTGCGTAAAAAGTTGCCTGTCTGCGGCTGGTCTGGTGGAGCGGGACCACGTTGGACTGGGGAGAGATTACAATGCGTTCTATTTACAGCAGCATTACATCACCCCTCCAGATGACGTGACATGGGATTCCTGAACTTCTAAATCATCACAGCGGAGAAAGGGGGCAGGACAGGGGGCCGGGCCGAGGCGGGGTCCCGGGCCAGTGCAAGAGTAAGCGGGAGTGGAAGAGGCAGGCTCAGTGAGGCGCATGCAGACCCATGCGGACCCGGGTGGTGCTGGGCAGACAGGAATGGTTTTAACATTTCAATTCAATTACATCACAGCACTAAATCACAACAGTAGTTATCTCGGAGGACTTTACAAAGCTGTCGATTCGACAACACAGATTAGTAAAAGTGTTTAAATGCTTCCCCTACTTCACTGCAACTTGCTGAGCAGTCAATTTGACGGCTTTTTGTTTTGGAAGACTAATTATCAGTGTATGCAAATGATTGGACTTTTTCCTGTGTATACAAACATGGCCCATAACATTCTATGGGGCTTAAATTCCCATCTTTCAAGGTCCTGGTTCTGGACTGGTTCTGGTTCTGAGCTGAGTCAGTATTTTTCCACCAGGAAAGAGCAAGTGCTAGTTACCATAGCAACACACTGTTTACGGAACAGCAGTTAGCATTTGCCTCCCTAAGTTATATGCACGACTTTCAGCAAAAAAAAAAAAAAAAATGGCTTTATTTTAATAAGATTAGTGAAACTCTCAAACTGTTTTTTGGGAATTGCATTGATTTGAAGGAGATCAAATCTGAGGAGCTTTAGTAGTCTCAGAACTTTGGGAGTCCTAGTGTTCAATAAAAATAGAAATTCAAAATGAAAATGCATCATTGATGAATTGTACATATATTATATCCTGAATTTAACATGTTTGCACATTTCTTTCTTTTGCACAATCTTGAGTGATTCTATCCATGCCCGATGTGACGTGTACATTTCTCCTGTGTAAGATCAATAAAGTCTATCTTATCTTATCTTAATAATTCCATCACTTCACATGAATACATTTTACAATATTCACAATATTCTACTTTTACAAGACATGTGTTTTTCAGGATTTTAAAAGTTAGCAATTCCTAGAACATATATGTACAGTTAAACACTGAAGAAATGATGTTGAGTTGTGAACCAGCCCCATCTTGTGGCAGAGAGAGAAATTACTCTTCTGTTTTCTTCAACATCCAACATGACGAGACCTAATTGCACTTTCTCCATTTGCTGCTAAATTTTAAATATATTTTATATGGCACCTTGTGACGGTTACTTGCACTTTTATGGAACTGTATTTTAATATGTAAGTTTAATAATAATATTATGAAGGACCTCCGGTGGAAAGTAGCATGGTGCTAAATCTGGTGCAGCCATCTTTTTAATGTAACTGCACATTGTCTTTGATGAACTAAACTTTAGATTCTAAAAGCCCTGGTCCTCGTTCTGTAGCTTAGGTCCCAAGGCTGTAACGATTAATTTATTGATTGCAACTAATAGAATTTTCTTAATTTATTCTATTTTAATAAACTAGTATTGTTAGCTAAGCCTCAAGTTATGAGTATGCATTTCTTTCTTAAACAGAACAGGAGATGAGATTTTATCTGAGTCAAAGTTAGATTCAGGATATTATCTGTGATCTGAACACTAATCGAGGAAACACGAGGTTAACTGCTAGATTCATTGATTTTCAGAATATTTGTAAATTGCAGCTCTAATTAGCTCATAGGGCTCTTTTTTTCAATACACACAAAAACGAAATGTTTTCCAAGAAGTTGAAAACAGCAGTAGTCTGATTTGTTCAGCTATAAGGCTTTTTTAAGGCAATAAATAAAAGTCCCCTCTACCAGAAATGTTGGATTGATAATTTTTATCAAACATGTACTGAGATCCACATTTTAACTTTTCCCTGTGTTGTCTGTATTGTGTTATTTTGTATTTTATTGTATTGTATGCTGTCATCTCTTGTCATACATTTTCCTGCCTAGAGGGACTACGGATGAAAACTATCTTGGTAGCTATAATCCGGCATGTTTACATTTTATACTGATGTTCATTAATGTGCATTGTCCCTGTCAAATAAATCATTAAATAAATAAAAAAATAAAAAAACATTTGAGTAGATTTAACTGTTTTGAAACTTCTTATGAAAATACTGAATTTCAAATCTAAAATCTAAAATTGAAGTTAATTGATTGAAGATTAAGATTAAGTGATCCTTTATTCATCCCACAATGAGGAAATGTCAGTGTTGCATCGCAGTTACAGAGCACACAGCACAAGATAAGTGAACAATAACTCTCTAAATCTCTAACTTTAGCAAAATAAAGAAGCTAGTATAAAATCTCTAACTTTAGCATAACGAAGCAGCAAGAATAACATAGAACCACTCTGACTTTATCATAATAAAAAAGCAAGCATAAAATCTCTAACTGTGTGTCGTGTTTTAAAAAAAAAGGGGGTGCGAAATGACAAGAAAAGTATTTTAGGAGAACTTGAATGAACTTGATGAAGCGTTGCATTCCACGGACATGTTCTTTGAGCTCGTATGAAAGCATAGACATAAACTCCTTCAAATCATCCCAAACATCTTTTCATCTGGGTCCGTCTTATGTCATGCTCTTTTACTGCTGCATTATCCTGTTAAGTGTCCCGTAGCCGTCTGGGGCGCTATGTCATCCGTTTGTCTCTAAATCTGGTGCAAAAAACGCTCTTAAAAACAAAACGTGGGCCACACTGCTGCTGCTGCTGTCTGATGCTGTCTGCTGCTGTCTGATGGAGCTGAGGTCATGGCTCTCACAGAACATGCAGTCACTCAGGGGCCATGTTTGGGCACATTTCCGGGGGCCTCCTCCTGCTGCTGCTGCTGCTGCTGCTGCTGCTCCATTGGGTCGTGTGTATGTGTGTTGTTGTTTGGCTGCGGCTGGTCCTTCCCTCGCTGACTCATCGGCGTCCAATCCCTTCCCTGTAGCCATGGTGACGCGTGTAAACAGGAAGTAGGAGGTGATGTCAGTGTGTTGTGAATGAGTCGGTGCAGTGAGCAGATAAGGCGAGCTCAGCGTTTATGCAGAGGGAACACATATCACAGACACTCAGTTAGCGCCATACACACCGTTACTATGACGACCTCCACTTTCACGCACGGACACACACTTTATTCAGTTCTTTAAAAACGTATGAATTGTTGGTGGATTTCTGTTGTAAATATTCAGAATTATTGATAATTATTTCATCCCTGGAACGTGACACTTATAATAACATAGATAAGAGTAGATAATGATACTTTGGCCACAAGAATCATTTCGTAAATAGAAAATATCACTATGACAAATGATCGTATGTCAGACAGGGGTCTCCAACTTTGTCAGAATGAAAATGGGAGAGAGTTACTCTTTAAAGAGGAGGGAAGAAAACATAACAACGACATGATGAAAGTATAGTCACGTTTACTTCATGTGAATTGATACATGTGAAATATTCATCAGATTATTTGCATTTTCTAAATCTTTTATGGAGCTGATGTAAGAAATGAGTCAATATTCACATCTAGTGAAATTTCCTTTTGATTCAAACTGAAACCTAACATTTTAAAAGTGATGCATTTGTTATTACTCACACTTTGAAACTGTAAGGCTCAAGGATCAACACAAGGACAGCTGTCAATCAACTGGAGCCTGGAGCATGCTGCTGCAGAGTCCGTCATAAATAGACCTTATGCAGAAATCTTCCACGGCCAATGATCTGATGTACACTCTGAATGCTGCGAGTGTTCATCAGATCATTGGTTTTAAAAATGTTCTAAATCCTTGTCTCGGCCCGCACCAAACCCGGAGTCAGTTATTGTAAACAAAATTGCTAAGGGCTTTTAGTTTCTTGTTTCAGTACTGTCCAGTTTAGATACTTTATGATCCTTTAGATACATACTTTATGACTTTATGATCCTGTAGGAGAAATTCAGTAGTTCAGTAGCAGCAATAACACATCCATCCACACAAACAAAACAAATAAATTGATCATTCTAAAAAGCTGACAGTAGTAATAATAAAATGCATCAGCACTACAGTTCAGAGCAGCAGAGATGGTGTAGCCGCTTGGTTCGGAACATTTTCTCTGCTCTTGTCCAAAGTAAAATCTCCATTCACACGATACAAGTTTGAAAACAGCAGTTTAACAGAAGGGTGAGGGGGTGTGTTTGGGGATGGAGATAAGGGTCAGTTTTTGATGAGGGAACTTTGCAACATGATTAAAAGCCCAATAAAGTCGATTTTACACAATAGGTTCATTAGATTTTGGCTGTATCACCCAGGCACAAATGACTCAACCTTATCTCATCAAGAATTCTCAAAGTGTCTTAAATTGACCTGAAAGTCGTCACCGTGGCGTCTTGTCCTCTCTTTCCGGTCCCCACAGTGCGATGGCTCCCGGTCGGCCTCGGCACACATGCTTACAGTTGTACAGTTGTGATTGACGTCACAGAGGTGTCACCTGCGTCACTGTGCGTCCTTGTACATGTGTGTGGAGAGTGCAGCCGCCATGTTGTGTGTAAGTGAAGACATGTGTGATGTGAGGTCACTGCACATGTGTGCCGCTGACGCCCTCTTGGAAACACACAGACTCAAAGATGTTTATTTGGAGAGGATTGCTGTACGGTCATGTAATAATGATTATAGTATTACATTGTATTTTTATAGCGCCTTTTGGACACTCACAGCGCTTTACAAAAGAACAAAGAAAAATAAAATTAAAAATCTATAAAAAACAGTTAAATGTATTCAGTTTGGAAAAGGTGGGTTTTGAGCAGAGATTTGAAGTGTTGAAGTGAGTCCGATTGCTTGATATGTTGTGGGAGTTCCTGAGAGTGAGGGCAGCTGCAGGGCTCAGTCCTCAGGGTTCAGAGGGTTCAGTCCTCAGGGTTCAGAGGGTTCAGTCCTCAGGGTTCAGAGGGTTCAGTCCTCAGGGTTCAGAGGGTTCAGTCCTCAGGGTTCAGAAGATCCAGTCCTCAGGGTTCAGAAGTTCAGTTTTTTCTGATGGCAGGAGTCTGCAGAACTGTGACAGTGCTTATGGAGGAGGTCGGTGAGATATGAGGGGGCAGGTTATGAAGGAACTCAACTAGGCGGTATGGGGCTGGGAGCCAGTGTTGTTTGAGGATGGGGGTGATGCGGTCTCTGGTGTGAGTGTGGGTGAGTAGGCAGATGGTTCTGTATATTTTGCAGTTTTTGTAGATGAGTGGAAGGGAGACAACAGTGGAAAAGGGCACTTTCCTGAATGTGCTGAAGATAATATCTCATTATTTTTGGACATACATTATTTACGACTCCATTGGATTTAACTGCGTTCTCCACATGCTAGTGTTTAATTTGGCTAATTCATAGAATAATGGTGACAACAAAACACTGCAGTTATGATAAGGACTATATGAAAGAAGTAACATTCAAACCATACCACGACATCGACAAGTGCAAGAGGTGTGCTCGTGCTTGTGATCGGCAGAGCTTTTCACATGACAATGTAAAAAAGGACACATATATTTTTTCCAAACACTTTGTTGGTGAATCTGGACCAAGTATGGAGCAGTTAAAGACTTAAAGAGTACCTATATTACGTATTCTGTATGTATACAGTGTACAGTATACTGTGTGTGAGGTTAATGAGTGCAGCCCCTGTGACACACACCTGTGCAGACTGTTTGTTGAAGTTAGTGGCACACATAGGTTTACGACGGCTGTTAGCACGCTTCATTAGCCGCTCCGCCGCAAACCGGACTGTCCTGGACACAACCGGAGATTTAGGGAGAGCCTTGGTGCATATGTGCTCTTTGCTTTCCCCTTCACTGCACCTGCCCCAGCGCTGCAGCACATCAGGGAGTTTTATGGAGGGAATACACTCTGCTCCAGTTTGGGAAATACAGAGATTGTTGCAAAAAACACAAAGATGATAATCAGGAATCAGCAGTTTACAATACGGGATAAATGAAGCAACATAATCTAGGTCATGTCAATTCATTTTTGTATAGCGCTAAATCACAACAATTGGATTACTATTGCAACAACACATCATCAGTAGGGTAAAACTAACCTGTCTCACGACGGTCTAAACCCAGCTCACGTTCCCTATTAGTGGAGGAATCTCAGAGGACTTTATAAAGTTGTCTATTTGCCTAACACAAGTCAGAGAATCAAACAGAAAATAAAATCCATAAAGCCATTGGTCCATAAGGGGCAGATGAACACTGTTCATAAATGTTATTAAAGGTCCATAAATGTCCTGGATCGTCATCACTGTTCATAGACCCTCCTACAACTCAATTAAAAACAGTGGGAAAAAAGTGAGAAACCTCGGGGAGCCCACATTGAGAGAGGGATCCGCTCCCACAGATCACTATGACACAATTAGTTGGTGGATGCTGGGCTCTGGCTCCAGGACATTCAGAGACTTATTACATTAGTTATCTCTAGGAAGCTGTGTGCTTTGAGTCGTTGTCCTGTTGTCCTGTTGCCCCAGTCCTGCACTCTGGAGCAGGTTTTCATCCAGGATATCTCTGTTCCCTAAATCATGATTCCTTGTCCATGCCCCACATCTCCACAATATGATGCTGCCACCCCCATGCTTCACTCCAGAGTGATGAGCAGTGCCCTCCAAATGATGAGCAGTGCCCTCCAAATGTGATGCTGTGCATTCAGGACAAATGGTTCTACATTTGTTCTATAGACCATCTTGTTTGTTCTGTCCTGAGGGTCACTTACATGTCCTTTAGAGAAACTCAGGCTGTGGTGTGTCTTTTAATGACGAAAGGCTTCGTCTGGCCTGTCTCCCACATGGGCCTGATTGGTGAAGTGCTGCACTGATGGTTGTTGTCAGAGTAATGAGCACTAGGTTCTTGATCTCCTCTGATCAAACGGTTTTAGACCTAAGGTGCCATATTTTGCTTTTCTTCATTTTTCACAGTCCATCCCATGCTCATGTGTTATAATAATTTGGGTGATACACGGTACAACACTCAAAACTATTGTCAAATTATAGCCATTTCGTGCATAGAGGTGATGTAACCTCATGCGAAACGCTTGGATCTGTGCGCCTCTGCCTCCCCCCCGCACGGTGACGTAGCATCACGCTAAGTTCGAGGCAAACAAGAGCTAACTGTACAGCTTTCGCTGTTATTACAGTCCTTTCACACCTGAGAATAAACTTTTTCCAACAATGGAAACCTGTCATATAGAGCCCTATGTCCTGAACTGTAGTTCTGGAACAGTCTTTGGTGGTGTCACTGTAACTCGCAGAAAAACATCTGCTAGCTTGCGGATTTCAGACCAAATACTCTCGTTACATATTTACACCAACAACACATTTTCTCCAAGTTGACATGAAGCTAATGTCAGGAATGAAGCAGACAGAGACGGATCGTGGTGCGCCAAACTCTGGAAGTTTATTTAAGTTTCTCTCAAGTTCCAGTGGTTTCCTTTGTTTCTTTCTCTCAGACAGAATGGAGTCAGTACACAGTTTATATAGTCATTGTCACGTCACACATCGAAAGACATACGTGTCACACAGAGACAGTGCACATCAAGGCAAGGCAAGGCAAGTTTATTTATATAGCACAATTCATACACAAGGCAATTCAAAGTGCTGAACAAAACATTACTCTGGGCATGTGTATGAAGGCCAAATAGCACTGTAATCATGTTTAAACCAGAGAAAAGTAAAACAGCGTGAAAATTAACGACCATTTTGTGAATAAACCAGCCAGGAGGCTTTGTCGTACAAAGATCCCAATTTGCATGAGTCTGATTCCTATCAAAAGCATTAAAATCATAAATTATCACAGAACATTAAAAAGAAAGATAAAAATATAAAATCCCTCAGTTGTATGCACAGTTAAACAGAACCGTCTTTAACCTGGTTTTAAACATTGTCAGAGAGGAGGCCTGTCAGAGAGGAGGCCTGAGAGGAGGCCTGTCTCACATCATAGTCAAAACATGGAGTCATCATCAGAAGAGTCCTTGTACAGTCCTGCACGTAGGCCATATTGCTATCTAATACTAACACTAACACAAAAAAGCACAGACACGTTTTTACTGTCTATGTAGGAGAGAGGCTAGGCTGACCATAGACGCCTCTGATTCACTGGTTCAGTTTCTCCCAGCTGTCAATCACCTCTTGGAGGCGGGCTTTTGACGTCATGGATTGATGGACGCCACGATTTTAAACAGCTCGTTTCTGTGCCTCTTGAGAATGAAAGAGAAAGATTGCTCTCTAACTAAAGCATGAGGGAATCAATGAAAAAATTACTCTGGGCATGTGTATGAAGGCCAAATAGCACTGTAATCATGTTTAAACCAGAGAAAAGTAAAACAGCGTAATATAGCACCTTTAATGATGGAAGCCACTGTACTTTCAGGACCTTCAATGTTTTTTTTATTCCCAGATCTGTCCCATAATTGTGTCTGCAACGTCTGCAGACCGTGCTTTAGACCTCATGGAATGGTTTCTGCTCTGACCATCGCTTTCGGCTGTGGGAGCTTTATTAGAGCAAGCAACTAAATCAAGTTGAATTACCACAGGTGTGATTCAGTAAGCTAAGAAACAACATGTATAACAAAACAACTAATATATATATAAATATACTGTATATATATAAATATATATATATACACACAGCTGTGCATGTTCTCCCACTTAAAAAGATGAGGGAGGCCTGTAATTTTCCATTTTCAGTATACCTCAACTATGAGAAACAGAATGAGAAAAAAAAATAAAAAAAAATAACATTTCTGATTTTTAAAGAATTTATTTGCAAATTATGGTGGAAAATAAGCCTGGTCTTACCACACCATAGTACAAAATACATTTCGTACTGAGGTCTGGAGGTGCTCCATTGAGCTGCTTTAACAGGTGGGAGGGGTTAACTGCTTTTGCAGGAGCTAGCATTTAGCATGTAGCCTAGCCATCTCCATCTGGCCATATGACATTCATCCAGTCCTCTTCTGGATCATCCAAATGCTCTCTAGCAAACTTCAGACGGGCCTGGACATGCACTGGCTTCAGCAGGGGGACACGTCTGACACTGCAGGATTTGTGTCCCTGCCGTTGTAGTATGTTACTGATGGTAACCTTTGTTACTTTGGTAGCAGCTCACTGCAGGTCACTCACTAGGTCCCTCTGTGTAGTCCTGGGATTTTTGCTCACCATTCTTGTGATCATTTTGACCCCACGGGATGCGATCTTGCGTGGAGCCCCAGATCGAGGGAGATTATCAGTGGTCTTGTATGTCTTCCATTTTATAATAATTGCTCCCACAGTTGTTTTCTTCACCCCAAGCTGCTTGCCTATTGCAGATACAGTCTTCCCAGCCTGGTGCAGGTCTACATTATTGTTTCTGGTGTTCTTTGACAGCTCTTTGGTCTTGGCCATAATGGAGTTTGTAGTGTGACTGTTCGAAGTTGTGGACAGGTGTCTTTCATACTGATAACGAGTTCAAACAGATACCATTAATACAGGTAACAAAAGGAGGACAGAGGAGCCTCTTAAAGAAGGACTCACAGGTCTGTGAGATCCAGAAATCTGGCTTGTTTGTAGGTGACCAAACAATTATAAATAATTTGCAAATATATATATATATATGTATATACATATATAATCAGGGGTGCACATAAGTGGTACGCAGGTACGCATGCGCGGCAAATATCAGAAATGCGTACCATCACTTGAGTTAGTAAGCGCATTTACGTACTTCACATAAACCAGTCCTTCTCAAATAGTGGGGCGTGGTGCAATAACATCTTCCGCTCTGATCCCGGGAGAAACTGTAGCTGCTTTGACAGCTCAGCGAACGCGGTGGGCATGTACCGAGCGCGGACCATAGAGGCGCGCACAGAACCATAGACACGCTACAGGACCATGTTGCACGTGCGGGTCTTGCCTGTCTCCCCCGTCTCTCCCCCATGTCTCTCCCACGTCTCCCCCAAGTCTCCACACGAAGCGCAGCCAAAACTCACTGAATAAAGCTCAGGTACCTGCATTTTACAGGTATACCATGCATTTTCAATGCAAGCGAAAATGTAGGTATACCTACATTTTCGCTTGCATTGAAAATGCATGTTATTTGTGAACCGAAGTAAAATGTTGTGAACAAATCAAACAGAACAAACCAAAAGTCTTGTTTTTTATTTTGCTTCCTTAAGAAAGAGCCCTGTGAGTTATTATTTGACTTTTTGGGCCGAGAGTGGATTTTTAAAATATTTTTTTCCACATAGTGCCACTTTTTGGCCAAACTCTCTTGACTTATTGTATTGAGAAAGATGTGTTGGTTCCACTTTATTATTGGTTTTTTTATTACCTTGTGGAAGTTGTATATTATTTTTATTATTCTACTGAAGGATTATAATTATACACTGCATTTTTATTAACAAGTGTCAGCTCTCAAATTCTTTTGAAATGATGTTTCTATCTGCTACAGAGGTCGAGATATCATTCTGTAGACGTTGAATTTCAGGAAAACCTCAGGTTTTGGAGGGTGGTTCTAAAGTCGGCCATAGGTTTTACAGGTCTGTTTTATCAGCTGTGTCAGGCCTTAATGGGTTATTTGACTTGGATTGAGTGGATTATCTGAACTGATCTAAACTCTAGCATTAAAAAGAAGCAAGTATAAAATCTCGATTAAGAACCATGCGACAAATGGTGTGAGTACCAAACACCATGTCCTGGTACTCATCTGAGTACCTCACTGAAAAAGTCATGTGCACCCATGTATATAATATATATATATATATATATATATATATATATATATATATATATATATATTTTATATAATATATATATTAACATCGGCCGATATCGATGTTGAGCCGATGCATCCCTATTTTCTTCATTGGAATGAGGCTGTAACACTACAAAAAGGGAGAGGGGTTTGCTTGAGCACAAATACACTTAAGTGTGCGCAAAGATTTGGATGTTGTATTGCACCGTTGCAGGAACTGAGCTGAAAGGCAAAGCTTCCTCCGCAGAGTGGCACGGGCGCTCCCTTAAGGTGCTTTCACACCGCCGACGCTGGAATGCTGACGCCTCACGCTCCAGACGCACATTCTCGAATTTTCAGACGTCGGGGTCTGCACACCAGAAGTCCTGGCCTGCAGTGGCGCGCGCCGGAAGTGGCGGAAGTAGCGGGCGGACTTTGCTGCTAACAAAGTTAAGCTAGCGGCTTTTTGTGTAAAGCTGTTCTCCAATAATGCAGCTCTGCAGCGTCTCTGTGTTCAGAGACCTTCCAGAGACTTTATATAACAGTAGTATGTGTTCATGGAGGTGAGCCATACGTTTATTTTATTATTAAACGGTACTTCCGCATCAGCAAACACACTCGAAGCAGTTGCATTAAGTCACGGGAGCATGAAATTGCATATGTTCACAAGCACAGAGTCCCCCATTGTCAACCCTGGTTTTAGTCCTGGTGTAGCTCCTGTTTTGGCTGTTTACAAGTATGTTCAGTCTGCTCGCTCAAACCGCAAATGGCTCTCTGATTGGTTGCTGCATGAGCGTCCCGAGGAAACGTTCAGCAATATTTATCTCCTGTGTGCGTTGATTTTCCGCTCCTGCGCCTCTGCCACGCCTTTGCCGCGTAGTCCGTGCGTCTCTATCGCGCAGTCCGTGCGTGCATCCCGAGACGCACATGCAGTTCCACACTCGAACGCGCATCACCATTGACTTTACATTAAAAGTCGACAGAACCCATGATCCGGTGTGAAAGCACCATTAGAGATAGGGTGAGGAGCTCAGACAAAAGGGAGGAGCTCGGAGTAGAGCCGTTGCTTCTCCATGTTGAGATAAGATAAAACTTTATTGATCTCACAATGTTAAATTTTACATTGGAGGGACTGTGTCTTTCAGCTGGCCTGGGACGCTCGAGATTCCCCCGGATGAGCTGGAGGAAGTGTGTGTGGATAGGGAACTCTAGGCGTCTCTGCAGAGACTGCTGCCTCGCAACCCAGCAACTGATGAAGCGGAAGAGAATAGATGGAGGGATGACATCTAAGTGTTCTTTATTATATCAACCATAATACCAATACCAATACTCCAATAATTGCAAATGTGAGAAAACAAAGCAAATGTGCATCTTCATATGTATGTAACTTGAGTTACTTTAAATGTAACTATTATATTTGTAATTAGTAATATACGTTACTGGAGGAGCTATTATGGTTATACTACAATGTCACTTCAAAATGGAACATATTACTGTAATATAAGTAACTACATAAGCTAATAGTTATCCCTAACACTGCGTGTATGTTGATTGAATTAGTGAGGTGTGCTCAGCTGCATTGTGATGTAAAAGCAAATCAAACACTGGTGCAGTCAGGAGGAGTCTGTGTCTGTCTCTGCGGGGGCCACACAGCCAGACCCGAGAGTACCCAGACGCAGCCCTGACCCAGACGCAGACCCACACCTCCATCTCTACAGGTGCCCCGTCCCATCCGCAGCTCGCACCCCGTACAGACCGGCCGTGACGTGCCCCCCACCCACCTCCTGCCTGCCCCCATCCCCCACCCCCAGCTGCGTACACCGCTGTCCTCCCTCTCCACCACCTCCACCAGCTCCAGCTCCAGCAGCCTGCCCTCTCCCCCCGCTCACCCGGCCTGCGCTCCCCTCTCCCCCGCCACTGTGGACCAGGACCACCGCAGAGCAGAGCCATGACGGGCATCGCCGCAGCCTCGTTCTTCTCCAACTCCTGCAGGTTCGGCGGCTGCGGCTTACAGTTCGAGTCTCTGTCGGAGCTCATCGTCCACATCGAGGACAACCACATCGGTGAGTGAGCTGATTCTGTGGCCGAGGCTTGTGGAGCTATATCGGGCGTGAGAGCAGCGCGAGGAGGGGGGTTAGAACCAGAGCTAACGCTGATGCTAACAGATGCTAGCCGCTCTCTGGGCTCGGAGCGCGGCTGTGCATTACGCTTTTCCCCGCTGCAGCTGTGGACTATGTGCGCAATTAACGTTCATTCCGCACGGTTTGCGCTATGTCTATAGTTTATATTTGTATAATGACCATGGAGGCAAAAGTCGTACTTTGACGTGGCTGGTAGGTTGTCTGTGCGAGGCCGTAGGTGCCATAGGTGAATTATAGTAGCTGCATCCCCCAGACAGACGCAGACAGACAGACAACGATGCATCGAATCGCTACGTTCATGCACGGTAAGGCTGTGCGATTAATCCAAGTTGTAATCTAATGCAGTGTGTAATTGCATATCGATTACACGCATGTATTCATCCGGTGCACATCTTTGCACACCTGTAGCTCCCCACCCCCTTCATAGAGCTCCCCAAATGACTGATGGATGGACTCATATTGCAATGCATAGTTAGTAAGATTAAGATGAAGAGATCCTTTATTCATCCTACAGTGGGGAAATTTAAATGTTGCATTACTAGTTACAGAACAGTAGGAATGAGAAACACACAGCACAAGATATGTGACCTATAGCTACATAGTACAATAAGATAAAATCTCTGACTTTAGCATATAAAGTAGTATAAAACACTGTATATATTCATATAGTTAGAATATATATATATGCGTGGATCTGTACATGTTAGCAGCACAAGTGGGACAAAGTAAAGTGACAGTGGTTCTTTATTGTATAAATAAGTAATCTGTATTTATATAGCGCATATAAATAAAGATAAAAGTATATAGTATTAATTTGATTCATCACATGCAAAGAAGGGTGCACACACAAAATATGAATCAAAATTAATTACTCTGTATCCATGTGACATAAAGTGACTTTGTCACTTTATGGGTATGTCATGAGCTTGTCATCTCAGTCTCAAATCTTAGTATTTGCAACTACACTTGTTAAGTGTTTCGACTTACACTCACAAATACTATGAAAATCAAAATTCAGGTATTATTCTCTTTAATGATCTTTATCACCAGTTTGCAAATTAGATGAAGCCCAGCCCCACCAGGCCTCTGCGAGTGGCTGCTGGACGTTGTCACATCGAGAAACAAAAGGCTCTTTGATCATCGGCTGTCAGGAATGTAGCCTGTTACCTTCTGCTTTAGGTCGAATAATGCAGCATCCGAAAGCCTGCTGCAAGACAAGCAGCAAGAATGAGAAGAAACGGGGCAAATTAACTGAAGATTTATGATTAGGCCCTGTTTAGATAGATGGATTGATGGATACTTTATTGATACCCCATATAGGAGAAATTCAGGTGTCCAGACAGAGACGCTGCAAAGCAATTGGAAAAAAACGCCAGACTCTTTTTTTGAAGAGGAAAACGATTTAGTTCTAGCGTCCGGCCAGTATTGGGCAGTGGAACTTTACAACACAATACGGCACGCAGACCCAAGACTTGTTTCCCCCAGATGACCTGGAGGAAACGTGTGTAGATATAGAAGTCTTGCTGTCTCTTCTATGACTTTAGTTTTCAGGGTTTTTGCCACGCCCAGACACAAATTAGTTGCGGCATTAATTAGTCAACCAATCATTTCTCGTCAACCAGAAATATCAATTGAAATGAAATTGCACTCGTTGACATGACTCTACAAACTCTAGAACATACAACACACTTTTTATGTCAGTCGCCTTACAATGAGAAGACATCAAAGAAGTATAAAGATTTTATTTTCATTATACATAGTCTTCTTGTGTTATTTTCAACACTAAATTATGTAAAAAAGTGAATAAAACAGAATCATTTTTGACCAATTGTCAGAGGCGACTAAGTGAAAAATATTAAGAAAAATACCACTTATCTTTCAATGCTTGCTGAAGAACCACAGCTGTACAGAAATCTGTCATATTTCCTTGTAATGCCTGAAGAAAATGACAAAGTCTGGGATCGTGTCACAGTCGGAAGACACGTTTTATTGTTGATGGTAAAGAAGACACGAACGGAGTTTTGTAAAATGCATGTGATTTCTAGGTCCTCCTCCTTGTGACAGCGCCAAGAGATATGTTAGCTTTGGCCTTCAGATAAGGCATGAAGTGGAAAATCACCGAGTCCTGCAGACTGTTAGATTGACTAGCTTAGGTTTGACAAAAATTGCTTCAAAACTGGTATAAGAGATCCAAACGATTTATATGAGCTTTGTTTTTGTATAAAGTTATTTTTGTGGTGTTGTGGCACCACCTGCATGTGAAAGCTAAGGGCAGAAGCTGGTTAGCACTGTGATGGGAGACCTCAGGGAACCCCAGGTGCCACAATGGGGCGGCTGTAAAGTGCCAAACTGTTGTTGTGTCCTTTAGCAAGACACTTCATCCACATTACCTAGTCTGAGTGTGGTGTGTTTCCTGCTGTATTGCAATTCTATCTAACAATGATTTTTCAATTCAATTTATTGTTGTATCGCCCTAAATCACAACAGCAGTAATCTCAGAGGACTATATGAAGTTGTCAATTCCCCAACACAGATCAGAGAATCAAACAGTTTAAACACAGGAATTGGAACAATAACAAACACATATAGTGCCATTGGTCATAAGGGGCAGATGACCGGTAAATAAATGTTACATATTAAATGTTGTTTTTGAATCTTGAAGGATCATGTCTTCTGTCATTGGCGTTGCATAGAGACACCAACAGACTATTAATGACTGACCGTGTCCTCATCATGATTACTCGTGTGTATCTGTCCTCAAGAGGGGGAGGGGGGTCACTGAGCCTGTTGTCATGGAAACTGGCAGGGGAGAGGGCCAGGGGACGAACACTGCACACCTGCTGTCCACACAACAAAGAGCACGATGATTACACACAGGCTTTGGTTTTACATGCACACATACAGAATAATGCATTTTTAATCAACCAGAAAGCAAGTCTTGTAACATGTTGCTTTGACATTTAACTAAAGTCTCATGAGGTTTGTGTCCGTTTTAAAAACACACCTGGAGTTTGTTTTAGTTCCATCTACAATCTGAATGTGTGGTTGTGTGTAATTGAACTCTTTATTGTTCAAGTAACTGCAAAAGCAGTGGATGAACGTGCTAGCATTCCAGATAAAATGGATTCAACATAAATGTGCAATACTGCAACGATAAATCACGTTAAACTTTGCAACATTGTAAACATTTATTGAAAATAAAATGCACTAATATTGAATGTGTTTTAAATTAAAAAAACACAACGAACCAACACGCTGCATGAAAATGTAAATAAATTATAGCACCTACAGCTGTAACTGAGGATTTCAAATATGTGTGCGACGGCAGGATGTTCCTGGGTTCCAAATGGTCGAGCAGGTTGCCACAGTTTTCAACCATAGAAAGCGACTGCGAGCCCAAAACAATGAACTCAAACACTTTTGGCTTGTTGCTGACAGCTTTTTGTGACGCTGCAAAGCATCCCCCAGTAACATCTGTGTCTCATTGTTTTCATGTCATCTCCTTTCGCTGCAAAAACTTCTCATATCTCATCGCTCTTTCACGTGGGTTTTAGTCGTGTTGTATTTTGCCAGTTTACCGCCGCCTCTCGAAACACCACATTTGCATATATTGCATGAAATCTGACTCATTGGTGAAAGTAGTGTAAAAAGTCCACACAGCGGATTCTTTCGTGAGCTCCATGCTTGGCAGTGTTCTTGCAAAGCGTCACTAGGAAGTCATGTGTTCGTGTGAGATCTGATAAATAACTTACTTTTTTATTTACTAACAAAAAAATAAAAGCACGGCACAGCTCCCTCCGCAGATATCTGATCCAGTATTTTTTTCTGGTATCAGCGCTGATATCGATACCAGTATCGGATCGGTACATCCCTTCTAAAAACGTGTACAACACGTTGAATGAGTATGTTTGTGAGTGTGACTGTGGGACTACAGTCTATCTAATGCAGGGGTGCCCAAAGTGGGGCCCGCGGGCCAAAGTTGGCCCGCCAGACCATTTCAGTTGGCCCGCCAAACATTGCCCACCTCCGCTATAAGTTTCTATCTGCGTCCCTCAGCCTCGCTGAATAAAGCGACATATTTCAGGTCGCGCGGGCGCATAGTCGCCCTCTGAATTCCGACTGTCCAGTACTTAACTGTTGTATCGAGATACACTCCTCACTCATGGTTCACATCAACTTGCACTAAAATGTTTTTTAAAATCAAACACATCTTTCAAAACAATTGGGTGCAAGGCCCCTTTGTTATTTTTTTTTTCAGCCTACTATTATTTTTTGGAGCTATTTAATGTTTTATCAAATTGAGAGGATTGTGCTGGCGAACTGCCACTCCCCCTCCTCACCGGAGGGAAATGGCGAGTGGAACTATTCACCTGCGCAATCCGCACCCACCCGGTGTGTTAAAAAGGACGGACACAAACACTTCAGAGTGAGTTCAAGCAGGACAAGTAGGGATCGCAGTGCACGATCCACGTAAGTAGAAGCAACAAATACTGTGCAAGACAAACCCTTCTACAACCCCATGAAAGAAGCCGGTAAGCACCGTCCTCACTCGCGATCAGTGAATGTCAGAACTTACGCGGAGTTTTATGATGCGTTCAAGAGCCCTTTGGAGGAGCGGAAACTCGGACTCTTTAACAGTTACTTTGTTTTGATTGTTTATAAATGTTGTACTGTGTTTAGCCATAACAAAACAAAACTCCAGGAACAAATCATGGTTAACTAGTCTGATTTCGTTAGTTTAATATTCAGTTCACTACTAATTGAGAATACTTGTCCTATGTTAAAACAGAGTTAAAACCTGATCATGTTTAGAAAATGCAGTTAGCAATTATGTTCCCAAATTCATTACTTAATGGTAAAATGTATTGTTTAAAAGTGTGCTAAAACCAGATCTATTGATCAGTGATGTCTCCCCTTTTTGATAAAAGCTAAGATAAAGTAATATGATTCAAATGTAGTTTAAAAACTTTTGTTCAAAATAAATATATGAAAATAGACTTGGAAATTGCTTTGGCTCAGTGCAACAGAGATAATAAAAATAAAGAATAAAAGACACTTCTAAGGAATAAATTTAAATTTAAAATAGAGTTACAGTTACTATTTACAATATACAAGTGCACATGGTGCACACAAAATGTATGTTTCTGTTCTCTTTTTGAGGTTTTATTATATGATTTTAACCTTTAAATCTCCCTCCTCTGGACCCTGATTACCCGGCCGGAATCTTTCCGTACTGTAGTCTCCTCAAACCTGCATATTTCCCTGGAGTCTCCACTTCCCTAAGACTGTGTTGATTTCATTCATTCAGCTGTGATTTGCACTGATAGACAATAATTAATGCATTTAAAAGAACTTGATCAAATCTACATTTATTTGTGTTTCATGCATAATATTGGTGTATTTGGCCCGCGGCCCACTGGCAAATTTTTACTTTGGCCCTTGGAAGCAAAAGGTTTGGGCACCCCTGATCTAATGTGTATGGGGATTAGCTTTAGACCATATTTTATCGAGCCAGCAGGTGGCAGCAGCGCTGCCTCTGGATGTTTTGAAAACAAGATGCACTTGTTGTGCCTCTTTTTTCTCAGCTTTTTGTCTGAGACTGTTGATTTCTGTAAAACTTCCCACTTCTAAACTGAGGATTACAGGCAGAGGAATAAAACAAGCTAGAACAAAATTCTTTATGCTGATGAAAGTAGATAGTCTGAATCTGGTTTCGGATTTCAGATAGTCATAGTACACGATATCCAGTGGGTCTTGAAAAATCAATAAAAAAGAATCAGAAACTGCTGGCAATATGGGAGTACCTGTTCTGAAATAGGCTGGCAGTCAATGAGTCAAGAACATTTATTAGATTTCAAATTTTAGAGCAAGATAATGCATTTCTGTGTTTACATGTAAGAAGAGACAACTGTGAGACTGATAACTAGTCTGTATATACAGTGCATCCGGAAAGTATTCACAGCGCTTCACTTTTTCCACATTTTGATATGTTACAGCCTTAAATTGATTCAATTTATTTTTTTCCTCACAATTCTACACACAACACCCCATAATGACAACATGAAAAAAGTTTCTTGCAAATTTATTAAAAATAAGAAACTAAGAAACCACATGTACATAAGTATTCACAGCCTTTGCTTAAAGGCGCTATACCCGCTTCTGCAATGTTTGAATGTTTAGCACCGCCCCCCAACTCGCTCAATGGCTTCTCATTTCCCCTACGCTCTCATAACACAGGGCCATCTAGTTCAATTTGTGATCTGACATGTAAGCTAACATTAGCACAACTTCTTGTAAGCTGTACAACAATCACAGATGAAATGGTACTAAAGCAACGCACTGCTAACACAATATATAGGTACAGTAGGTCCCATTCCGTTTTGTCGCCTTTCACGCGTGAATCACACGAGAATCACGTGTGATTCACGCGTCTTTTATTTTCCCCCCTCCCAGTGACGTTGCAATGACCAAAACAACCACCAGGTGGCACTTGTGAGCAGGGTTACATTGGCGAGTTTCTGCCCCGCGCACATCGACAATCTGGTTTAAACGGGCAACTCCTTGTAGCAGGCCAGTCTCTGGAAAACCCGCAGACATTAAAACTACTGCATATAACGTAAACTTTTGCATCACGTTGGTGATCTTTCCAAAAAGAGAGAATATCGTTATGGAAAGAGAAACTATTGGCTCCGCTGGTGTCTCCTCCCACTCAGAAAAAAGCAGACGCCTTTTCTCTGGCATCTCTAACATTTATAATAAATACATAAATATAACAATCATAATGAAGATGCTTTCAAATAATTTAGCAAGCTGTAATTCATTTATTTCAACTGCCAAACTTCTCTCGCTGCTCCTCTCCTCTCCTCCGCAAATCACTAAATGAGGAAAAGGGAATATTCACTCAATCTATTTTGAATGTTACACATACAATATTAATATAGTCTAAGCACGTGTACCACATGTAGCCGTTCCTATGCTCCTCCGCAAATCACTAAATGAGGAAAAGGGAATATTCACTCAATCTATTTTGAATGTTACACATACAATATTAATATAGTCTAAGCACGTGTACCACATGTAGCCCGTGTATTTACCACAGACTGTAAGTATTAAAGTAATGAGGCCCCTGCTTTAGGCCTCTGCTGTGAGGCCCACACCGTCATCAGTCTCGGTGCCTCTAGATCACACGTCTGTCCTCGGGCTGGAGTGTTCTGAGGCTTTAAGCGGGGAGTCAGGAAGGAGCGATCCTGTTTGTCAGCATGATTTTTTTGTTTAACAGCCTCCCTGCGCGATTGCAAATGTACTCAAGGGACTCCCATACCGTGGCTCACATATATTATATTATATAGGGATCAGGAGCTTTCTGACCCGACCCACCCGCACCTGACATGACTCATATTTTTGAGGCATCCAACCCGCCCGAAACCGCGGGACCCGCGGGTTGACTGCGGGTTTCGGGCCGACCCGCGCACCTCGCATGTCCTGTTCAGGGCTGCAGGAGCAATTGTCCATTATTTTAATTGGACTTCTGGTCCATGCACACTGTAAAAAAGATAAAGTTAGTTCAACTCAAAATTTCAAAGCAACCAGCTGCGAAGGATTTTTGAGTTGAAGGCATTAACTTAATTCTTCAAGTTTTGAAGAACTACACTTATTAAGTTGTGTCAGTTAAGTTTTCCAAGTTCTGCCAACTAAGTGTTTAAATTCAAGTTACTGGAAATTTCAAGTCTGTAAAAACTTACTTTAAGTTCAGATTACTGTCGCGAGCAGAGAGAGAGAGAGAGAGGTGAGCAGAGAGAGAGAGACGCGAGCAGAGAGAGAGAGACGCGAGCAGAGAGAGAGAGAGGTGAGCAGAGAGAGAGAGACGTGAGCAGAGAGAGAGAGACGTGAGCAGAGAGAGAGAGGGAGAGGTGAGCAGAGAGAGACGCGAGCAGAGAGAGAGAGAGACGTGAGCAGAGAGAGAGAGACGCGAGCAGAGAGAGAGAGCAGAGAGAGAGAGAGAGAGAGCAGAGAGAGAGAGAGAGAGAGAGCAGAGAGAGAGAGAGAGCAGAGAGAGAGAGACGTGAGCAGAGAGAGAGGTGAGCAGAGAGAGACGTGAGCAGAGAGAGAGAGACGTGAGCAGAGAGAGACGTGAGCAGAGACGTGAGCAGAGAGAGACGCGAGCAGAGAGAGAGAGGCGTGAGCAGAGAGAGAGAGGTGAGCAGAGAGAGACGTGAGCAGAGAGAGAGACGTGAGCAGAGAGAGAGACGCGAGCAGAGAGAGACGCGAGCAGAGAGAGACGCGAGCAGAGAGACGTGAGCAGAAAGAGAGAGACGCGAGCAGAGAGAGAGAGGCGTGAGCAGAGAGAGAGAGAGAGAGAGCTCGGTGAACTGTAAAAACGACAACTCAAAATTGTTCACCTTACAGTTTTGTATGTGATGACCAAAGCGATGAAATGAGGACTACTGGTTTTACAGAAACTATTCAGTCGTGAAAAGTATGTTTCATTCTGATTGACAGGACAGAAGCAAATGTTAATGTTATAAAACAGCAGAGAACTGTATGAAAGTAACTGATACATGTCCAAAAGCATTTGTAAAGTGTTCAAAGGAGAAACTGCCGCGATGATGTTACACACGACTCAATGTTGTGGAGGTTCTACCGTAATGATTTTTTGTATGTTTTTCTACGTAAATACTGTATGTGTACTATTTTTGTTGCAGAATGCTGTAGAATTGCAAAGAGCATAAGCAGTAAATATGTGAACATACAGTACATACATATGTATCACTAAATACAGTCACAATGAAAACATGACTAAATCATTTGACTGTTGTTCATAAACACTGATGTCAGGACACAGACACAGACCGTTTCATTGACATGAAGACTTTCTTTTGAGGAATTAAGTTCATTTTGAGAAAGTGACTTTTTAGCAGGTTATCCATGAGGTTTTGCAGTTTGCACTCATTGTTCTGAGAAATGCACTAACTGTTGTTAAAATGTGAAGAATTATGTGAAAAATGCACCAAAGACACTGAGAAAAACTGATTACAAAATATATACAGCGCATTCTCAGGGTACACAGCACTGCCATGGCATCTCTTCTGCATTGCAGCTCTCCCTCCCCCACACGAATAAACAAAGCCCACCCCAGCCCCCTGCTGTTATAAGTCATTACCTACATTTGCAAATCAATACATGCAAATGTTAGCAGCCAACCTAGCAAGTTAGCTCCCTGTTCTCAAAACAGGGGCCAATTTCGGTTGGGTTTTCTAGTGTTAAGAAGAACAGGTGCGAGAGACGTGAGCAGAGAGAGAGACGTGAGCAGAGAGAGAGAGACGTGAGCAGAGAGAGAGAGACGCGAGCAGAGAGAGAGAGAGAGGTGAGCAGAGAGAGAGAGACGCGAGCAGAGAGAGACGTGAGCAGAGAGAGAGAGACGTGAGCAGAGAGAGAGAGAAAGAGGTGAGCAGAGAGAGACGCGAGCAGAGAGAGAGAGACGCGAGCAGAGAGAGAGACGCGAGCAGAGAGAGAGACGCGAGCAGAGAGAGAGAGACGCGAGCAGAGAGAGAGAGACGCGAGCAGAGAGAGAGACGCGAGCAGAGAGAGAGGCGTGAGCAGAGAGAGAGAGGCGTGAGCAGAGAGAGAGAGGCGTGAGCAGAGAGAGGCGTGAGCAGAGAGAGAGAGAGGTGAGCAGAGAGAGAGAGAGAGAGAGGTGAGCAGAGACGTGAGCAGAGAGAGACGTGAGCAGAGAGAGAGAGACGCGAGCAGAGAGAGAGAGACGTGAGCAGAGAGAGAGGCGTGAGCAGAGAGAGAGAGGCGTGAGCAGAGAGAGAGGTGAGCAGAGAGAGAGGTGAGCAGAGAGAGAGAGAGAGAGGTGAGCAGAGAGAGACGTGAGCAGAGAGAGAGACGCGAGCAGAGAGAGCAGAGAGAGAGAGACGCGAGCAGAGAGAGAGAGAGACGTGAGCAGAGAGAGACGTGAGCAGAGAGAGAGACGCGAGCAGAGAGAGACGTGAGCAGAGAGAGAGAGAGACGTGAGCAGAGAGAGAGAGAGAGAGAGAGGTGAGCAGAGAGAGACGTGAGCAGAGAGAGAGAGACGCGAGCAGAGAGAGAGAGACGTGAGCAGAGAGAGAGAGACGCGAGCAGAGAGAGAGAGAGAGAGAGGTGAGCAGAGAGAGAGACGCGAGCAGAGAGAGACGTGAGCAGAGAGAGAGAGAGAGGTGAGCAGAGAGAGAGAGATGCGAGCAGAGAGAGAGAGACGTGAGCAGAGAGAGAGAGAGAGGTGAGCAGAGAGAGAGAGACGCGAGCAGAGAGACGTGAGCAGAGAGAGAGAGAGAGGTGAGCAGAGAGAGACGTGAGCAGAGAGAGAGAGACGCGAGCAGAGAGAGAGACGCGAGCAGAGAGAGAGAGACGCGAGCAGAGAGAGAGAGAGAGAGAGGTGAGCAGAGAGAGAGACGCGAGCAGAGAGAGACGTGAGCAGAGAGAGAGAGACGTGAGCAGAGAGAGAGACGTGAGCAGAGAGAGAGAGACGTGAGCAGAGAGAGAGAGAGGTGAGCAGAGAGAGAGAGAGATGCGAGCAGAGAGAGAGAGAGAGACGTGAGCAGAGAGAGAGGGACACGAGCAGAGAGAGAGACGCGAGCAGAGAGAGAGAGAGATGCGAGCAGAGAGAGAGAGATGCGAGCAGAGAGAGAGAGATGCGAGCAGAGAGAGAGAGATGCGAGCAGAGAGAGAGAGATGCGAGCAGAGAGAGATATGCGAGCAGAGAGAGAGGCGTGAGCAGAGAGAGAGAGCAGAGAGAGACGTGAGCAGAGAGAGAGAGCAGAGAGAGACGTGAGCAGAGAGAGAGAGACGTGAGCAGAGAGAGAGAGACGTGAGCAGAGAGAGAGAGACGTGAGCAGAGAGAGAGAGACGTGAGCAGAGAGAGAGACGTGAGCAGAGAGAGAGACGTGAGCAGAGAGAGAGAGACGTGAGCAGAGAGAGAGCAGAGAGAGACGTGAGCAGAGAGAGACGTGAGCAGAGAGAGAGAGACGTGAGCAGAGAGAGAGAGCAGAGAGACGTGAGCAGAGAGAGAGAGACGCGAGCAGAGACGTGAGCAGAGAGAGAGAGACGTGAGCAGAGAGAGACGTGAGCAGAGAGAGAGAGACGTGAGCAGAGAGAGAGAGACGTGAGCAGAGAGAGAGAGACGTGAGCAGAGAGAGAGAGACGCGAGCAGAGAGAGAGAGAGAGAGAGAGACGCGAGCAGAGAGACGTGAGCAGAGAGAGAGAGAGAGAGAGATGCGAGCAGAGAGAGAGATGCGAGCAGAGAGAGATGCGAGCAGAGAGAGAGAGACGTGAGCAGAGAGAGAGGGACACGAGCAGAGAGAGAGACGTGAGCAGAGAGAGAGGGACGCGAGCAGAGAGAGGGACGCGAGCAGAGAGAGAGACGCGAGCAGAGAGACGCGAGCAGAGAGAGAGAGACGCGAGCAGAGAGAGAGACGCGAGCAGAGAGAGAGACGCGAGCAGAGAGAGAGAGACGCGAGCAGAGAGAGAGAGACGCGAGCAGAGAGAGAGAGACGCGAGCAGAGAGAGAGAGACGCGAGCAGAGAGAGAGAGACGCGAGCAGAGAGAGAGAGACGCGAGTCCGCGTGTCTATGGTCCGCGCTCGGAGCCCAGACGGCAGTGCGTTCACTGAGCGGAGGATGTAACGTAACGTTCGGTTTATCAAAACATATCACAATATTTAATGTATATGGCTCAAGAATGGAAGGCTGCAGGTGAAAAGTTTGATGATGTTCTCTTCACTGACGAGTCAACTGTGGCACTGGAACGTTTTGCCTTGAAGTGCTGGAGAAAGACCAACTTCAGGGGCATTGCAAAACCAAGAGTGAAGCACCCGGTCAAAATGCATGTTTGGGGTGGAATTTCTCGATGGGGACCTGGTCCGTTGGTCATTTTTGACGGTGAGTGATGAAGTTTTGAAAGCAATGCATGCAAAGTAGGCTATGCTAAATAAATTGTTACAATATGCTAACATATTATTTAAACCCGCAGGTATAATGGATCAACACTTCTACGCGGAAGAAATCATCAAAAAAGCTGCTGGTCCATACTTAAGGGAGCATTTCCGTATGTCTACACATAGATTCTTCCAAGGTAGGCTAACAATCTGTATTCCAAATCTTCAGCATGATTATGACAAAAGCAACGTTGTGATGATTAGGCTACTAATGTTTGTTTGATGATTAAGTTGTCCTCCTAATTTGTCCTGTTTGATTTTTTAAGACAACGATCCAAAACACACAGCAAAAAGTGTCAAAGCCTGCATTGAAAGTGAGGGGATCAACTGGGTACCGACACCGGCAGAGTGAGTTACCGTAGTTATTTTATATATATATATATTCTGGATGAATACATGCTGTATCGGAAAATAGGCTAACAGTGCTGACATGTCCATGTGTTTTTGTTTAAGGTCGCCGGATCTGAACCCCATTGCGTTAGTGTGGGCGTCCATGAAAAGATACATTCGCTGTGAGGCCAAGCCGATGAGCAAGGACGCACTGATCTCCGCAATAGAGTTTTTTTGGCTAAACAAACTCACAACCCAGGTCTGCAATAAATATATAGACCACCTGGACAAAGTCATCGACCAGGTCATAGCCTTGAAGGGAGAGGCAACTGGCATGTGATATCCCCACGGGCCAAGGGATGTCCACGTTAGCCTATATTAGCCTACTATTGTTAGGATTTCTATATCCAGTGTTTTGTCAAGGTGCCAATTGCTAATTTAATAAACATTTCCTCCAATGATAAAACTGAATGGATCTTGTTTGATGAGTATTGTGATGTATTCCATTGATTGCACACTAGCGCACTGAGCCAAAATGCGTCAGCGTCTCTCTCTCGCTCTCTCTCTTATTTACATCACGCCGTGTTTGAAAATGGCATTTATTTTAACCAATACTATTAAAACTTTTGCTCAGCCAAACAGTAAATACCAGAAGAAGACCTCACTAAAAAATCACGAGAGGCAGATCGCTTTCAGAATGTCTTTATTTTCGAATTCGCATAGAATTCTATAGACAATACATAATTATTTTAAATATATACGTTAATGCAATTCGTATTATAAAGATAAAGATTATAAAGAAAGAAATAGCATTCAATAGAAACACATTTACATTCACATGCACGGCCCAGCCGCGGCCAGGGGTAGGCCGGTGCCTACCAGTTTTATTCTTGGCCTTCCCAATTTTCTTCTTCGCCTCTCAAGTCATTAGACTTTTTTGTTTAAAGTCATAATTTCAATATTTTTTATTTTTATACACACATTATTAACTAAATGTTGCGTTCTAATCTTTTTTTAGAAAATATAACCCCCTGAGCGTCATCACGTTCCTATTGCTTCAAATATAGTTCCGTTTATTGGCTGAACAATTTTGTCCAATAAGCTGCATGATCATATCACACAGCGCGAAGCTCGTTCCCCGAGAACAACAGCTATTCCTCCTCTTGAATTTTGACCTCCTCTTCTTTTTCTTTCTCTTTATAATTTACTGAAAATTAGATATGTATTAGACATTGCCAGTATTATTCTATCAAATCACGCAGTCTAAATATCCACAACCACCAAGCATTTTTAATGCAAGGAGAAACTTAGGTAACTTTAAACACAAATAAAACAAATGGACCTGTCCCTCGAGTGTCTATGCTTCGTGTGTCTCTGGATCTGTCCAAGTATGATCCGCGTGTCTCGCGTGTCTCCGCCTGTCTGGGTTCTGTCTGCGTATATGTAAATGTAAATGTCTGTCTGTGGTTCTGTTCGGGTGTCTATGGTCCTGTCTGTGGTTCTGTTCGCGTGTCTATGGTCCTGTCTGTGGTTCTGTTCGCGTGTCTATGGTCCGCGCTCGGAGCCCAGACTGCAGTGCGTTCACTGAGCTGTCAGAGCGGCGGTCACAGCAGCGGAGGATGTAACGTAACGTTCGGTTTATCAAAACATATCACAATATTTAACGTATAACACTAGTGAATTTCACCTTGATTTTTCCAGACATTAAAGACAAGATGTTATATAATAATTGTTTAATGAAAAAACAATTTTGCCACAAGCAACCAAAAGATGTGCCTCAGACAAGAATCGAACCTGGGTTCTCCAGGTCCCAGTCTTTGATGCTATCCATTTGGCCAACATAGCACCTCTGGGCTAGACAGGTTTAGACGCAGTCTTATACCTGAGCGTCTAAGTAGCTGGCAGAGCTAAAGCGGACTTAGCCTGCCACCTTGTGGCGATAAGATGTACTATTTTTCACGCAGCTGCGTGATTCCCGAGAAGCGCGAATGAAGACGACAAAACGGAATGGGACCCACTGTAAAAGAATACTGCTAGTTTCGCATCCGAATTTATTCATTAAAACATTAGAATATATTCGAGTAATTATAATTTTTTATTATACAGCTCCTCACAGCAGCAGTAGAACACTCCATTGACTTGAATGTAATTCTACCGATCATTTTTTCTTTAACAGAACTTTCAAACCAATAATGACCGCTGCCCTTTGACAATGCAATCTGTTTGTAATTCAGGTGTGTAAAATACTGCCATTACTCCGCAAGTACAACGAGAGAAGCTAGCAGAGCTAGCCACGCTCAATAAACAAATACATATCTATCAATCAACACCATTAAACGTCAATCGGACAATACAGTATACATATACATCCTTAACACACATGCACGGACGATTTCAGAATTTGCTGTCAACGTTTTCATGACAAAAACTGTTTTAAAGTGACAAAAAGCGATCGCGAAAAACCCGGAAGTTACCATGAAACAACTAGCTAGCTTAGCTGTTACCTGCCTAATACGTCCAGGTGAAACCTTTGGGAGCTAACTATTTTATTTGCAGTCATTAAATACATTTCGAATTATAAGGGCTGTCTAATATTTGTTTGAATATATATATATATACAGCGAATTATATTCGAATTTTGAAGTCGAAGCCCTGGTGTTAAGCAGCGCTGTAGAGGCTAGAGGACGCAGGCTGCTCGCTGCTCGTTCTGTGAGTGGAGGAGAACGAGCGTCCCGCTAAGACTCCACTCAGAACTTTTCACGGCATAAATTTCATACACAACTGAATCAATGACCAAGTTTTCAATTAAATTATGTATTATGATACAACTTGTATGTAGTAAAAAGCATTTTTATGAACTACTTAGAAAAAAAATCGGGTATCCAACCCAAGTTGGATGGGGAGTGTCGGAGCACAGCCATTTTCAGATTTCTCCTCTGAGATGTTCAATTGGATTCAAGTCTGGGCTTGAATCCATACTGTAGGGAAGTATGGTGTATTGGCTTGGTGATGAGCAGTGCCTGGTTTCCTCCAAACATGACGTCTGGCATTCACGCCAAAGAGTTCAATCTTTGTCTCATCAGACCAGAGAATTTTTTAACTCATGGTCTGAGAGTCCTTCAGGTGCCTTTTGGCAAACTTCAAACTAAGGAGTGGCTTCTGTCCGGCCACTCTACCATACAGGCCTGATTTGTGGATTGCTGCAGAGATGGTTGTCCTTCTGGAAGGTTCTCCTCTCTCTACAGAGGAACGCTGGAGCTCTGACAAAGTGACCATCGGGTTGTTAAGTCACCTCCCTGACTAAGGCCCTTCTCTCCCGATCGCTCAGTTTAGATATCCGGCCAGCTCTAGGAAGAGTCCTGGGGGTTCCAAACTTCTTCCATTTACGGATGATGGAGGGCACTGTGCTCAGACAAGCACTGTCAACTGTGGGACCTTATTAATACAGGTGTGTGCCTTACCAAATCAAGTCAAATCAACTGAATGTACCACAGGTGGACTCCAATGAAGCAGTAGAAGCAGCTCAAGGATGATCCGTGGAAACAGGATGCACCTGAGCTCAATTTTGAGCTTAATGGCAAAGGCTGTGAATACTTATGTATGTGATTTGTTTTTTATTTCTTTTGCTTTTCGGATGCACTGTAATACTGCATGTATACTGAGACAAAGTCTTTGAAGTGTTTGATTCTCTGATCTGTGTTGCCGAATCCACAGCTTCGTGAAGTCCTCCGAGATACCTACTGTTGGGTTTTTAGGAGTATACAAAAATACATTTAATTGAATGGAAAGTTATGTCTATAAAGTTGTAGTGTGGTGAAATGCTTTTAAAAGTCCTTCTTGAGGCGTCTGTCCCCATGAAAGCTGAAGCTGCCGGTGACTGCGATCGTGCTCCCCTGTCCACTGTGGTGGAGCAAATTAGATTAGGGGCCCGCTCCAGGGGCCGGCCGCTCTGTGTGTGGGGCAGGCTCTGATGCATTCATTTGGCTCATAATTGGATTACACCTCATCTTTCCTCCACCCAGATGAGCATTGAAATTGGTCAATAGTTCACCTCTTAATTAATGTTGCCAATTTCTTCAGTCCATACAACCCTATGCCTGTATTCTTAAAAAATATTTCCAAATCGTTGAACTATATATTTCTACTGAAGAATTGATTTTATGTTCTGAAGCCGTATTTAGTGTCATTATCATGTTTTAGGGCCAAACATTATTGATCAGCGGTATTGCTTTAACATTGTTTTAAAAAGCCGTACTGTTACCAGTGATGTGAGATTTCTGGCAGGTCACTGATTTCATCACAATCAAGTCGAGGCAATTTTAATTGTATAGCACAGTTCATACACAAGGCAACTTAAAATGCTTACCTGTTCCGACAACCTGTTCCAGTAGTCTAACCTAATGCATGGATAAAGATCTCTGTCTCTGATCAGATTTACATCCACATCAACATGACAAACGATGTGTACTCACAGTTTGTTGCTGGAGTGGAGTCTGTAACTTGTTCTACACTAGACCTCCTAGAGCCGTCATTTTGACTGCTCCCATTTTAACCAATAGAATTCTTAGAAATTCCCCAAAATATGTTTAGGTTTTTTATAGGGCTGTCCAACGATTGAAATGTTTTAGTTGATTAATCGCATAGTAATGGTGAGTTAACTCACTATTAATCGCATTTTTAACATTCTTTTTTTTTCATTTCATAACCACTCCAATTGAAATTAAATGAGATTATCAAATGTAATGACACATTGTCATTCATGCCAAATGTATTTAAATCGGTTTGATTTTCTCACAAACTTTTACTTTTGGGCACAACCAACATGAGCTGTTAATGAAAGGGAAAACGTACGTACCCCAGCTTTAATTTAGCGAGTAAAGTTGCGTTTCAGGAGGAGACACGGACACTTCCTGAGGCTCCATAGTTTAACTTAAGCGGTGTATTTGCGTTAAATGCGTTAAACGTGTTAATTACATTTTTCATTAATCACATTTAAAAAGAAACGCGTTTGACGCGATAATTTTGACAGCCCTAGTTTTTTACCTTTACTCACTTTAAAGTGCTAAAGCTCATGAATACAACTTGAAATACAGCCAAAACAGTTTTTGAAAGGCTACCAAATGCTAACTGCTGCAAGTAAACTGTGTTGCTATGATAATTATATAACTAACTTGTATATTTCTTTATTGTATGTTTTTAATTGTGAAGAGCTTTGTAATCCTGGTCTGTGAAGGGCGCAATACAAAAACTTTACTTACCTACTTGCTTATAAAAAATGACATGGAAAAAAAACTACATATAGATTTTAGAAAAAGTCACAAAGCTATAAAAAATCCCAAAGGTAAATACGCTGAGGAACTGCACTTCTAAAACTAAAATCCGTCAAATTGATTGCTCTGGGAGTCCAAGTGTACAGTTGTGACCACCTCTGTAAAGACACACCGTTCCAGGGAGACACACTTTCAGATCCTCAGCCCTGCAGTGGAGTATTTTTTAGTATTTTTACCTCTGACTTTGCTGTTTCGATGGATCAAACTGATCGTTATAGAGCAGTGAGGTTGGTGATGTACGTGTATATATCGTTGTTTGGCCACATATGAAGATGTTTCATATCCTCATTGTTTGCTCAAACTAAACACAAAAATATGCAAAAAGCACATTTAAAAGTATGTACAAAGCATATCTAAAAGTATGTTATGGGCCTTGCACTCTGTCAAATATGAGAAAAATATGAAAAAATCTGCTATTTCGAGGTAAAAATATATGAAATAAGGAAAAGTTACATTGAAATAATATGATGGCACAAATCACTTGATGTAGTGACCAAGTCTTATTGTTTTCATTTTATTCTTTTTTCTCTCCATGATCGTAGGAGAGGCCGGGCCACCCCTGACCGCACGTCACTGAATAGAAAGAATACGTGTTTGTAAGAAAGCCTCACATGCCGCTGTAGGCATCAAGCTGCACCACACTGCCCCCGTGTGGTACAGAGCCAAATATGAGCTCACACAGAAGTCTGCATGAACTTTCTTTAGGAAACACTCCTGAGTAAGATGATTGCACCATTTTGACTTGATTAATTACATCCCTTTGTACGAAATGGACTCCTGATGACGAGGGACATTCAGTGATGGGTAGTTAGTCAAAAGTTGCAATTGACAAAAAGTATATTAATTTGAGCATATTTTGACTGCCTTAACACAAGATTTGCCAACGGAACAAGATTTTTTATTTTTTTTTTAAACTTGAATTACGTGTATTTGTCCCATTGGCAAATCTTTTTTTAAGAGTCAGAATGAACTCAAATGAACATAAAAACCACTCGATTCAAGCAATTACTATCCCATATTTTATCATTTTTGCAGTGTAGAACCTGCTTAGACTTTTCATTTAGTTGCTAAAAGATGGCTCTCACAGGTCTCAGTGCAGATGTTTTAACCCTAAAGCAGGATTTGACCAAAAATAAGAAGAAATGACTTCTAGTTTTTAAGGATTTTGTCGAGTCTGCCTGGTCAAGCTTAATTCAAAACAAAAAGCAATTACAGTCGGCAAAGACTTGTGCGGTGGTAGAAACATGTATTACTCTTCGCCAAGTTGTTTGCGTGGACAATCACATGAACTCAGCATGTTGTCAAATAATAATTATAATTTTATCTAAACCAGAGATCGATGAAGGTGAGCTCTGGTTTGGATCAGATTAAAATCTAAAGGGCAAATCCACTAATTAAAAGCCGGGCCTCATTTATTTTTATTTTTACTTTGAATACAACCCTGGGTACTAATATCAGAATTATGGACCCAGCGTTTTCCTGTGGTCTTTAAACATCTGCTATTACCAGATCTGAAGCACCTGATTGGTGCAAACGAGCACACTGGTCTGCCTTAGAATGAGGTCTGAATTCTAACTTTCTGCAGATATTTGCACCAGTGCCAAAATATTGATTTAGCAATATATCCAAATATTTCGTCTCTCGATTGATTCTCAATATGCTAAATTCCAAGTATCAATAATATGTTCTTAACACTGCGAGACGGCCAGCCGATGTGTCCTGTTTATTTCAATGGGAGTTGACCAAATGAACTCTTGCAACATAGCATGAGCTTCCCTGGCCTGTTTATACCTCATTTTAAAACGTATTCTATCAAGAAAAAAGTATTTTCTTTACTTGAGATTAAATAAAGCTCAACTGGACTCATTTTTTACAATTCATTATAAATCATTAGTTCAACATGCCTCAATAATGCAAATAAACAAAAATAACCACAAAAGAGAGATACAAAAAAAATTTAATGGGACAAAAGGTTTGATATTCTTGTATTCCTTCAGTATGTGTGTGTGTGTGTGTTTGCGTGTGGTGCGATGCTGCTCCGAGCTCAGGCTGATGGAATGCGGTGATTTCAGGAGCTGCCAAATGGGACAAGACCGTACCTGTGCCAGGCGTATAGCTCCTGTGTGTGTGTCTTTGTGTGTGTGTGTCTTTGTGTGTGTGACAAAAGCAGGGGAATCCCAAACACCAGCAGATCAATGCAAACATAGTTCTAAACGACATGATCCGTGAGCTAAAACTATAAAGTGGTGTTTACACCATATCAATAATTATGTGTTGTTTCGTACTGTTGCTAAAAGATTGGGAACTTTTTGACATCATATAATGGATTGTATTCTCAAATGGAAAGTAACTAGAGAATAAAATAAACAGATATAGCATGAAAGCAACATCTGTCATTCTTGGAAATAATAAGGAAAAGTCTCAGAATAATGATTTGGTGTTGAAAACCCAATGTCATGTAGATTCTGGGACACCATAGCCTGGTCGTATCATACCATAGTACAAATTACATTTCGTACTAAGGTCTGGAGGTGCGCCATTTAGCTCCGTTAACAGGTGGGAGGGGTTAACTCCTCCTGCAGATTGCAACGATTGGATCTGAGTTTACCGTCACGTATGTAATGTGCCTGAGTGAGTCGTTTGCATTTAGCATTTAACCTAGCCATCTCCTTTGCAGCTAACGGAGCCCGTTAGCGGCAAACATTCCTCTTGCTGCGGCGTCAATTTCTTGATAGAACCAGACCTGTATACTTTCACATTCTTCGTCATTGCCAAACTACAACCTGCCCGTTTGGCACAAACTCTTGATGTCACCCACCTCCCGTGCTCTCTGATTGGTCGAATGGAATCCAACCGATGTAATTGCAAACACAGACCAGACGGTGTCCCTAGCCTCAAATGATGATTGAGGCTAGGGACACCATAAACATATTTTATTGATTATTATATTATAATATTGATGGTAATTTGTCCAGCAGAGATTGCTTTAGAGCCCAGCAGTATAATCGTTATGACATGGCTCCCCACAGAGCACTGTGTCACAGAGGACAGCTGCACACACACTTCCTTTCCGAGTGCTCTGCTTTCTGCCCCCTGCACCGGCCCACTCAGAGCACCGGCCCACTCAGAGCACCGGCCCACTCAGAGCACCGGCCCACTCAGAGCACCGGCCCACTCAGAGCACCGGCCCACTTAGAGCACCGGCCCACACAGAGCACCGGCCCATCCCACACAGAGCACCATGTGCAGCAGGACCAGGAGCAGCAGGTCATCAGAAAGACACCCCCAGATTTTCTGTGGCGTCTCTCTCCCTCTTCCTGCTACAACTTTAAGAAAGTATACGATAACTTTCTTTACTGCAGAATAAACACGGGGGCTGCAATTAACAATTATTTTGAATTTGATTAGTGTGTTGATTGAGTGATTTTTCTTTCACTTGATTGATTAGTTGTTTATATCCTGAAAGTGAGCCATAACACATTTGATCAAAGCCTGAGTGATCCCAGGAGAACGTCTTCATAGACTTGTCACAGAGATAGTCTTCAAAAATGTTTTCTATAGTTGCCAATAAAGTAAATGCGTTTAAAAGGGGTCAAAAGTAACTACAGTAACTTCCGTTTGTGCTGTGGAATGAGAATTATCTAAGTTGATTACTGTCATTTCTTTTAGTTCAGACCAGAGCTCCCCAAAGCAAGGTCTGGGGCTCCCTGGGAGGCTGTCCATATGAGCAGTAATAAGGATTTAATACAAATATGTGTATTACACAAAACTAATGCTTTATACAACTTATTCATTTAATGTATTTGCTTTTTGGATTATTGGATATATTTCCTGTAGAATTTCATACAATTACAATACCATGTTGTAGACAGTTGCATGCAGTTTATACCGATCATTTTCAACTCATTTCCAATTGCACATATGGCAGAGGTTATGTCTTCAAACCAAATAAATATTTGATGTCACGTAGATAAATAAATATCCTACACTAATACACATCATATTGTGTATTAAATAAACAGAAAATGAATGTCACCAAAAAAGAAATCACCAAAATGAGAAAGGTGTTTTGTTTATAGTTCTTCCAGCAGAGGGCGTCAGAGCTGCATCATTCTCTCAGTGCGTGAGCGCATGCGTGTAAGAGCTGCATGTAAATGGTGAAAAGTGTGGGAAGCTGCGGCTGTGATGACAGGAATGCTAACGAGTGGATATTTAGGTCTGGACCTCACTGATCAACAGACTCAGACCTGGCCCTGCAGACTAATTAATCAATTAATCATTTATTTGTATTGCATGATTTGTGTACAAGGAAATTCAAAGTGCTTCAAAAGAGCAATTTAAAAACGCAAATTAAAATGCATTAAAAAGTTAATTAAATATACAATTATTTCATATTTAAACAGCAGCATAAAAGTAAAGGGTTTAAAACAAGGAAATATAAGAAATAATGATTACAAAATAGAATCAGTTGTATGCACAGCAAAAAAGATGAATGTTTTCAGCGCAGTTTGAACATGGTCAGGGCCTGTCCCACGAAGACGTTCCATGTCCTAACTGCACATATCTGAAATACAGCCTCTCCATGACTCCTCCCTCAAACAAGAACCAGGAGGCATGCTCATGAAAGTAACTGGGAATCTATAGTGGTTTTCTCTTAGTGATATCTAAAGTATTTTTTTGGCCAAAAGAAAAACAAAAACTGAAATTCTATGTAATGTAACTGAGATAATGTATTGATCCCCGTTAGAGAAATGCACTTGTCCAGCCACAGAAACACATCCATCCACATAAACACATAGATACATCATTCTAAAAGTTATATGAGTAATAAAGTGCACTTTAGGTCACAGGAGGTGGAACAGCCGCGGGTGTTTGTTGATGAATGCAGTTTGCTTGGTTCCGACCAGTCTGAATGTTTTGTGAAGGTAGAGACACAATAATAATCATAGTTGCAAATTTAACAATATAACAGGGGTCTCCAACCTTTTTCACTGGAGAGCTACTTTCTCAGATCTAAAATGGCAGAACCTTTTCTTTTAAAGATGCTCTGTGTCATTTTTGGACCAGTTTTGTTCCAACTGAAACAGTTTTAAGGGTATTATTGGTGAGAGCTTGTCTTAGATAAGGTACTCTTACTAAAAAGAGTAATTATTTATCATTAAAGTGATAGAGTCTGTAACTCTAAATGAATTACAAATTTTAGGAAATGTGTTAAATCGACCTCCTGGCCTTAAATGTTGATTTAAAATAAGTTTATTAATTCTAATATTACAGGCAAGTCCCGCCTTCCCTTCTCTTAGCTATAGCTCAGAATCCACGGTGCCGTCGAGGTTAACCAACCAAGTGATGCCAAGGGCTGTCAATCATCGGCGCTGATGCTCGCAGCTGCGCGCATGCTCAGTTGTTTGTTTTCGCGGAACCTCCGAATCAAGCCTCCATTAGGCTCTGGAACTACATGAAAACTGAACAAAGAATTCTGAACATCCGCGCTGAGGTACTTATGTATATACTGAACCTATATCCATAATCAGATCCTCTGCAGATGTGTCCTATAATGTGCAATTCATGATAATAGCTTGTTCCGGGTTTGCCGCGATCGCTTTTTTTGTGCATAAAAACATTATTTTTTCATTAAAAAGTTGAAAAATAATTCTGAACCTCCGTGCATGTGTATTAATAATGTATATGTATAATATGTTCTCTGATTAACATTTAAAAGTGTTGCGGAAACGTAGGCGTAGACCAATCAGAAAGGAAGGGGGAGGGAGCTTGCGTCGTTTTTTCTTTTTCAAATCAAGTACCTCTCTGTCTCTCTTTCTGACAAATTCCAGACAATCCATTTAATTACTGTTAGCTCACATTTATAATAATATTTGGCGAATTAAACTTTTAGTAATTTCTAAATCCTTTTGGGAGCTACTTGCAAGAGGGTGGAGAGCTACTGTTATCTTGAGAAACTGTCTTGGTATCCATGTAATCTTTTTTCCTTTCTTTAAAATAAGCCTAATCCATGATCAATAACCCTCAAGGTCTTTTGTAATACAATCTAAAAAAGCTTCTCAATGTTAATTCAGGCATTAGCACCAACTCTTGTTTATTTGCTAAATCAAATCCACTTGGCTTGCCTAAACATATTAGGATCTGTGGTTTAAAGTGACCATTGTCCAATCAAAGTATGAAAGAATCAGCGTCGTCATGGTGATGGAGAAGTGTGTGTGCGCGACAGCGGTGTGAAAGGCTTCCTGTCCTGCCGAGGTGAGCGGAAGTCTTAAACTTCTGCTTTTACTGACCTAGTGCACCTGGCAACTAACACTAACCCACGCACACACACACACACACACACACACACATACACAAGCATACACGCGCGCACATCCACAAGCCTACACGCACACACACAAACACGCTGTCGTGGAAATCCTCAGCCCAGAGTAATTGGCAATTTCCGAAAGGCCCTCCTTGCTTCTTTATCGCCTGGCGCACTTAGCACTCCTGAGGAATTTCCTGGAGTGTTTCACCTGCACCAGTCTGCGGGACGGGGACGAGGACTCAGTGGGGACGAGGACTCAGTGGGGACGAGGACTCAGTGGGGACGAGGACTGGGGACGAGGACTCAGTGGGGACGAGGACTCGGTGGGGACGAGGACTGGGTGGGGACGAGGACTGGGTGGGGACGAGGACTGAGTGGGGACGAGGACTGAGTGGGGACGAGGACTGAGTGGGGACGAGGACTGAGTGGGGACGAGGACTGAGTGGGGACGAGGACTGAGTGGGGACGAGGACTGAGTGGGGACGAGGACGAGGACCGGGGACGAGGACGAGGACCGGGGACGAGGACGAGGACCGGGGACGAGGACTGGTACCAAAGTGCATTGCCATCAATGCATCGTCCAAACGGCGAGAAACGACTCGAGGCAGTGTTGAGGGTTTAGGGCCCTTTAATTTATTTAACTGAAGAATGTTTTCTGGTTACTTTAAGAATTATCATGCCACCAATAACGTCAATAATTGAAATGCACTAGTCTCTCTGTCCATGTCCAATAGTATGGCTACCAGTTACATAAATAAAAAAATAAAAATAAAATATCTTTAATTTTAATATGCTAAACAACCAGGGATGAAATCTCTAACTTTAGCATAACAGCAGTTGTGCTAAAGTTATACAAATAAAATAAAATAGTAAGTACGTGGCAGCCGGCAACCGTTTACTAGACCTATTCTAGTAAACGGTCTATTTTTTTTTTTTTTTTTTTTTAAGAGATTAATGACTCCCAAGATTTTTGACTCCCAACAGATATACAATTACTGCAGAAAACATTTAGATTACGATAAAATTTGTATTAGAATAAATCAATTTTGTTAACTTTGTTTTTACCCTACTCTAGAGATATATTGTAGCCTCAAAAAGAGCTGGGTAGAGATGCTCTCAGTAACTTATTAGAAAAAACGTATTTCTGGAATAACTAACTTTGAAAGCATGAAAATGTAACTATGTAATTATATCTATGAGAGACTAGGTTCTCGCTCAGCCCAGAGCATCAAATGCAGGGCTCTTTCTTACAAGTATGCACAACATGTTTGCATAATATTCTCTATTTAAACAAAACAGCAACAGTTGTGGTTTAATTTGTTCACAAACTTTACTCGTGCTGTTGGGATAAATTAATTTATGAGGAAAAACGTTTGTACCCCAGCTTTAAAACTATGGCCTTCTATCTTATGACTGTGTCTGCCTGTGAATAGTCCTGATTTTTTTTCCAGGATTGGGACCAATATCAACACCAGTATCATTATTGGTGCATCCCTACTTCAGGTTGAGAAGCATCTGTTACGTTTTAATTTTCCAATGCAAAATGTCAAATCTAATTGCCACTTCCTCCTTTGCAAAACATAAATAAAGTCTAAAATAATTGGATTTGAAATGGGGTGAAGAGAGAACCAGTCTCTCCCAGGACAGGCCCGGAGTGTCTGGTGGGCTGTGAAACACGTGTGGGAACTTTGCTGCCTGTTTTTCACTGCGAGGTGTCAACACATAAAAGTCCAGAACCCTCAGACGCACGGAGTTGAAAGAGGTTCCCAAAAATGAGGTGAAAATTGTTCCTTTAAATGAATGCACTTGTTGAAGCTAATCCCGGACATTTGTGAACATTTACACACGCTCAGGCTACGTTTTTGATCCTTGGCATTAGTCTTTCTATTCCAACCGTTTCAAACCAAATGTTCTTGTTGCATAAAGCTGGGGTACCTAATATCTAACAACTAATGACTAACTAATGTCATCAAATCCATTAAATTAGTCCCCAGCTCTCAAAAATAGTTTGGTCTCATCTTTAGATCAGTTCTCAGACAGAACAGTGACAAACAATATCATATTGAGGATTTCCCAGTTTTCTGTTCACCTTGTCAATTTAAAATCTATGTTCTTCCAGTTAGTTTAGCAAAATATAAATGGCAAATATTGTGCAGTGTTTGAGTTAATTTTAAACATGATCTGAAATATGAAACACTTTGGCTTCACTTTGGGTTTTTTTGGGCAAAACTATAATTTATAAAACCACAAATTCCACATTCCTCACACAGCACTGGGAGTCTGTTGTAGCGTGTGAACACTTGGTGGCACTGGTGCTTCACCAGAGGCTTTGAAGAAGTCTGCACACTTGGCTTCCAGCTGTGGAAGTGCTTTGACTCTGACACACACGCACGCACACACACACACACACAGTGAGGATGGTTCGCTATTTTTCACTTCTGTCTGAAAAAGCTGATCTAATGACGTGACAAATGCCAGAAATGCATGATGTGGAAGATTTTACTATTTAGTTCCATTGTTTGTGGTTTGAAATATAGGTCCCTCAGCTTTAGTAAACATACATGTCCATGTCCAGGGCAGGACCAGGTCCAAAGCTGAATATGATATAGATGTTGTAGTTATAAGAACATGATGTATATATGTTTATATAGTGCTTTAGTTTTTAAACACTTGTTTCTCATAGCATTGTTGATTAACTACTACTGTAGCCACAGCTGCCCTGGGGCACACTGACAGAAGCAAGGCAACCAGTATGTGTCATCGGCCACTCCGACACCACCAGCCATTCACACAAACACCCACAAGCCCCGTGATCCAAGATGGCGGCGTATTCAAATTAATGGTTTGTGCTCAGTGGCGCATGGTGCCGGCACGGGCGCCGAAAGATTAGCGGAAGTTGCAAAGATCAAGGGGAACTCGCCTGTATTTGGGCATCGTCTGGTCCTCTCGGTTCTGCGCAGTGGATGAACTCCCATGATGCGTTGCGCCAAATACGCATGTGTGGCTGTCACGCACGCGCACAGAGGGGCTCGGCCGCGCTCTGACCAATCAGAGCTGCTGATCAAAGCGGGAGTTAGCGCGGTAGCCAGACGAGCAGAGTTTTGTGGCACTAAAGTGTGGATTTAAAGAAAACCAAAGGATTTAGGAAGAAAAAAAGTTCAGGATGACAAGGTACACTAAAATCTCAACAAAATCTGACCTTTATTAAAGCTGTAAGTTCTCTGTCAGCTGAGGTCAAGCTGTTTTAGTTTACATTGAGTTCTATGGGGAAAATTTCTGGGTAGCCCACGTGAATTTAGTCTGGTCTAGTCTGCAGTACCGCGAGAATCCCCCGAGCACATGAGTTATTCCGCTACAAACTAGTAATACCCTATCCAGTTATTATAATAGATCCATTTAGCAGTGTGATTATGAGACAATTATGATTGGCCTTTTTACATTCTCCAGTTTAAGTTCTGGAACATGTTGAGTCCAATAATGCAGTAAGTGCATCATGGGGGAAGGAATGAACCTCAAAACAACTCCTGGTCTTTAAAAAAATAAAACATTAATAGATGCTTTATTCATCCCACAGTAGGGATGAGCAGTGCACAGCACAAGATGAGTGAACCATAACTCTATACTAAAATAAAATCTCTAACTTTTGCATAATTAAGAAGCAAGTATGATGATGGAAATGTTTATATCTCATATAATACGTTTCATTCAGAAATCGTGAAATGCCCGTTGCTCGTGCTGATTGGACGGCCTTTTAGATGAGGACTGGTGTGGGGCAGGACGTCACCATGGGGGAGGAGGGGGGAATGATGGATCACACAGGGGGAGACGGGCCGCTCTGCGAGGCCTCGGGCTGCAGTGAATCAGCCCCATGTGAACAAAGAGCATACAGACGACATCATTTATCTGCCTCCTGTGTGTAGTGTGTCAGACAGGAAACCACACGCCCCACACTTCTAAGGCTCTCTGTCTCCCTATCGTTCCCAAACTCTGCTCATAGCCATTTGATCAAATCTCTTATTGTACGTCTGCTGGTGGGATATCAGTTAGGGTCGGACTTTTTTAAATTCTGAACTTCTATGGCCTGAGTACTGGATCTAAAGTGCGTCCCCCATGTGAGCCTACCCAAGTTTTCTTATTTTCTCCCACTGGGATTTTAGTTGTTTCTTGCTGAAGCAAGAGGGTCTAAGAACAGTGGTGATGATCCAGGACACTCCTAATTCAATTTTTTTGTGTTTAAATGGTTTGATTCTCTGATCTGTGTTGGCGAGTTGACAGCTTTGTTTAGTCCTCCGAGATTACTACTGTTGTGATTTAGAGTGGTACAAAAATAAATTGAATTGAATTGAACTTGGCTTTTATAGATGGCATGAAATACAGTGAGGCTAAAGAACAAATATAATGCATTGCGTTCCTTTTGGCAAGTCAATTTTATTTTTGTACTGCCCAAAATCCCAACAGCGGCTGTCTCTCTTCACTGTTAAGGTGGTGATGGGGTGGAGGAAGGTTGTGGCACGAGCTGAAGACATCAATTTCAGCTTGTTTAAATGATGGCTTTAAATGCCTGTGACCTGGTGATCTTTGCTCTTAAATCACATCCAGTCTGTACAGAGCTACTACTATTCTTTGTTGAGTACGGACATGCTTCAGGAATTTAAGCAAAGTTAAATATTGAAGAGTCCAAAGAGCGCTATGTAAGTTTGATGCATTATTATTGATTATTGATTATTATTATATTTCTGCCTCTAGATATCTGTTATCGCCCTCGTTGACTTATTGGTATTAGCCCTGAAAATACCATTTAGGTCGACCCCGAACGCAAACTTTGCGAACATAGGAATTGTTTGGATGACGAGGTTCGATTGAAGGCACACAGAGGGATTTTGTTTTAGATAAACAAAAGTGTTGGTCCAATGTATTATGGACCTCCCATATGACATTGATTTGTCACAGTGCATTCAGTTTGAAATGGGAGTATTGAGACATGAAACACGTTTTTGTGTGAATCTGGCAGAAGTTCCTGATTATAGTTTGGAAGGAGCTAAAAACAACTTTGAACAACTTTAGAGGAAACACAGTCATGGTTTAAAAGTTACTTTTCATGATGGGACAGTTGCCAGTATACCATATATGGACTTCCTCTCAGTCTAATAAATGCAGTAAAGCTGGGGCACCTCACTTTTTAGTACTGTATTGTAAATAATAGATTTTGGTAATCTCCCCTTGAAAGAATGTGCGGCCTACATCATCTCTGGTGTGAATGTCTTTTATTTTCAGGGTCAAATCATTTGAGATAAAATCAATATTGGTTTAATAAAATGGTTGAAATATACTGTAGCTCTAAGCAGGAGGACATAGACAAAACAGGGCATTAGCTGGGCTCATGGATTGTTTTTCCTCTTCCAGACACAGACCCTCGGGTGTTGGAGAAGCAGGAGCAGCAGCAGCCCACCTATCTGGCCCTGAGCTACATCAACAGGTACATTTCCTGGTTCTTCTGCAGAGCCTGTTCCCTCAGCTTTAGCTAAACTCATCACACAAGAACAACAAGAAATTCCCCTGAGGTCTGTATACCAGGCGGTGGAAGCTGATCATTTCTGATTGAGCTGATGGAGAAAAATCCAACTGTTGAAGTGATGATGGGGAGTAGGGTTTAATATTTTTCCCGAAAATGAGACTTATCAAATCCCGGGAAAAGACGACGCCTCTAGCTGACGACGCGGAAATAGCTGTTGTTTGTAGTTGTTGTTTTTAGCCCAAGTAATGTATGATATCACTCAAATATATAATCCAACAAAAGCTGCCATCTCCACTAGTGTTTCACCAAGCGACTTAATAGCTTTTCTAAAGTAGCCATAGCGTTTTCAGACGTTTTGTTGATGGGCTTTCTTCAGGAATTTCACTATTATGAGATTCTAAATGTCTGCGCAATCCACTTGTCGACCAGTGACGTGCGGTGTGGTTTGGAGGCACTGACTTCAGCCCAATCAGATGAACATATATCATATAAATCAACAGAACCTACAGAGCGGCTTATTCACAATTAGTTTGGCTACAGCAGAATGTTTTCCATGGCCCGCATTGTTTGCTCAAACAAAACGCAAAAGTTCGTAAAAGGCACATTTCCAATTGTGTTATGGGTCTTACCTTAGTTATTAATGAACAGCACAGACCACTTCGGCTCAGACCAGTTTCATGTTTAAGTCCAGATAATAGTTTGAGCGCAGATATGTAATCCCCCATTTGGAAATAAACCCAAAGAGTTTTAAAGCGTAAAACAAAACGGGTGCCACCTCCATAAACTCCTGTGTTTTCGCTGCAGCCGGCTCACGGGCGCATCCAATTTCTAATATCAACCTTCTTACCCTTCTCCTCTCTTCCTTATCATTCCTATCGTCATTGTAAGCAGAACATTACCCTAAATGCATTTTATATGATTTTAAAATGTGTTATATGTATGTTAGCCAAACCTGTTGCTGCCCTTAGCAGATGGAAAAAAAGAAAGGAGCTTTGATAGAATTGGACGTAACCAAATTCTGGGCTCACATGCGCCCCGTACCCTGAGTCTGGCCTCATTACAAGTCGTGGTTTAGCGCGATTAAGACCCATATTTGTTGCCAAAAACACAATTTATGAGCCATCCCCTCAGCTGTAGACATGTTGATTGTAAATGAAATATGTTTGAACTTTGAACAACAATAAACGTGCTTTATAATAGGAGCGCACTGTATTTTTTTTTTTTACTTTCATTTCCCGTTTCCCGTCATAACATTTCCCGGGAATCGGGAAATAGTTTTCATCAGATTTCCCGGGAATCCCGTATCCCGGGATTAAACCCTAATGGGGAGGAGGACGATTGTGGCATGAGCTGAATTAGTTCCAGCAGGTTTGAAAGAGAACTATCCTTATTTCCACCACAACAATGTGTTTTTATGCTATAGATAATTTATAAATCAGTAAAATAAGTTTTCAATAGGAACAATAGTTGTAGAGGTCGAAGCTCTCGATTTAGTGTTTACAACTGTGCTTCTGCTGCGACACAAATAAGACTGTAGAGAAAAAATGGGTGTATTTTTCATGCCCCCGGGATGCAGCAATGAAAGAAAAGTGTAAACAGCAGTCCCTACGATCGTTGACTTACACAGAGAAAGCGACGGTCCAAACTGAGAGAAAACATCAGCGTGAGCTCCATGATGCCACCCGAAATGAGTTCTTTCAAGCTCCAACTAAAACCAGTTTTACAAATTTCAACCCAGTATTCAGCAGAAAACACGACGACTGTCATTGAACATGAATCCATTATCCACTCTCTAACTACGTTTAGTAAAAGATATAGATATGACACATACCATCATGTTTTAGACTGTAGAACCACAGACACACGTTCAAAATAAGACCATATATGTTTGCATTTGATTGAAGACAGTCAGACACTCACCATTTCTCTCAAAAGCCCTATTCGGACCGGATTAGCATTACATGGGGACCCCGGGTAATTTATGATAATCACGGAGGATGTCTCAGATCTTAGTCCCGTGCGAATGCGCCATGTCTGTAATTTGTAAAGTAATAATTCCGCCGCAAATTACCTCCTGTATTTGTCCAAACACAGACGTCCTGTGATAATACTAATCCCGTGTGAATCTGCATGTCAGTGATTGTGATCGCTATTGCCACTTTCGCTTAACTTTTTGTCAACTTTTTGTCGCCTCATATCGCGGCTGTGTACACAGCTGCGTAGTCGCAGCTGCTGCTGTCTCTGTGAGGTCTATGGAGAAGTGTAGAGGACAGTGTAATGTGTTCACTGACACAACATGATCAGACCGATGGGTTGTGTTAGTACGTTTACTCTGCACTCTGTCCTAATACAGTCGTGTCGTATATCAGACGTGTTGCTGCAGCCGTTACTATTTGTCGGCTCGAGCGTATGAGTATTTGGGGCGTTCATGGGTAAGTATTGTTTAAACATTACAGAAAGTACAGGCCAGAGAACTGTAGAGCAGTAAAATCCACATGTATGTATCTGTCCTCATGATCTCTGTGGCTGCTGTGGTCAGACGCCAGACTTTATGAACTGCGTGAAGCGGAGAGACCCGCGCATGTGCGGCCGTTATGTCAGATGTCAGTGAAAATTACAGACATTGCCTATCCCGTGTGAATGCACTGCAAGATCTCGGACGTCCTCCGCGATTATCACAAATTACCAGGGGTCCACAGGAAACGCCCGCGACGTGTGGAGAGGCCTAAAGAACATCTCCGGCTTTGGACAGAGTGCCAGAGGAACAGCAGATGGAGACCAGCACCGGGCGGATGAATTTAACCAGTAATTCAACCGGTTTGATTCTCCCCCATCTCCATCTACCCCCCCTCCCGCCCCCACCTCTTCACACCTCCCCACACCTCCCCAGCCCAGTGGCACCGCCCAGTGGGCACCGCCCAGTGGACACTGCCTCCGGCTGCCCCGGGCCCTCCTGCCCCCGCATCCCCAGCCCCCACCTCGGACAGTACACCACGGTCCCCCCCCTCTCCATCACACCGGACCAGGTGAGGAGTCAGCTCCAGCGCCTGAAGCTGAGGAAATCCGCAGGACCGGACGGGATCAGTCCCAGGCTGCTGAGGACCTGTGCAGACCAGCTCTCTGGGGTCCTCAGCTACATGTACAACCTGAGCCTCAGCCTGGAGAAGGTCCCTGTCCTGTGGAAGACCTCCTGTGTGATCCCGGTTCCAAAAACAGCACACGCCAAGGAACCGGCTCACTACAGACCAGTCGCACTGACCTCCCACCTGATGAAGACCATGGAGCGGCTCATCCTCACCCATCTCCGCTCCGTGGTCAGCCCCACCCTGGACCCGCTGCAGTTCGCCTACAGACCCAACATCGGAGTAGAGAACGCCGTCATCTACTTCCTGCAGCGGACGCTCTCCCACCTGGAGCCCGCCGGGAGCGCTGTGAGGGTCATGTTTTTCGACTTCTCCAGCGCTTTCAATACCATCAGGCCGGCACTGCTGCGGGGTAAGATGGAGGACGCGGGAGTGGACAGTAGCCTCACTGCATGGACCATCAACTACCTCTCAGACCAACCACAGTACGTGCGGCTGCGCAGCTGTGAGTCTGAGGTGGTAGCCTGCAGTACTGGGGCCTGTACTGCTGAACATCCAGGGGGAGGACATTGAGCTGGTGGACAGCTTCAAGTACCTGGGTGTTCACATTAACAATAAACTGGACTGGTCCCATAATAAAAACGCCCTGCACAAGAAGGGCCAAAGTCACCTCTTCCTTCTGAGGAGGCTGATGTCCTTCGGAGTGAGCAGGCCTCTGCTCAGGACTTTTTATGACTCTGTGGTAGCCTCAGCCATTTACTACGCTGCCGTGTGCTGGGCCCCGGGCAGCACAGAGCGGGACAGAAACAGACTGAACAAGCTGGTCAGGAGGGCCAGCTCCACTCTGGGCTGCCCCCTGGACTCTGTGGAGGAGGTGAGGGACAGGAGGGTGCTAGCCAAAGTCACCTCCATCATGGACAATACCTCCCACTGCACAGGACTGTAGAGGAGCTGAGGAGCTCCTTCAGTGGAAGACTGAGGCACCCTCAGGAAGAAGCGCTACCGCAGGGCCTTTATCCCTACTGCTGTCAGACTGTACAATAAGTCACTTTAAATGATCACTGTGTGAAAACCTGCACTACTATTGACACTGTTTCCAATTGACACTTGTCACTTTTGTTGTACATAATTGTTGTCACTTTTATTGTACATATATCCTGCATGTAACATGTGTGCACATTTCCTCCTTTTGCACAATCTGAGTGTTCTATCCATGCCAAACGTGACATGTAAATTTCTCCTATGTGAGATAAATAAAGCACATCTTATCTTATCTAATACTAATCCCGTCCGAATAGGGCTAAACTCAACATCTTGAGCTGGGACATAAAGTTGAGGGTTCTCTCTCGGTGTTGCGGGTATCGACGTGTTGGCTGGTGTTAGCATATTAGCTGATGTCTGTAAAAAATAATCCATGTTGTCAAACCACCTCCAGACTTTTTGGTTCTGTCCAATTTTACGGTTGGGATCTTTCATTTCACGATGGTCACTTTTACGCTTAACTTTTCTCTGCTCTGTAAAGTCCGTGATATCCATTCCTTTGTCCTTAGCGCTACCTTCGCTAGCACTTATTTACACTCACTCGGGTGGCACCATCGAGCTCAAACTGACCGGTTGGCCCATAGATCCTTGAGTTCAGACCGTGAAAACGGCCCTAATGCTTGCAAATGTTTTGAGTCCTCAAAATCAGAATTTCTGTCATAACAAGTACGCAAGGGCTCATAAATAAAAGCCCCTGACTTGTATTGTCCATCACTGAATAACAAATATCGGTTTAAAACGTCCGTGTACAACGTTATGGCTTACAAAGGCATATCAACAAAGCCCAAAGACCCCTATGTGTACGTCACTAACGGTCTAGGCAATTTTTCCGTGAATTTCTTTTTGCTTGCTGATTGATTGATTGTTTCACCCTTAGCGGTTTCTATCTGTCAAAATGAGTTGTATTTAACACAAAAAAAGACCACAATATGCCAACAAAATTAGAATAGGTCCCTTTTAAATGCAGACTTGATTGCCCTGAAGTGTAAGCAAAAGCTCCAGAGTGGGCACACTATCACCTCCAGGGGTCAGTGTGAGCTCAGCATAGAGCCCCTTCCAGATGACGTGAATGATTGGTCTGTACGGAGCGCCAAAGTCCGCTGACGCCTTCCCACGGCGTGACTCACCCGCTCTGCACAGCACACAATCAGGGCCTTCACGGGACTGCAGCCTGTGTGTGTGTGTTTCTGTGTGTATGTGTGTTTCTGTGTGTGTGTGTGGCCAGCGCACAGCTCAGGGAGTGTTCTGCGGTCCGCCAGTACAGCCGTAAATGTCATCTGTGTTTACCGTAATGCATTGTGATGTCGCAGCCTCTGGATGAAATGATGAGTGTAGTTTCAGAGGAAAACAAACACTGATACATGCATCGGTGTTACTGTTAACGAAGTAATAAGAGACATTTTTAGATTTGCCCCACGATTTTGATCTTGATAAATATTCATTTTGGCAACTTCTGCCTAAACCCCAGCAGCAGGAACACTGACAAAGGTTGGACTGTAATGACTTTTTTTAAACTGCAAACAAAAAGAGAGCATTTATTTGTCCCACGGCTGGTCCAGAGACTGATCCAGATTCAGTTTATTTGCCATTTGAAGTAAAACCACTTTGGAATACATGTACAAGAGTCCCCATTGGAGCCCCCACTGAAAGATCAAGGCTATGCTCACACTCAGAGAGCAGCCGTCCTCCTGTGGACTCACCACCTGCAGAGGGTCAGTGAGGGGCTGGTGCTATGAGACTTGGGTGGCATCTCTGACTGCCACCCCCCTGACCCAGAAATGGATTAAAGGGTAGAAAATGGATGGATGGATGGAGTCCCCATTGTACACCAGACAAGTACAAGAATAAAACTAAATCTAAAAAGTACAAGAGTCCGTCTGTACAAGAGGCTGATGCCACTGGTCATGGTCTTCTCTTCCTCTGTGTTGATGATGCCAGAGACATCTGAGAACTTCTGCACGATACAAAATACTTAAAATGTTTAAGAAGACGACCTAACAACATAACAGGTGTCTGAACAGATAGATTAAAGCCATGTTTGCACAAAGCTAAAAAGCTGATCACCACTTTGCCCCATAACGTCATGCTGCTAACATGTACAGCTTATTGAATACTTTTTATCAAATATTCTGTACTTCATTAGACTGAACTTGGAGATGTTATACTTGCTTCTTTATTAAAGGTCCCATAGTTCGCTCTTCATTTTCACAGGCCATTCTAGGCACGTGTGATAATAATTTGAGTGATACACCATATAACACCTAAAACTTGTGTAAAGGGTTGGACGTAAATACACGCTGACTTGTTTAACTCCAAACTAACTGTTTAGCTTGTAGTAGCATTCAGTACCATTGTACTTAAACATAGAGGCTCCTCGTTTGCATAGTGGGTATAAAACCAGGTTTTAAGATCAGTTTTGAGTAAGCCCAGCTTCAATTATATAGAACAGTCTTTTGTGATGGGTTGCTCGTAGAAAAATTGATACAGTGCAGACTTCAGAAGCAGATCCCTGTGAAAAAAAATTCCAGCCACATTCACCTAATTTTTTGTCTTTGGGCCAAATAGTGTTGTCACATATTTACATCCAAAAACACAAAACGGTAGAGTCTATGGTCGGTAGACGCGAGACCACAGAGGCTATGGACCATACGCTGGACCTGGAGGATCTCTAATGTGTTTGTCATTCTAATCCTGGAATAGTATGAATTCAAAGTTTGATGTGGATTGGTCTCTGGCGGAAGGTTCATGACGGACGCGGCGCGCAGGGAGCAGGAGACCATGAAGAAGAAGGTGGCGCCCAAGCTGTCCCTGTCCATCAGTGGGGGCGTGTCCCGGAACAGCACGGCCACACCCCCTCGCCACACCAGCGGAAACCTGACCCCGCCCGTGACCCCGCCCATCACGCCGTCCAGCTCGTTCCGCAGCAGCACGCCCACAGGTACGACAGGTGTGTGTGTGCTCGTGCACTTTGACATGTTTCATACTGTTCTGTGAAAGAGACACTTCACACTGGACCTGGTCTTAAATCTGGTTTAACTTTGTAACGTTGGATCATAGGTACGAAATATCTCACTACATAATATGACACCAGTCGGAGAAATGCAGGTGTCCAGCAGCGAAAACACATCCAAACAAACAAACAAAACAAATAAATACATAAATCTAGAATATACTTACAATAGTATACAGTGTGCTACAGTACTTTAGAGTCTGCTTGGTTCAGACCATTTTCACTGCTCTGGTTCAGAGTAAAATTCTGAAGTCTTTATAGCATTTTTCAAAACATTTGCATTCCTCTTGTAAATTTCTGCTTGATCTGCTTGGTTGAGACGTGCATCCTCTCTGCTCTGGTCTGGATCAGTGTTGAACCATGAACAGGGGTGCACATAAGTGGGACGCAGGTACGCATACGCGACAAATATCAGAAATGCGTACTATCACTTAGTCACCATCACTTGAGTTAGTAAGCGCCTTTGCGTACTTCATGTAACCCGGGTCATTTTTATCGTCTCCGCAACACTCCCTTGAAGTGTGGACACTGGTCACTGGGCTCTGACCGGACACAGCACCAGTCATAATGACTGTCCCTGATCCATGTGCTCGCCTGCTCCAGTCCTCACAACATGTGCCAGGGTGCCATCCACATCCTGTGCTGTGCTGCTTCCTGTGCGGTGGGGGCTGGGCGTCCACATACACCCACTTAATGATCCCCTTCTCCCCTAAACACAGGCCTGAACCAGATCACACGCCCTGGGACTGTGGGGCTGGACTGTAGTGGTGGGAATGGAGAAAAATGTGAGGATTTGATAGTATTGCAACATTTGGGCAATTCAGTATAATTGTGATTCTTAACATGTTGCGATACAGCAAGTATTGTGATTCTTTTCTGCAATTCATGTTCCTCATATTATTCAAAGGCATCAAAAAGATGGAGGAAAATAAGACTCAAATGTCACATTTATTATGGCCTGTACATTAAATGAAGCAATCACTTGGGAGGATAGTGCAAAAACGTTATCACAGGACCTTGTTACAAGCCTGATTAGACGACTCTCACATGAGAAAGAACGAATGTAAAACACAACAACTGTTAGAGATACTTAGGAGTTGCTGCCGTTTCCAGTGCGTTCAAAAGTAAAGGAGGGAGGAGGCATTGACTTGTGCTGTCTAAAGTTTGTTCATGGCCCTTCATGCACTCCCCTCTCTCCCCCACAGGCAGCGAATACGACGAGGAGGAGGCGGACTTCGAGGAGTCTGACAGCGATGAGTCCTGGACCACGGAGAGCGCCATCAGCTCCGAGTCCATCCTGAGCTCCATGTGCATGAACGGGGGAGACGAGAAGCCCTTCGCCTGCCCTGTCCCAGGCTGCAAGAAGAGATACAAGGTCAGCACTCCTCACCCTGACTCCTCACCCCCTATCTCTGACTCCTCACCCCCTCACCCTGACTCCTCACCCTCTCAAATAAAAGAAAAGGTAAAAACAAAAAAATAAATAAAACGGATAAAACCTGGAGCTTTCAAGTAGCTCCAACTGGGACAGAACGCGTTTCTCACTTCCACCACTAGAGGGGAGCAGACACCATTAACCTCTGGTGCCTCTGGTGTTTTTTCAGAATGTAAACGGGATCAAGTACCACGCCAAGAACGGCCACCGCACCCAGATCCGCGTGCGCAAGCCCTTCAAGTGCCGCTGCGGCAAGAGCTACAAGACGTCCCAGGGCCTGCGCCACCACACCATCAACTTCCACCCGCCCGTGTCCACCGAGATCCTGCGCAAGATCCAGGCCTAGCCCTCACCCCCCTTCCCCCATCCCCCCACGCCCACTCACACTAACCACAAGTGCATGCTTTAAGTTACGCATTACCTTACGTTTTATTTTTGTATTTTTGTATCCGTTACTCAGTATATCGTATTATGTTTCGTTCTGTTACAAAGATGTTTTATGCTAGTGTTTTTGCTGCAGAAAAGTGACGCCGAGTACAAGTATAACGACGTTCTGGAGGCGAGGGATTTGACCGACGGGACATATTAGACCGACACCAGAATTGGAAAAAATATACTTTCAAGCTTCTAACCTGGTGACAACATTGCTCCTCAAATAACAGACCTGGCGTCGTTTTTAGCGCCGTCCAGGCTAATATAGGGAGTTTCTGGCATTAACACTTCTGTCTAAATAAGGGGTGTCAAACTCATTTCAGGGGGCTCGATCTATATTCACAATTTTACTATTTATTTATTTGAAATTATACTGAAGTTATATATATGTACATATTCCGGTCTGGTAGATTTTCACTTCTGTGTTCAATTCTGTTTTTGTCCAGTTTGGATTAAACCAAAACTGAACCAGTGTGAAGAAAGTCCTTCTTCATTTAGTTAATAATTGCGTAGTTGAAAAATGAAATGTGGTTGTTTTATGGATAAAGATATATTTAAAATGATTATATGTACAACATGCCATGGAAGCATACACCGTCAATGCTGGCAAGTTAACCACTATCATGCGTAAGTTTGACACCCTTCTGTCCAAAGGCTCCGTTTTCAAACTCAATCACTCAATGGCCTGTTAGCCGAAAGTCATTCCCACTTCTACCACCAGGAGGGGCTGTTTCTCTGATCTTTGTCACTTATAGTATTATGTAGACGTTCCGGTCACACTTTAGATTAGTCCTCACTAATTAACAGCTATTTTAGTGTTAAATAGTGTACCCTAATCCTAACCCACATGGGAAAGTGTCAGTTAGTAGTTAGAGACGTTGAATAAGTAATGTAGAGTTAGGACTAAGTGCTGATTATGCAAATGTAACACTCCCAGAATTCTGAACTATCATTTTGACTGCTCCCGTTCAAACTAATCTTATTCTGAGAAATTCCACCCAAAAATGTTCACTGGATTGATCAAAAGTCAGTCATTTACAAGGCATTTACCTTCACTCACTTTTAAATAAGTGCTAAAACTGGTGAATACAACAAATGCTAACTGCTGACAGTAAACGGGGTTGTTGCTATGGTAACCGGTACTGGCACCTCTCTCGGAGTTGATGGTAGAACTCCTCACATGTCATAAATAAAAGATTATTTAATCAAAATAATGACACAGAAATAAACTACATATAGAAACTGAAAAAGTCTCAAAGTTATGCAAATTAGATGAGTAATCACGCTTCCAAAACGATAAGCCGCCAAATTGACTGCTCTGAGAGTTTGAATTTTAACCATTAATTATACACTTGTCGGCACTTAAGCAGCTGTTAATTAGTGAGGGATAATCTAAAGTGTGACAGATATTTCTACGTCAGTCCAAACACGCTCAGATCTTCCAGACGTCTTACTTGTATCCGCTCACTTCCTCCGCAGCGTTTCTTGTACATTTGCACACGAGTATATATGCTATCACTTTTATTATTATTATTATTATTATTATTATTGTTGTTATTATTGTATTACGACGTTTATTTTTCCTCCTGTTTTTGACTGACATAAGGTGCTAATCGTAAAAAACAAAACAACAGAAAGAAAAAGACAAAAAACAAATGAAAGCAAAAGGCGAGGAAGACGAGGTCGAGGAAGAGGGGCCCCTTATGAGAGTGGCCCCGGGGTCGATCCGAGAGCAGCCGTGGGCGCACACACAAATATGAACACACACACAGACATTGTTAAACTTACAACCCCTGTTCCCTTAAAAAACGAACTACTTTTAACCAATATATGGAGTATTTTTTAGGCAAACTCAAAAATAACCAGGCCGTTGACATGAAGAGAAGAGAGTTCCCTAGAGCAGCTGTTTTTATACTTTTAATATTTTTCTTTTATACGAATTAAAGCTGGGGTACCCAACTTTGAAACGACAATGGTGTTACACGTACAGTATAAAGGGATAGCTCTGCGTTGGTCGTGCTGCTAGTCACATAAACACTAGGACCTGGGTGTAGCCGAGCCATGGCAGTAGAAGCTGTCGGGAGTTGTGACTTTGATTTAGGGCAGTCATTTAGTTTAGTTTACAGCTAATTACGCAGATGCTAAATGTCATCCTTCTAGTTTACAACCGAGAAGTGAAATTATAAGTATAAATACAGTACAGACTAAAAGTTTGGACATACCTTCTCATTCAAAGAGTTTTTTTTATTTTCACGATTATAAAAATTGTGGATAAACACTGAAGGCATCAAAACTATGAATTAACTCATGTGGAATTATGTACGTACTGAAAAAAAAAAGTATGACCAAACTTAAAACATGTCTTATATTCTCGGTTCTTCAAAGTAGCACCTTTTCCTCTGATTACTGCTTCAGGTCACTACACAAGAGGTAGTGACATGAAATGGTCTTCCAACAGTCTTGAAGAGATGCTTCGCACTTGTTGGACCTTTTGCCTTCACTCTGTGGTCCAGCTCACCCCAAAACTGTCTCGATGGGGTTCAGGTCCAGTGACTGTGGAGGCCGGGTCATCTGTCCCAGCACCAACACTCTCCTTATTGGTCAAACAGCCCTTACACATCCTGGGTGTGAATCTACAGTCAATAGTCATGAAACGAAAGGAAACTCATTGAATGAAAAAGTGTGTCCAAACTTTTGATCTGAACTGGATTTGGCCAAACTAGAAGAAAAATGAGAAACACCTGCAAAATTCAATTATATCTTTTTATATAGCCCTAAATCACAACAGTAGTTATCTTGGAGGACTTTGGAAAGCTGAGAATCAAAAGTTCAAACACAGGAAAAACAAGGGCCAGGATGCAACCGGAGGCGGGAGTTTGGACGTGTGCCTTGTCAGCACCGGGGAAAAAGCAGCAAAACACAATTTTATACTGTTTAGACTGCTTTCATTCCATTCAACTTTTCCAACAATAAACAATGCCTTCAAAATCCACATCTCTTCACTAAGTCCACTTACAAATCCCCCCGTCAGCTGCTCTCAGATCCGCGCCTCTGCCACTCTAAGGAGAAAAAAACTATAAACTTAAGCTTATTCTAGAATTATGAGATACAAACCTAGACAGATGTATATAGAGAAATCTAAAAGTATTCTTTGCGCATATGCAGAAATAGTCCCACTTTATTTCGCCAGCTTTATTTGATGTAACTCTCTCAGTGTTAGTCGGTGTTTTTAAAGTGTTCCTTTTTTTTGTTCTTCTCTCGAATCGCTGGTATCATTTCTCCGAACGCATTTCATATCTCCCGCTCTCAAAGGGGCTCATTCCGCAGTGCCAGAGCTGTGTCCGCGATCCTCCATGCTGCTGTCACTTTCCCAGTTGTTGCCAAAATCGTAGAGAGAGAGCGCGAGAGAGAGAGAGAGAGAGGACGATTCATTTGAACCCCAAGACAGTTGCCAATAACAGCTCTCCACTGCCAAACATCCACCATTACGCCATGTGCCTAATGTGAGAGAGAGGGGGGGGGGGAGGGTCAGGGGTGGGGGTAGGGGTTGGGTGGAAGAAAGGGGAGCGTCTAATTATAATGGATGTAGCTCAAACACAGGAATGTTTTTCATGCATTTACAAACGACCTCCGCTGCCGTTTCTATGAGGCTGGAAACCACAACCAGGAGCAGAGACTGGATACAGGAAGTAACAGTTAAAAGTCAGGAAGCAGCGCAGGAATCGGATGGGAATTGGGATGCGGCCGTTCTGTTAGGCGGCTGCGATTCTGCTTTATCCAATCATCTCTGTCCTTGGAGACATTTCCCCATGGCTTAAGAATGCGTTATATACAAACGTGTCCATAATACAGGTTTTTATCTTAACAAAATCCACTGAAAATCAAATGCAGACACCAAAATCCATGGTTTTCAAGCTGCGGTTTCGATTATCAAGCCCGAAGCTGTGTCAAAAAAAAATGACTTGGGGATGAGAAGTACAATCTCTGGCATTAGACTGGGTTAAAAATGGCCGCCGCAACAACTGAAAATGACCTAAATTAGCAAAAATAGAAACAAGAGAAGAGAAGGCTCTGCGTTTAGCAATGGTCTGTAGAAGTGGAGAGGCGGGTGATTGGAGCAGACTCAGACTCCATGAGGATTACAGAAACCAAAGAGAAACGAAAAGGCTCCACGCTGGTCTATCCGTACTATCGGCTAGTGGAAGCTGAATTCAAGGCCCCTCCAAACGCCCACCGCAGCGAGAGGGTCCTTCTATAATCTATGATCCATTTCCATCCCCCTAAGAACACCGCGACAAAGAGAGATTATAGATTAGATTAGTATTTCCTGTTCCCAGCTAAAGTGCGGTTTTCAGCCTCAGGACCAGCAGCTCGAGGAACCCATGTATCACACCAGGGGACGTGCATGTGTGTGTGTATGTGTGTGTACGTGTGCGTGTGTGTGTGTGTGTGTGTCCTCTGAGGTCCAGCACAAATCCGCTCACACCAGCCGCTCGCTCCGCTCCGGGCCTAAAACACGCAGTTTCGTGTCGAGGGTCATTTTGGAGCCACCGCTGCGGAACTCGCAAAAAGAAGTATTCTCGTTCGTTCCGCTCCGTTTCTGAATGAGATTGTAAATGGCCAATGCAGAGAATTACGGACTTTTTTTTTTAAACCATTGCCAAAGTTTGTAATCGTGTGAAGTTCCGTGTGAAGTACCGACGTTTGCCTCATTCTTGTGCCGGCCAGAAAGGCGGAGACTCGTACAGTATTATGTTGTGTTTTCTATTGACTGAAGTCGTTTCGAGAGAGATTTTATACAAACTTGAGAACATCCAAGGCTGCAAATCTCAGACGATCCCCTTTTTTTTTCTTTTTTTTTCAATCTATTACAAACATTTGGGCTCAAAGCTGCTCCTACATAAGGAGTTTGTTGCAATGTTTTAGATAGGCCCCTAATATACAATCTGCATTTTTAACGTACACACTTTGACATTGTTTTAGATCAGTGACGACATTCCAAGTTCATGGGTCTTAAGGTTCGAGACGGGGCGGAACCACAGCACTCCATCATCAACGGGAAGGGAGGGAGGGAGGGGGAGGGAGGGAGGGGAGGGGGAGGCATGTGTTAAAACTGTACAGTGAATGTAACGTAACGTATGTCTGTCAAGTGCATTTTTTTAAATTATATTTTCATATGTAACTCGTTCATAAGAGACCAGCCTTTTGTACGACAGTCGACACGTCTTTCTGTACAAGACTCAAGCTGCTAAGTGGAAAAAAAGAGATAAAAAGTGACAATAAAGACTTGAAAACCTGAGCCGCGTCTGCTTCTTTGTCTCCCACCTGTGGCTCGCCTTCCCCTTTCTCACTTTTTAGTCTTTAGATATCAATTTGAACTATAAATCTTGTCATTAATGCGGAGATACTGTACCTACTGGTATTTTATGTATGTGTGTGCTCTACATGGTTGGCTGTAGTATTATATAAACTACAATTGTATTACAACTGCTAAAGAATAAGCTCTTTGCCATTTCTGTTTCATGAAAGTAGCTCACCAACGAGAAAGGTTGGAGACTCCTGCGCTAAAGTCTAATAATGTGTTACAGGTATTTATGAGGATTTTCCCCAATTTTTGGAAAAGAACCGCCCTTTCCACTTTTTGACTCTGGTCTAATTTAATGAGCACGTATCACCAGAATGATTGACAATTGGGAGGACCAATAATCTTGAGCCACCCAGAGGTAGAGGATCCTCCTAAATACCTTCAAGTGTCATAGAAACTAAAGAGACGTATTCTCCCTGGGTCTTTATGCTCGATATGTCATTATGGAAATGAACCAACTGGATGTACAGTACAAACAAAACGTGTTCAAATACATAAAGTACAGTTATAGTGCCTCAAAGTACTAACACACCTTGAAGATTTTTTTCATAATCTTTTACAGAATGTTTAACACAAACTCGTGAAGTGAAAGCATAATTAGCACACCAGAGAGGAGTTGTGGAGCACATGGTTAGCTTAGACTCACAGAGCACGGTTCCATCCATTGTTCAGAAGTGGAACATTTATGGCACAACTGCAAATAAACCAAGATTCGGCAATCTGCCCAAACTCACAGCTCCAACAAGGAGACACGAGGCCAATGGTTACTCTGGAGGAGCAGACATCCACTGCTCACCTGGGGCAGTCTGTACCTGGGGCAAATGATAATTATAAACTACCATGGCTGTGGCCAGATGAGACCAACATTTCCCTCTTTTGTCCAAATGCAAAACTAACACTGTTCATCTCCTTCAGTGTAGAATGTAGGGGGGGCAGCATCATGTTATATGCCTTTCTGTTTCTCCCCATGTCTGTGTAGGTGTCCTCCGGATGCTCCGCCGGTTTCCCCTACCACTAAAAATATGTACAATAGGTCTGGCATGTGCCTGCTGTAGGTGACCCCGCTCCCATCTCTGTGAGAAACAGACGCCCAAAAACAATTGCTTAGCGCTTTGTGACTCTGGTCTGTGAAAGGTGCTATAAAAATAATAACTTACGTTTTAGACCTGTGTTTTGAATATAGGTGTAATTGTTTCTGGATCAAAATTCTTCTGCGTCTTCTCTGCAGATCCTCAGACCTCCACTTTTTGAAGTTCCTTGCGTAAAACAGGAGAAGCAGCTTTCCCCATGATTCTCCTTATAAACAGAATGCTCTGCCTCATGAACACCATGCGCTCATTTAAAAGGGAACTAAAGATTCACTCGGACATTTTCCCTGGACTTGGGGGTAATGTAATCATCAGGGTTTGTTTATTCGCAACACAACTATGAGCAGATGTTTACGACATTTTCATTCAATTTTGGAAATGGGACTTTTGGAGGTGTTCTGGATTTAAACTAATCTAATCTACAACAATTTGTTTCTATCAATAGTTTTCACATCATGTATTACTGACCACCCTCTCTCAGCCAATCAGCACTCAGCCCAAAGAGTCTTATAATGACTAACAGAATATGCAAAAGATGTTTCCTAATAGTGTTTTTCAACCACTGTGGCGGGGGACGTTAGTGCGCCTTCAGATGATCTTTGGTGTGCCTTTGTCATCAAATTGGTCAAGACCATTTTTTTTCTTCTGCTTTTTTGATTATAAACATTTTTGATGAGAAGGAATTTCCATTATCAATCACGGCTGCAGCGTTTAATTTCCGCTGCTGGTGCGTTTCGTGCCACGGCTCAAAAAGGTTTGGAAACACTGATCTACAGTAATACAACGTTGTGATCAAAATGTCACTTAAACCACTTCTTTTGAGACAGATTGTATTTTAATGGAGAAGAGCACTAGGTCCTCGAGCTCTAAGCACATGGAGCAACAGCACTGTGTGAAATGTGCTACATAAATACATTTCCTTCCTTCCTAAACAAAAGGATCTGTGTGTAATGACAGAAGACGCAGCAGCATTAGAAGGATCTTTATTGGAACAGTCGCACCTCCTCACACGGACCATGGACACTTGATGGACACTGTTTGGATGGAACCATTGTGACGTCGACGCTCCTCTGGTTCTATCTAGTGTTCATCCTTCATATCCGTGCATGGGCCTGGCACAATGACCACAGCAAAGATCTGGACATAACCAATTACAAAAAGAGAGAATTCTTACAAAACAGAATCGTGGAGTTTCCTTTTGAACCTGGACTTTGTAGTAATTCTGTTTGAAGCGTGTGCGTTCAGCTTCTGTTGTGTCGCAGACTGAACAGGCGTGTGTGTGTGTGTTGTCATGGTGACAGGCCCATGCTCTGACACACGCTGTTTTAAGGCGACAGGAGAAAACAGAAACAAATAGACTTTATGTACAGTACATTCATCATCAGCCTTCACCAGTGCAGATGCTCGAGTTTAGACACTTTCATCGCGACTTTAGAACAAAAAAAATAAGCAATGGTTTTGAATGGAGTAAACATGGGGACAGACAAATCTAATCTGAGGTAAAGGAGACATAAAAGAGCAATTTATAATATGATTGTAAAGGTTAAATCCTACTAAATGGTGAACAATGGCCACAAACTCCATATTAGAAATGACATTAATAAGCAGAATATTACAACAAGTACGATTCATTTCTCGAAAGATATTGTAAAAGCAAGCTAACGTAGTAACAATGTTAGCTGCATTTACAATTTACAATTATTGGTTTAAAAAAATGAACCCAGAAACTGTAAAGCGCTGACTCTGGTCCGTGAAAAGTGCTATATAAATAAAGAAGACTTACATTATTTAAGGAAAGCTCTCACCATTAATACTGTTTCAATTGTGACAACATTGGCCCACAAATCACACAGAGCTCCTTTAAGTTAGTCGTTCTCTGCCATTTTAGACCTGAGAAAGAAGCTTCCAGGTGTAGGTTGGAGACCCCTGTTCTCCCTGTCCTATGGGAAAAACTTTTTATTTACAGGATGCTACAGAGATAAGACTTCGTGATGAATCGCAGTAGAATCAAAATCAACCACATTTAGAACTTACTATTTAAAGGAGACAAGTAAAATCAACTTCTTGGAGATTTTTTACATTATGGTTCCCTCGTCCACACCCTGCAGTCGTTTTTAGATGCATCCACGCTAATATCAGGAACTTCTGCCACAAACACGCCCCTGCGCCCCTTCTTTTAAAACCTGTCTCAGTGATGTAATAGTTATGTCATTTTAAAACATAAGTATTACCCATACTTTTGTTTTTGTAGTTTCTATACAATCGCACAGCTGTGTTCGCAACCGGCAAATGTTCTACTTTGGAAAACAACATCCGATTGTGACTCCTCCCCCTGGTGGCAGCACGGGGAATTACAGACAGAAAGCATTTTTACTCTTCATACCAGTTTCACCCTATAATTTCTACTGAAGCGATTATTTCTTGTTCTAAAACATGAAATGACAAAGTAAATAGTCGCATTATGACATTTTTATGGCTAAATTAATGCATAATATAACTTCAATAATATTAGTTATTTAACATTAGGTTAAAGGTTCCTTAATTGAAGCTAAAATGTTTCAATCATGGAACGTTTATCTTGACTTTAATAAATTTAATATATAAGAATCCTGAACCTTTTGTATGAGAAATATCTATATTTCACATACCCCTTACTTACCACATACTCAAGTACGATCTAAAATGTTATAATTTGTGAAGTTGTGATTTGAAAACATATGAAACAGATGAAAAGTACCTACATTTTAGAGGTCCTTAAAGGAACTGTGAGTCTGAGATTTTCCTCTGTGCGTTTTCTGATTCCCAAACCACTGAGTCTTCATTTAAAATAAAATGAACATGATTTTGAAATAGAAATCTGAAAAATCCTGAAATACTGGAGTAACATATTATCTATTCCTCAACTCTCAGTCCTCGTTCTGCAGCCTGACTCCTGGATCTATAGTCCATCCGTCTGTGGGAGCGGATCCCTCCCTCAATGTGGGCCTCCCTGAAGTTTCCCACTTTCCTCCCACTGGGTTTTTAGGGTCTGAGGACAGAGATGATCCAGGACACTCCACATTCGACAACATTTATGAACATTGGTCTCTGCCCTTTAAGGACCAATGGCTCTATGTGTTTTAATCTTTGCATTTCCTGTGTTTTAACGGTTTGATTCTCTGATCTGTGTTGGCAAATTCAACAGTTTGTAAAGTCCTCAGAGATAACTACTGTTGTGATTTATGGCGATACAAGAAGACATTGAATTGAAACGCAGAAAAGGCCAACCGCAGCATATTTTGGTTCTGTATCCATTTCAAGGAACTATGTGTGTGTCGTGTCAGAGCAGCTTTGAGCGACCTGCTATGAACGACGACTTCATTTCTTTAATATCTGAGGGAGGTCCATTCTTTGTTTACTCTATTTAATGTCCAGTAATTTCCTTCAGAGCACAGACGGCTCCAGAGCGCTGCGTTTAGAAATTGTTTTAGGAACGCAGACAATTATATTATGCCTATAAGCAAAGGCAGCTTCCTGGGCGTTCCCTTCTTCGTATAATCTTCGTACAGTTCCTTTAAGTACGCATATTCCCGCGATACTGGAGTCATGTCTGCACTTTTACTTGAATACAAAGAACTATTCAGACACAGAAAGGGCGTTAGAATTGATGCGCGGTGGTAAAAGGAAAAACAAGAATATGCACAGTAACTTTCAGAGTCTGCTCCCTTCAAGTCAAAACCCGTTTCCATAAAAATCTTATTTACATTATCGATGGCCCCGTCGCCCCCGTCGTCGTCGTAGCAGCCGATTGTGTATCATTCAAATATAAAGCCGTGACACCCGGGAACCATGCAGTTTTACATTCTTCACGTTCTTCACTTCTGCTGAATCCGGAAAAGTGCAAATGATTGAATATTCACAAGACGAGCCACTTTACAGGAGACATGTTGGCTGGCTCTGGTCGCCGCCAGAATAATAACAAGAATTCTAAATCCACATATTTTAGTGGAAACCTCCGCCTGCGCTTCATTCATGCTTCGAAGGGTCTGTACCAGATGAAACTCAAGCTCGATTGTCTTTTACGGCATTTTTATTTTTTTTTTACATCAAATTAAGGATTCTTGAGCTTCGTGGCGTCGATATGAAATATGTTGGTGTTAAACTTGCACAATATTAAAGGTATTAGGATTTATTTTGCCAGAAGTCCTGCCTCTTCCACAGTGCCAGCCCAGTTTTATTTCAGTCCTCTCGAACATTAGCCCCGCCCTACTTCATTTTCCGGTGGGATTTTCAGTTTTGCACGGCTCCGTTCACTGCAAAATGTGACAAGAAAATAAGTAAAACCTTCCTCAAATTCGGCAAAATGTATCTTAATTTGAGCAGATTTGGACTGCCTTAAAACCAGATTTGCCAATGTGGCTGAGCAAAATGATCTTGTTTTAAAAAGATGCAAGAAACACCTCCCTTGGAATGAGAAAACAAAGCACCAGTTCTTGAATTAATACTGAATGGCTTTGTCCCATTGGAAAATCTTGTTTTAAGACACTCAGAATGTGCTCAGATTAAAGGCATCGGTTTTTTATAGCGCTTTTTGGACGCTCAAAGACACTTCACATGTCATTATTCTTTCACTCCGAACACGGTGGTGATAAACCACTACTGTAGCCACAGCTGCCCTGGGGCACACTGACAGAAGCGAGGCAACCAGTATGTGCCATCGGCCCCTCCGACCACCACCAACCATTCACACACACACATTAAGATAAAAACCTCTAGATTAAAGCAATTATTACCTCTTAATTCCTTATTTTTTGCAGTGTTGAGGTTGAATTTAGCCTGGCCATAGCCATCCGTACACTCAATCATCATTTCACTGCATGTAACGTCTGGGTCTGGTCCCTGTGTTAGCGAATACAATCAGTTGAATTCCATCCGACCAATCCACCACCCACGGGAGGTGGGTGTTGTAGTTAGTTGTGGGTGACGTCAAGAGTTTGTGCCAAATGAGCAGGTTGTAGTTTGGCAATGGCGAAGAATGCGATTGTAAAGTAATCCGGTCTGGTTCTATCAAGAAATTGAAGCCGGAGCAAGAGGAAAGTTTAGCAAAATTTGTGGTGCTACCTACTCCCTACGGGCTCCGTTAGCTGCAAAGGAGATGGCTAGGCTAAATGCTAAATGCTAACGACTCACTCGGACACATTACATGTCACTGTAAACTTAAAAGGAGTTAACCCCTCCTATCTGTTAACGGAGCTCAATGGAGCACATCCAGACCTTAGTATGAAATGTAATTTGCACTATGGTGTGGTACGACCAGGCTAGGTTGAATTATGTCCGAACAGAATCATACCAGACTAATCAGATTGTCAGGGCAATTTCTCACATGCCACCGAGTCTGACAGAAATTCACACGTCCAGAATAAAGTGGTCCCTGGTTTATTGCGATGTTACGTTCTAAAAATAACTTGCGATAAAGTGAGATCCTCTCAGTAGTGGCTTTATGTTTCAAGGCTGTAAAACCCCGCACACTTTATACACTTTCCTACCACCTGAACTGATCGCAGAGATATCAATCTTGGAGCAGGACTGAGGCTGCTGGGAGACTGCGGTAGTCCTCTATACTAACCACAGAAGCCACAAATGTTTTCTTCTGACTTTAAATGAAGGGAACTGTCATGTTTTTACGAGTACATAAACAGACTGGGCGATCCACTGCACATGCACTGCAAAAAATGATCAAATATGAGGTAATAAATACTTGAACGGAGTGGTTTTTATCTTAATTTGAGCACATTCTGACTGTCTTTAAACAAGATTTTCCAATGGGACAAAGCCATTTACTATTATTTCAAGGACTGATTCTTTATTTTCTCATTCAAAGGGAGACATTTTGCTTTCTCCTACTGGTGACTCTTGTTTAAAGGCAAAAGTGCTCAAATTACGAGACGTTTAGCCTCATTTGAGCAATTTTTAACACATTTTTCAACTCTTTTTGCAGTGTGTTTGGCCGGCAATGAGGACAGTGATAATAATAATAGTGAGATACAGCAATTAATGCGTACATTTTAAATTGTTACATCTCCCAGAATACCTCGATGAAGACACTTTGTTACGCGCTGCTTTGAATACATACTAACCCATGTCCACTGTCTACATTCATAATTACACAAACATGAGAATCTTCGACAAACTCCGCGACATTCCTCCCTGTGCTTCCCAGCTCCAGCTGCAGTCACTGATTGGTCGATCACATGATTATCTACCATCGTCACCATGGCATCGCAAAGTGGGCGGAGCGAAGGCCTCTCTCTGCACTGAACGCAACGACCCAGAATCCTCCATCCTTCATAATTCATCCCACCAAATAAATTCAAGATAGAAAATCCATGAAACCGGTTCTAGAGTGAAAACCCCAGGTACCCCAGGTAGTGAAAACATCAGGTACAGACCCTTTGAGCACAAACCCCCAATTTACACCAAACAGAGTGCACAACATCATGTAAGGGTTAACGTAGACAACGGGAGACACGCAGAGGAAGCGGCCTCAGTCTACGCCTTTTTCGCTCTCTGGGGGGAGTCGTCTAATCAGAGAATAATTATGTCTTGTCTGTGTCCTGAATGTTCAAGGGTAATTGTTTTGCACTACTCGACTCATTTTCCTCCATGTTTGTAATGGAAGAAAATATTATGAGGAACATGAATCACGATACATGGCAGAATTTTATCGCAACATGTTAGGAATCGCAATAATATTGAATTGAATTGTCATATTTTAGCCAATTCCTACCTCTGTTATTCATAGCAATGTGTGATATAATTATGCTCGTTATATGCACTTCACTACTGGTGTATATTTAGTGAAAAGGCGCTTTACAATCGTCTATGGTTACGCAGCAAACAGGCAGCCAAGACGGCGGGTGTAAACTGGGGGTAAGGCGACTGCACACTGCAAAAAATGACTAAATATAAGGATATAATCACATTTTGTATCTTAATTTGAGCATATTCTGACTGTCTCAAAACAAGATTTGCCAATGGGACAAAACCGTTGAAAACAAGAGACTTTTGCTTGTCTCTTTGGCAGATCTTGTTTCAAAGCAGTTGCTCGTATTAAGACACATTTAACAAAATTGGAGGCGTTTTTGACTTATTTCTCATCACTTTTTGCAGTGCAGTCCACACTTGGAATGCATCATTTTCTCTCATTCACAGGATTCTCTCTCTCTCCCGTGTGTCTGTGGCTCGGTCTGGATGGTTTCTGGGCACAATGGGGATGGGGAGGGGGGACTGGGCGGGTGGGAGGTGGGCCCGTGGCGGTGGCGGTGGTCTCAGTGGCTCTGGTGGAAGTTGAGCACGTGGCCGTCGAAGTGCGTGAGGACGTGTCTCTGGAACAGCGGCTGGGGACAGTGCGGCGGGAAGTGTTCGTCGCACACGGGGCAGACCTTCCAGTGAGACTCCACGTGCTGCTCGAAGCTCCTCTGCTCGAAGTGCGGCGGGAAGATGAGCTCGCAGAGAGGGCAGCGCCGGTGGGACGCACTGCTGCTGGACACACAACATTTACACACAACATTTACCAACGCAGCACTTTAGATCAGTGGTGTTAACATCAGGGTTCTCATATAACGATCATTATTTACGTTGTTATGTGATGCACTTTGAATTGTCTCTTTCTGTGGCCGCTTTATCGGGAAAAGTGCAAATCTTTACAGCGCGGATGCTAATAAAGTGACACAAAGATTATACTTGCGTCGGTGCCTATTCAAACATGTCTGTAGAAGGAAATGCACACGAGAGTGCTGCAAACACAACAAGTGGACACCAACTTTGGGCTCGATAGCTCCCAGTAGCTCTCCACCCCCTTCCAAGTAGCTCCCCAAAGGATTTAAGCATTTCAAAGAATCCTTGATTATTTCATGTTAGCGACGCCAACACCTGTTATACTGTACATCTTTCATTTTGTGCATTACAGATGTATAACAGCTGGCGAGGCAAAACAAGTTTATACAGAAGGCTGCTCAAGGTGCTTAACAAAACAAGACAAGAAAGATTAAAATCAGAAAGATTATAGATTGTTTACAGTTAAACACTTATAAAACAATTTCTGCTTAAGAGAGAACTGCCTAAAGGAGTAGCTCTCGGCCTTTTTTGTCCTGAAAAAGAAGCTCTCCATTGGGATAAAGGTTGGACACCCCGCTTTAAACCAAGTCCGCCGGCACGAGCCCCATTCATTTAACGAGTGCCTTCAAAACTTTACAGCGACTAAACTAGACTGGTCCAAAAAAATTCCCTCCCCTCAGCATTGACACACATGTGGAACGGAGCTTTGGGCCAAGAGCCAACTTTTGGACCATCCTGTAAAGACGTTTTCGAGAGGTAAGCAGATGCAGGTCCACATTACAAGCACGTCACTTTGGCCACTTTTGAGCCGGGACCCGCTCCCACTGAGTCCCACATGTGGTGTAGTCCCACATTTGTGATTGGATTGAAACAGAACAGTATCAAAGGTAAAGACGGCTGAGTACTATAGACCAGTACTATATACTACAGTCTAAAAGATACCAGAGCACAGGTACCCGCTGTTGTTAAGCTGCTGCACATCACAGGATTTTGCCCGATTTCAGCCCTCCACCATCTCTGGGAGGCGTGGCCACAGTCACAATTCTTGTTTGCAATATTTTGTCGGAAGGAGGCACCTTGACAAACTAACATCTGGAACATGACTGTCGCCCCCTGCAGGACACTCTAGATCCACCCTCACTGTATGAAGGAACGGTTTTGTAGGTCTTTCCTCCCTGCTGCTGTCAGACAGTACAATGAGAACTGCTCAGTCTATATACATCTCATCTGTAAATAGTAAATACTGCAATAACGTGAAATAGAGCAATGTCAGAATGTGCACTTGTCCACAGTGTCCAGGGACCCCACATTGGTTTCCTTGTTCAAAGATCTGCATTTCTCACCTGGAGTCGAAGCAGAAGGCGGCGCTGGGCTGATGCGCCGGTTCCTCAGACGCTGCTCCCGTTGCCTACGACACAGAAGCCACACCTTGTTTCATTAGGTCAGAGCAGCCGGGCGAGACGGCTGAAAAAGTGCTGTCATGTTTAAACTTGGAGATTAGCATAGAGTAAAGCCGAGTAACGTGCGCCAGCCGAGATAATCCCGGGAGATCGAACAGGCTTATGTAAAAAACCTGCTTAATTGTCTTGCCGAGCCTGACGCGCTGACGTTAATTAGAGCTGTATGTAAATGAGAGCGCCTTCTCTGCACAGCCGCTGTCGAAGGAGACACAGCCGCGATGTGGAGAGAAGACAAAAAACAAGGGCTTTAGTAAAGTTATGCTAATCAGGTTTTGGTAGAAGTGGGTTACAAGGACAACGGTAGTTCATTAAACATGGGTTGTTTCTGGTTGGACCACAGAGTTGACCATGATCACTGTGGCCACATGTTTTATATTCAGGATTTAGATTAGATTTAGTTGTAGGATGTGTCCAAAAGCTCTGGTTTAAGTTCTGTTATTTTTTATTCACGCTGTGGTAGAGGAGGACGTATATTCAGGGATCATAAGACCTTATAAAAGCATTTCATTCAAAGGAGCAATATGTAAAAATCTGGCAAAAAGCGGTACTGCATTCACTGTCAATAATCTGTAGTCCTCTCCCACTCTCCCTGACTCAGGTTGTCAGATATGCAGACGAATCCAGAGTTTCGTTAACAACAAATTCGTAACCAACACCTTTGTCACAAAGGCCCCAATAGAAATCCTCCCGTTATTCCTTGTTTTGTCATTAATGATTTGAGAATCAACGGTTTTGTAAAGTGCTCCAATAACTACTGTTGTGATTTAGGGCATTACCAAAAAAATTGAATTGAATTGAATTGAACTGTTGCTTTTTTAGAGTAGAATTGTCATTGCCTGATTCTATATTTAAGCCTCCTTTTCCCAAGGCACAGAGAAGGCACCACAGACAGGAAGCTCCAGAGGTCAGCCACAGAGAGGAATGGGCAGTGGTCCTGGATGTTAGTGAGCAGACGTATGTCAGCGGTTGGCGAAGTGCTGACTTCTCAGAGCCCAGGTGAGCTGTGATTGGTCGGTTCTCACTCATATTGACCCCTTGTATGTGACGTCCCGGCCACGCCCACTCTCCATGACAGACGGCAGAAGTCTACTGCGAGCCTACGGACACCTGACCAAAACAACCTGTTTCAGCGCATTACAGCCAAAACTGTGACATTTTGCAGTGCGGTTGATTATACTAACAGGCAAGGACATAAGCTTTTTTATCTGATACCTGCTCGTCATGAAGAAAGAAGACGACGATGGCCAGCGGCAATCAACCAAAAGGACTGGGACCCATCCAAGTACTCCCTAATATGCAGTGAACACTTTTTACAAGATAAAGCAATCACAAGTTTGTATTTATTTTATTTCCATTAATTTGGAGGACAATGACACACGTCAAACGTGTCTCTTACTACTGTCCTGTATGTGCGCTGCAACATTGACATTTTTATCTTTTAAGTCAATTGCGTGTTTCACTATTTTCCTCTCCGTCAGTACGTATCATATTTGGCCTAGTGGACTATTGCTAATGCTACCAGCAAAATGTACATATAAATCTGCTCCAGTGTGAGGGGATGCATTGTTAACGATAATGATAAAGATCATGTAGGGTGAATTTGGGCAAAAGTAGACATTTTATTTAATTGATAAAATTGACTGGGGGGAGAAGGTACGGGTCAACATCCAGTTCGGCGATCCTTAACTTCTCCAAATACCACTCTTTGTGAGCCCTGACCTGATGTCCTACTTCCACCTATAACGTAATCGAACATTGCTTGAAGCAGCCACTTCTCGATTTAAGAGAGGAAGCTCCGTTTTTAAGAGTTGTAGTCCGTTTTGCTCTCGCAGCAATGCTAGTTTCCAATACTTCCGCCGTAAGCTCATTCACAATCACGTGACTGGATGACGTTGATGCATCTGGTCAATAGATACATGCAGATGGTAAGTCCCGCCTCCTGTTCAGAGCTCTGGAGAAAGCATGAGTCTGAGCTGAGGTAAAATATAACTGTACTTTGATCATAGATCGCTTTGCAAAGACTATTGTGAAATATTATAAAAGATATATGTGTCTAATTAAACACCGGCCAAATCTAGGCGAGTTTGTTTGTATAGCACAATTCAAACAAGAAAATTAGGCATTAAAATCATCAAAAATCACAGTGCATTAAAGATGCAGTCAGTGATTTTTTCCAGACGCATTTTTTAAAATACTGTGGGGAAACGTCCCTAAACCCTAAAAGGAGTCAAGTTATCACGTGGTTTCAAATAGTAATGGAATTGACCAGATGACTTTAGTCTCCAAAAATTTACAAAAAATATTGATAAAATTAAACCAATTGGATTTGTTCATTCCTAACGAACCAAAGGGACGCGTTTACCCCCTTCACCCTCTTCTTGTTTCTCGCGAGTGCACCTGAGTTATCGGATTTTCTGAAACATAAAAGGGCTGAACAGCTGGATGTTTGGTTTGGTGGAGAGGCGAGGGGAGGGGGGAGTGGTTTCGAGTTGGTGCTACGGCTAAGCTAACAAAATTGCTTACTGCACCTTTAAAGAGTGAAGAAACACAGGCCTTTGACCATATTTTGACTTAGTGGGACAAACCCTAACCCACGTGCCTTTCAGGAGGTGGAAGGTAATTTTTTCCTGGTAGCAGTATTTTACAACTCTGCCCTGCTTCCTAACTCATTGTGGTTAGCTGTGCTTCTAAGTCTGTGCGCGTTCCTCACCGTGTCCTGTGGAGGCTGCTCGGCGCTCTCTGGGGGGCTGCTGCTGTTGCTGCTGCTGCTGCTGCGGCTGGGCTGGATACACACCACCTCCTCCCGGGCCCAGCCTGCCGCTCCAGGCCCTGAGCTGTGGGTGGGGCCAGAGGGGGAGAGGGGCGGGGCACAGGGCTCAGGAGGCGGCAAGGGCAGGAGGTCCGGAGACACGGCCGCATCCACGCACTCTGCATAAGAACGACACAGAGGCAAGCTTTAGCCTTTGTTTTGAGGGTCTTAAAATCATATAAAAGTTTATTTATAAAGCACAATTCATGCAGTGAAACCCGAAGTGCTTCATAAAGACATTCAACAACGTTTATGGACATTGGTCAAAAAAGGTAAAGACTGAGAAGCAGTAAAACTGGTGGAGAAGTAAAAAAATGTTGGGGCAAATATTTCACAATTCCAGTACTGTGATGGGAGACTAGCGCCAAACTGAGGTTGTGTCTTTAGGCAAGACACTTTCAACCACATTAGAATGAGTCTGGGTTTAGGGCGACAATAGCTAATTTGGTAGAGCATTCGCCTATGAGCCAGAGAGTCGTGCGTTCGAGCCCGACTTTCACCATCGACTCCCACTGTCTGCTGTCGTTGTGTCCTTGGCAAGACACTTAACCTCTGAGAACACCAGCCACAGTGGGGCGGCTGCGGCTGTAAAGTGCCAAACTGCCGTTGTGTCCTTAGGCAAGGCACTTCACCCCCATTGCCTAGAATGAGTCTGGTGTGTGTGTGAATGGGTGGTGGTGGTCGGAGGGGCCAAGGACACAGACTGGTTGCCTCGCTTCTGTCAATGTGCCCCAGGGCAGCTCTGGCTACAATAGTTTATCACCACCGTGTATGGAGTGAAAGAATAATGACATGTGAAGTGCAGAGCACAGAGGTACCTTTGGTGTCGCTGGAGTAAGGGTTCCCAAAGCGCAGCTCAGGGGGCTGCTGGGGCACCAGGGGGGGCGGGCAGGGCTCCTGGGTGTAGGGCAGGGGGTACCTTAACACCATTGGCTGTTTGGCCTCCTCCCTCTGCTGGCTGACAGACCGCTGCAGCTCCTGGCACACAGACACACGCACAAACACACATTACAATCGGACAAATGAGCTGCACAAAAAAGAAGGAATAATTGATCTGTTGATCTGCTGGGATTTCAGTTCCTTGCAAAATTATTATTATTATTTAATTATTTTTTTTATCACAATACTGAGGGTTTTTATGGTTTTATCTTGTGTGTGTGTGCGTGTGCGCGCGCGTGTGTGTGTGTGTGTCCCATAATTGACACTGGAGATGGGGCACTGACAGTGATTTTTTATTTTTTTATTTATTTGTTTATTTGACAGGGACAGTACAAGAAAACATTGCCAGCTCAGTGGCTGATGTTATGTACATAAGGCGTCTAGCCATAGGCTAATTTGCAGCCCCCGTCCCTGGTTAGGCTTTTCAAAGGGGTTTAAAACAGAACAGAAAGATGAAAAATCAGTAAAAGGCATCAAACAATACAACAATAAAAAGAAAGAGGAGAAGACATATCTGACCACTTCCGATCCCAAGTCCAGCCAAACTGTTCAGTGCTCACACTTTTGTTTGTTCTTTAGCCACAGCTTCAGCTTTTGTGAGAAAAGTCTCAGGTCCATTTGGGACTTTAGCTCCAGTGGTAAAGAGTTCCATAACTGTGTCCCTTTTACTGAGAACGCAGACTGACCCAGAGCAGTTTCACTCTGCAGTTCCCGCTGACTCCAGCTCTGGTGCTCACTCCTTGATTAGTGTATTTTTGTACTAACTGACACATTACAGACGGAGCAAGACCATTAAGACACTTGAATATATTTTTTATAAAAGAGAAACTGACGAAGCTATCGAATGTCATCATTTTATATTTTTGAATGATAGTGCAGTGATGCCACTTCATTGGTTTTTGATCAAACACTTTAAGTGTTTGCTTGTAGAGTGATGTTAAAGGCTTTAGGACAGATTGTGAGGCCTGGCCCCAAACGATTGAACAATACGACATATGAGATAAAATCATAGCATGTAGATATACTCGTGCCGCCTGAGTTGATACACAAGACCTAATTATACGGAAACAATTTAAATTTGTCTTGATTGTCTTAGACATTTTTCTGACATGGGCATCAAACTTCAGTTTAGAATCTATAATAACCCCCAAATACTTAAACTCATCAACCTGCTCGATTTTATTTTGTCAATATTAATGTTTAGATCATTTGGTGAATTTCTCTTTAGAGAGAAACACATGGCAACAGTTTTAGTATAATTTAAGGTCAGACAGTTGTCCCACAGCCACTGAGATGTGCTGACAAGCTGTCTGTTCAACAAGTCTGAAGCCTGTTTAGGGGAATCTGCAGCTACATAAATGATTGTGTCATCTGCATACAATTGGCAGCTGGTATTTTTTGCAGATTTACGGTAAATCATTTATGTATAGACAGAACAACAAGGGGCCCAATATCGACCCTTGTGGTACACCTAAATTACATTTTTGGATGGTAGATTTAACACCATTTATTTTTACACACTGTTGTCTTGATGCAAGGTATGATTTAAACCAATTTAAAGCTTGTTTGGAAAAGTTTAGTTGTTTCAGTTTTCTCAAGAGTACTTGGTGGTTTACAGTATCAAAAGCTTTTTTTAAATCGAGAAATACTGCTCTGATGAGCTGTGTTAATTTAGAGCCATACAAAACATTTTGCATTTGGGCATTAAAAGTGTCTATTTTGGTCTCATCTGACCCCAGCGTCTTCTTCCAAATCCATCCATACAGGAAAGATGTGTGCAGTATGTACAGTTTCCCCCAGGTGAGCTGCGGATGACTGCTGCTCCTCCAGAATAACCATTGGTCTCGTGTCTGCATCCGAGATTAGTTTTGTCCTAGTTTGAGCTGTGAGTTTGGGCAGACAGCCGAGTCTTGGTAGATTTGCAGTTGTGCCATACTCTTTCCATTCACAGATGTTGGATTAAACAGTGCTCTGTGAGATGTTCAAAGTTTGGGAAATGTTTTTATGATATGACCATGTTTTATGATGCTGTTTAGTGACCAATACACTGAGGCCATCCCAGACCAGCTGTAATTCTACTGAGAGGAGATTACTCACACAGGTTGGGTCTATTTAATTGATAGGACAAGATATTAACAATCAGCAGTCATTTGGACATTTTTAAAGGCTTTGAATGCACTAAATACTGTCCGGTTACTTATGCATGTTTTTAATGTGTAAATGTTTTGCTTTCCCTCCTGTGGACTCACCACCTGCAGAGGGTCAGTGAGGGGCTGGTGCTATGAGACTTGGGTGGCATCTCTGACTGTCACCCCCCTGACCCAGAAATGGATTAAAGGGTAGAAAATGGATGGATGGATGGATGTTTTGCTTTCACTTCACAGTTATCTGCTACTTTGTTCGTTGGCTTTGTTTAGGTTTGGGTACCAATGTCGCTAGGGCAACCTGGCAGGAGCAGTGGCCATCTCCAGAAGTTGGTACTTTTGGTCAGAACCAGGGCTGGAGGATTTTAAATGGAGCGTCCAGAGGAAACTTGTCCAAACACCGGGAGAAATATGCAAAGATGCAAAAAGATGGCCACACTTAGTCTCCTCACAGATGTCCAAACCTCCTCCTGCTGGCTCGTCTCAGCATGGAGGAGCAGCAGCTCTACTCTGTGATGGTGGAAGCATTGATTGAGTGGTAAATCAAAAACTTTCCCATTATCTGATCTGTTCTGTGTTGGTTAATCGACACCTTTATAAAGTTAACTACTGTTGTGATTTAGGGCTAGACAAAAATAAATTGAACTGAAAAGTAGTAAAAGTTGTAAAGAAGCTCTTTGTTATCATGATCAAAAATACCTCAGAATACCACAGTATGACTGTGTATGGGCCTAATATTCCCCCAGTAGAAATGTCACTGCAGCCCATCCCTTTGGGCTGGTCATTAAAAGCAGAGCGTTGCATTAGTATGTCCATGATGACTGTAATGGTGTCGGCCTCCTCCTCTCCCTTCTTCCTCTGCTCCTCATGACTTCATTAGCTCTCCACGGCGCACGTTAACATTTAAACCAGGGTTGAGAAGGTGGAACAGACATGTCGCCTGGCATTTGCTCTGTCTGATGGGCGGCGTACTAAAAGCCAGAGCCCGCTCCAGATGTCTTCATTATCCAGAGGGAAAGTGCGTACACGACGGAGAAGGGCTGTGGTATTTCAGCGTGGGCTGAAATAACTCTAAAGATGTGTCAAGTCGAGCAATCAGCCGTAGCACGGGCAAAAGGAGACGTCATGGCCGAGTTTGACCTTTGGAAATACTCGGGAAACACACTCTTGTGCTATAATTTGTCTTTCGTTTGCAGTTTGAGCACTTTCAATGTTTGGTGCCTTTGGTCGGCTACAGCCAAAGCAGCCATTTTCAAATTAAGTTCTGAATCTAGTACAATGTAATTTCCCACTTTTACCACCAGATGGGAGTATTGCTTTTCATTGACCGCATTTTCTACTTAAATTTGTGCTTCAAAGTTCACAGAAATGTTGACACTTTGGCAATATTTTACTCATTTTACTAGAATTAGACGTTTTTATCTGCCAGTGCTCAATAGTGTGTATTAGTAGTGTGCCAAAATATACACTTTGCTTTATACTGCAATACTTTGACTCATAATCGATATGCCAATTCCAAATATCAATATGTTAATTAAAGGTTACTGAAGCATCAGTGGGTAGCCCAACCTGGGCTTTCAGTGCAAGCTATTGTGTAAAAAAATCTCCAAAAACACTCTGGTCCCGTCTGACCAGATTTCTCCTGCTCAGGTTGGAAGTAAAACATGAGCCCTTTCTGGAACTGATTTGATACCCCTGGTCTAGATGATCTAGATGTCTAGATGACAAAGAAAAACCTCCTATATACCTTAAATCAATGGGAAAGTAAATTCAATCAAGTCTGCTACCCTGGCATGTTATACCTCATTTTACCCAAAAGGCTTTGGGTAATACTAGTAATAATCCCTCTGTCCTTCCCCTTCAAAGTCCAACGAGTTGACGTCACAAGAAAAAAGTTGCGAGAAACACACTCAATGCACAATGCGTTTAATATCAAAATTGTGAGTAATCAGACTCAACTAATTACTCACTTGACAGTAATTATTTGATGATGAATATGAAATAAGTTACACTACTACACAAGTCTCACAGCGGTCATTACTTATGAATTACTTTATTTGCAAGGTTATATAAATGATGGGCTTTTATGTTGAAATTGTGGCAAATATCTCCACACTCTGCTGCTGCTTGTTTAAGATGTGTGAGATTAAGATACATCGTTTACTTGCTGAGTATTTAGATAAAAACAGTAAAGTTATTACAAGTATTTACAAAGTAAAGCATTTATTCAGTAATTTAATTATGGTAATAACACTGCACACAGTCACTAAACACTCGGGGTGCCCAGGTGTGTAACCGTACATGATTTCTAAAACAAAAGTAAGTAAAAGCTCACACTTGGGGGTCCAGAGTAAAACATACTCAAGAGAATAGGATGAGTTCTTCAGTTGTATGTATGAGGATCCCATGGATCCTATGGATCCCATGGATGTGGGTCTCAGCTGCTACAGTGAGTCTGTACCTCCAGGAGCTGCTCTTTGTCTCTGAGCGCCAGCGCCAGGCTGCGTTTGAGGTCTGCCACTTCACAGGCCCGCTCCGACATCTGCATCTGCAACACACACACACACACACACACACACGGTTTGAAGTTAGAAGCAAAAGTAGGATGACGTGTTGTCATAGTAACGCACAGTCGCAGCGACACACAGGCCTTTGCTCGCCGTTGGCCAATGCACAGAGAGAGTCATGACTTATGGATTGCACAGTTGTTTCAAACAGACACAAAATATGACCAATTATAAACAAAACATGTAAAAGTAGAATACAGCTATCATCCCGATTCCCAGCTTAAGCACCAGAAATCACTTCAAGACAATATCAAAAAAGTTCCGGAAAATTGTCTTGACCTTTAAACTGTGTATAATCATCTGCATAGGTTTAAAAAAAATATATATATACGTATACATACGTACACACACACACACACACACACACACACACACACACACACACACACACACACACACACACACACACACACACACACACACACACACACACACACACACACACACACACACACACACACACACACACACACACACACACACACACACACACTTTAAATATGAGAAGAAGAAAAGACAGATTTTTGGGTAAAGAGTAAAAGTAGGCATGAATATCAGGAATAATTCTTAATCGCCACATTTGACTTTATGCAATGGATTAGTTTAGCAGTTCATAATTTCAATGGAATTTTCTGAAATCCTTTTTGAGCATGCACTGTGAACTTTAAATTCTTGAACGTCTTATCTCGATCTAGACATGACATTTTCCTTCTATTTTAAGCGTTCCTTGTCAAACGGCTCATTCTCACTGCTGGGCCATAGATCATGCCTGGTCTGAGATATAATGGAAATCTGTGTCAGTATTTTGACAAAGCTACATGAATTCTTCACAGATGAACAAACAAACAAGTAAAGAGTGCTGGGCGTGAAGCAGTGGACGAACAGGGATCGTCAGAGCAATGATGGCTTGAATGCAAAGATCATCATAATAACATCCTTATTACCAATCCATTATCATGGCCGTAAAAAAAACTAAAATAGAAGACAACAAATAAAAATATAAATGTAAAAAAGTAAAAATAATTTAATACATCTGCAGTGCTTGTTCCACTCCTGATATGAAGTAATTGGCTGTACAAAAAGTCATGAAAAATACTGCCTTAAAACAAGATTTGCCAATGGGAAAAACAACATTATCTTTTCTATTAGCAACAGTTCTTGAAATCAGACTAAATTGTTTTCCCATAGGCAATTTTCTTTTGAGAATGTACTCGGGTAAAGATTAAAACAGTGGATTCAAGCAATTATAACCCCATATTTTATCATTTTTTGCAGTGTGCACTAGTTTGAACTGCTATCCTTGGATGTGTGCGTTTATGTGTGTAAATATTCCTGCTGTTGGCTGCTGTGTCTCCTCTGCTGTCTCCCACATCACGACGGCGTTCCCATGTCCTCCATCCAGCCCTCTGGCCTTTCATCTGCCCCGCGCCTGGATTTACAGCCCCAAGCCAGGAGGTTAAGTCCAGGTGAAGGGACTGGGCCTGCACACAGTCTGCCTTCTCTGGGTGGTAGACGTAAACAGCCATAAAGCATAGTGTTGTGTCAGCCTGGGGGGGCTCCATTAGGGGCCATTCGCTCGCTATCAAAGTCGCGGTGGGGCCTTTATTTACGGCCCTGCGCTCTGGCTGGGATTAAACGCTGCACGCGAAATCAGGGATGTCGGGATAGAGAACGAGTCGCATGGATTTACATACGCACACACGCACGGATCCTAGTGCGGATAAGTTATAAACACTGTTCACTTACTGCCCTTTTAATCCAATTATTGAGCGTTTATTGTCACAAAAAAAAGAGTTACTTCGTAACTCACTAGTAGTAACTGAGTTACTACTCAGCAAGTAGTAACTCAGTAACTACTTGCAGTCATCCTCAGACTCGCGCTGGTAGTAGAACAAGTAGCATGTGCCAAAATCATTTGATGTGATCTCCAATGATTTGAACAAAGATGTTAAATAATATTTCTCAAACACGTGTTTTCCAAATTGATTATTTAACAAAAAGCACTTTAAGGATAAAATTGTTGGTTGAAGAAATAATCTGCATTATTTGTCCCAACAGAGTCTAGTAAAAGTGGCAGTATTTGTTTTTAGAAGACATTAGAAGACAGAAGAAGTTAGCTTTATCAGCCTCCTTCACTCTGGGCTCTACTGTGCATGTCATTGGTCAGAAGATGTATTTTAACTTTATACCAGGTGCATTCCCCGAAACGCTTGTCTCAATCAGTGGGACCAATCCCTCATTTTATTGCTGAATAATAATAAAACATAAAACAAGTACCTGTAAATGAATTAAGAGTATTGACGAGTGCACTACCTGTAAAAGGACCTTGCTGGCCTTTGCAAAGGTAGAGAACCAAGACCTTTTTGGTCCAACACATGATTAATTTGTGTTTTCTATCATTGCTACAACTCCTGTGAACCCTCTGAGCACTCACAGTCATCATTGTTGTCTCCTGCTGCAGAGTAACATGAGTTAACTAGTCTGAGAATACTGTCGGCACGCTTGAAACTCACCCTGAATCGCTCCTCCTCATTGGCCAGTCTCTGTTTGAGCGTCTCATTGATAACGCACTGTTCCTTCCACTTCTGCTCCATCAGGGCCAGCTCCTCCTCCACCGTGGGGCTGGCTGCTCGCTCCTCCTCCACTGTGGGGCGAATGATTTTCTCCTCCGCCTTTATCTGTGTCTTCTCCTCCAGTGTGGGACTGGCTTGCTCTTCCTTTTTGATACTAGTCTTTTCCTCCACAGAGGGACTGGCTTGCTCCTCTGCCGTTGGGCTAGCTTGCTCCTCCACCTTGATGCTTGCCTTTTGCTCCACAGAGGGGTTGATTTTCTCCTCCACCTTGATGATTGCCTTTTCCTCTGCAGCAGGGCTCATCTCCTCCTCTGTGGGACTGCTCTGCTCTCCTGCTTCTTCCTGACTGCTTTCGTCATCGTCCTCCGAGTCTGTATCCGTGTCCTCCGTTCCCTCCTCCTTGTCACTGCCCTGCATCTCCACTTGTGTGTCCACCTGCACCCAGCTGCCCAGCGGGAGACTCTGGGTCCTCTCTGTTAGCTCGTCTTCTGCTTGGACTTCTTTGGGATGTAGTATGAGGTGTGTGGGAAACTCGGAGAGATGCTTGGGCCCCGCAGCAGTCTCAGAGCAGATGAGTGGTTGGATGAGCGTGTGCGTCCCGTCCTTTTCTTCAGGGTTAATTGTCATCACTTCTTCTAGTATTGCACTTTCTATGTTCTCTGTGAAAATAAAAAGTCGGGCAATAAAAAATTAATCATACGTACCTAATCTTACCTAAAGTGAAGGTCAGTTACTTTTGAAATTGCGACCGTGAGACCCACTACCACAGGTTCCCGATTGGACAAGTAAGCAAATCCGACTGCTGGTGCCAAGGTGAGGGACTGTTTTAAATATATTTACTAAGAAAAATACTAAATATAGACGATACTAACGGGTCAGATGGTCAAAAAATACATTGTTTTCTAAATGAAATACAATTGAAGTTGCAGATACCACCTGTAAATTTGAAAGTCGAAATATAACTTAACTTCTGGCCAATGGCATACCGGCTGATCACAAATGCTTCTAAAAACATATTCCATTCCAAAACATTGACAACTTTTACACTTGACTATGACTATGTTTAGAATTCAAGAAGAATTAAGAATCTAGGATTGGATTTTTCACACAGGTTCACTCATTTGCATTTCCACAGCACAATTAAACACGCCATTATTCCCGCTTTTGCCTGTAACAAAACCAAAACAAAACAATGAACCACTTCATCACAATTATCAAAATGAGTGAGTCAGAAGCATGGCTTTCCCCTGTGCTCTTAAATGCATCTACTGACCTGGACTCAGTAGATGCAGTGGAAAGGATTTCATCTAGTTGCGCCGAACTGACTCGAGTCTTGCTCAATCCAATCAAACTGGACTAGAAGAGTGATCTAGTTTCACTGCTGCTTTGTAAACAAATAAAGCTGGCACACAAACAAGCCATGGATTTGTTTCTCTGTTTCTTAATACTTCCTAAACTAAATACACTAAAACCTACACTTTTGCCTGAAATCAATAGTGTGAAGATTACCTGCTGTGGGGGACTCGGGGCCGGAGGTCAGTGGCCCCTGTGTTGTCTCTGTGGACACGTTTCTCTTCGGCTCCTGTAGCACAGTCAGCGTTACCATGACAGCAGATACGGTACATGTGTATGTATGTACATGTGTTAGTAGAGGACCCAGTACTTACCCCCTGGGCTTCTGGGCTGCTGCTGAGCTTGGCCACCTGCCGCCGCAGCCTCTGACACTCCCTGTACTTCTCCTTGTAGTGCTCTGCAGCCATGTGCAGGCGCAGCTTCAGCTCCTCCACCTCCCTCTGGAGCTCCACCTCTGCCTCGGACACCACCAGGATACTGGGGAGGGCCTCTGCACCGGGCCCCGCCGCCTGACACACAACACACAGTGAGCCATGGTCTGGCTGAGCATTGGTTGGGCATATCATTTTAAAGATTGGGACTTCCAGAACACAGTATTTAGGGAGAAACTAAGCAATTATCATTCAGGCAACTTCAGCTCCAACAAATGTAATACATCATTTTAAACAAAAACCGTCAATAGGCAGAACAGAAACAAAAAATATCTGTATGGGTTCTAAGTGGTTGATTCTTAGAGCAGATTAATCTACTTTTAGTTGAAATATGTTTGTATAAAAATGGTCATAGATATAATACTGTAACTTTAAAAAGTATTCTTTATATCACAACCTTCAGATTGTGATGCATTCCCCTGACGACATACTTAATTTTGAATGCACTGGAAATGGTAGCAAGTCCAAAGTTACTCTGAAACATTCGGCTTTACACTAGAATTTCACTTTGAACCAAAGCAGAGAAAATGGTCCGACCCAAACAGACTGTACATACATCACCCAGAGGAAGCAGATCATCACCAGCCGCTACACCACCTCCGCTGCTGTGACCTAAAGTACTGTTGCACTTTCTTACTATTATTACTATGAATTATGTATTTATTTGTTTGTATGGATGGATGTGTTTCTGCTGCGAAACACCAGCATTTATCTTACAGGGATCAAAAAAGTATCTATCTACCTACCTATGACATAGCGGACACTTCATACAAGCTCGTCATGTGTGTATGAAGGTGTTGATACCAGCGGTGCTCACCAGTGTCTGAGAGTGCGCCGCGTTCCTCATGCGCTCCAGCTGGTTCTCTGCTCGCTGGCACTCGGCCTGCGCCTCACACAGACTGGCCCTCAGCTTGTCGGCCTGCAGGCGGGCTCGGTACAGCTCGCTCATGGAGAGGTCGCGGGCGCTGGTGGAGTCTCGCAGCTCTGAGGCCAACAGAGAGGCCTGCTGCCTGGAGGCGTGCAGCTGCTCTTCAGTCTGACGGAGCAGCTCTCGAACACGGGACAGCTCTGCCTGAGCACAGCACCAAAGCCAATGTGAGTCAAACACACAGAACATGAAAGACAAATGCAGACTCAATTATTCAACGAAAATACCCACTGCACTTTCGGCCAGGAAGGAAAAAGGTTCCTCAATGTGAACTCTATCCGTTAAGTAACACAATAATAATTTAGTTCTTCCACATGTGAGACACAGGGGGCTTTCAATTCCATGCAATATATTTCTTAGCGATTCAATACTGCTCAGTATTTTTTTATATATATCGTTTTTTTTTTTTAGAAGGGGAAAAAGATTATACTACAAAATGAAAACATTGATTTTGTGATTGTATGGCAATTGTAAACCATACCTCAAAAATATAAAGTACTAGTGCAGTGAAGCCCAATCTCCCAGGCAGGCTGAGTTTGACTGAGCTTTGGCCTCACTGCCACATGCGTTTTTAGCATATCCACAAACGTGTGCATTTCACACACGCTTCAGGTAAACAACATGAAAAGGGAATGGAGACTGTCACATGCACATGAGCCACATTGAGCCAAAGCTACCTTCTAGATTTGGTTCAAACAAATAAATGAGGACCATCAATTACATAATTTTTTGCCAAAAAATGGGAAAGGTGTACTAAAAAGCCAAAAAAGTACCTGTGAATGATATGCACTATTGTTCAAGTAGAGATTGATGAAGTGAATGTGAATGGTGAACCTAATGAGTCACAGAGAGCATGTACCTTGTCGGCCTTGTGCTGCAGCAGTTCCTTCTCCAGACTGTCTCTCTGAGAAACACACAGTCTGAGCCTCTCCAGCTCCTCCTGGAACTGTGCGATGGTCACTTCTCTGTTCAGCTCCACAGCCTTCAACATCTGCAGCTCTGCACTCAGCTTAGTGTTCTCCAGCTCTGTGCTGCGCACATGGGCCTAAGTACACACACACACACACACACACACACGCACACACACACACACACACACATACACACACAGATACCATATGATACCAGACCAGAATACTGGCTCCGTTACCCTGGTTCACTGAGTACCAAGTGTGAGATGTCTCACTATTAGAAACTGGTCCCCAACTGGCAGAGAGAATTTTCTCTCAATCTCTGTGTTTTTTTTTATTTATTTAAAAGTATTGAGCATAATTACAAGTGTTTTTGCTCATTTTGCACATAAAACCACGATAAGATCATGTTTTATTGTGGTGGTAGAGACGAGACACGACCAAAGTTTCACAGAATGCATGTGATATTTTAGCATAGTTCCCAAAGTGGGGGCGCAGAGCAATTGCAATGGGGGTGCAAGGAGATCTGGTTAATCTTTTAATGCAAAGTTCTTGCAACTACTTTCTTCGGAGTTTGTTTCCTGTTGCCATAAGGATGGTTGCCAGGGTAGTCACTATGGACTATGGACACTGGTCATTGGTAACAATGACTGTGGGAACAGGGTAGTTGCCATAGGTACAGTTGCCATGGTGACTGCTAAGGTCACTGCTAAGGTGACTGCTAAGGTAACAGTTGCCATGATTATGGTTACCAAGGCAACAATTGCGATAAGTTTCCATCGTGATTTTGATAGCAACGATTGTCATGGTGGCTGTTGCCATGGAAACCCTCACTATGACAACCATTACCATGGCAACCGTTGCTATGCCAACTACCCTAGCAACCATATCTATGAGAACCCATCCATCAACTGTAGCAACCGTTGCTATGGCAATCACTATGGCAACTTTTACCCTAGGAACCATCACTAGGGCAACTGTTACCATGGCCTACATCAATAGGGGAACAATCATGGTAACTGTTACTATGACAACCATTATCATCATGACAACGGACAGACATTTCAAGCACATAAATGAGGCAATGAACACTGTGTGTGTGTGTGTGTGCGCGTATGAAGTGAATCAGTATTTTCACAAGAAGAGTGTGCAATGACACACCTTGTACAGGTCGCGTTCGTCCTTGTCGTTCTTCAGCTGGCTCTCCAGAGTATCCCGCTCTCCACTTAGCTTCTTCAGACGCTCACGGAGACTGCAGGCAGCAGAGGGGCATACGTACACTAGCATCACGTTTACTTTAGATGAAAGTGGGAGGTCAGAAGTATCAGATCAGATACTCAGGTATGTTTCAAATGACTTGAAGGATAGGATAAGAAACGAGCTGAACGTGAGGGAATGTCCAGACGTGACTGTGACGATCCAGGACACTCAACATTCAACAAAATGTATGGACCTTATGGACCAATGGCTCTATGTGCTTTATATCGTTGCATTTCCTGTGTTTGAATGGTTTGTAAGTCACTAAGTAAGTAATGTTTATTTATATACCACCTTTCACAGACCAGAGTCACAAAGCGGTTTACAATTTTTTGTTTTTGTTTTGTTATTTATTGGTTTTTTTTATTCTCCGATATGTGTTGGACGGTTTGTAAAGTTCTATGAGATGTCTACTGTTATTTTTTTGGGCTACACAAAAATAAATTTAATTTAATTGAATCTGAAGTTCCACAGCTCCTCCTCTCACTCACCACAGCAGCTCAGTGTCCTTCTGCAGGCCTCTCTGTGTTACTCCCAGCAGCTCCTCCTCCAGCCCTCTCACTCGCTCTGTGGCCTCACTCAGACGCCTGCGCACATCCTCCCTCTCCTCCGACAGGCCCTGGGACGAGCGCAGAAGCTCCTACAACACACAACACATTTCAATTCATATCATTATACGCCAGAGCCCTTCCTTTTTCTGTCCTCCCTGCAGGGATATACCAGGTTATGCTTTCACTTAGATGAATTACCAAAAGCATGTGACCCTAAGTGTATGTTGAATATTGCAGATACAAGAAATGTCTCCCTTGGAATGAGAAAATCCGATCAAGTTTTAAGACAGTAAGAATGAACCGAGTGTACTACACAATAAAATCAGATCGTCTTATCTAGGACACAATATTTCAAGAGTTACACGTCTAAAACCAGCAGTGGATTCAGCTCCAGGGTACTAGCCTTATCTTACTGACCCGGCCACAAATCAACCTTTACAAATGACGACAAGCTGCTTATGATCTTCAAAGATACATGCAAGTAAAAACTAAGGAGCGCATTAATATTGTGACGGCGTAGAACAATCACACGTCCACACTGTTGCGTTTATGGCATGTTGTGCTGTGATGGATGTGGAGCGAAAGCAGTGGGAAAGAGGCCGTGTTTCAACTTGCCGCAGCTCCGCGAGGGACAGTAAATCTTATTGAGAATTTCTTTGACAGGATGACATACCTCTGCGGACCCGCCCACTGCTCTGCGCTGGGAGAAAAACTTACTTTGTTCCACAGGATTCACTCACACAGATGTCTCAAGTTTATTTACAACTCTTTCCTTCTGGCCTTTTTAGCCAGTATGACAAGTCTGACTACAGTAGATAGATGGATAGATAGATACTTTATTGATCCCCGTAAGAAAAATTCAGGTGTCCAGCAGCAGAAACATTCATCCATACAGACTACATAGTACATAAATCCAAAAGTTACTAACAATAGAAATAAAATACAGCAGCACTTTAGGTCACAGCAGAGACAATTTGATTAAAAATAATCCATCATTTTTCAAGTTTAGTAAATTTTTCAGCACGTCTTGTTCCATGAGATGTGTAGAGGTAATAATAATAATAATAATAATAATAATAATAATAATAATGCATTGGTTTTATATAGCGCTTTTTTGGACACTCAAAGACGCTTTACATGTCATTATTCATTCCCTCCATACTTAGCCCTGGGGCACACTGAAAGAAGACAGGCAACCAATATGTGCCATCGGCCCCTCCGACCACCACCAACCATTCACACACACTAGACTCATTCTAGGCAATGGGGGTGAAGTGTCTTGCCAAAAAACACAACAGCAGTTTGGCACTTTACAGCCGCAGCCGCCCCACTGTGGCATCAGGTGTTCCCAGAGGTTAAGTGTCTTGCCAAGGTGGAGAAAGTCTTGTGGTGGGCTCGAATCCCTTCAGGCTCAAAGGCCAATGCTCTACCAACTGAGCTAATGTCGTAGCAGCAGCAGTTACCGTAGCAGCCATAAAGTAAACACATATACACACTAGTTAAGCATTGATATGAGACATTTCTTGTCTTGTCAAATGAATGTCAAATAATTGCTTTATTATGCACAAATGATCTTTTAATTCTAGAAACGATTTGCTATCTGATTGTCGTTATCTCCATGTGAGTGGTAGATGAATGGACCTATTCTATAATTTTACTAATTGAAATCATAAAACTTTACTATGTGACATCGCTACTGTGATCTGACATGTCCCAACCGTCACATAAAAGCTGTAAATCATCTGACAAACTTAATATTAAATAACATCCAATGAAGCTCAGTATTACTACAGGGCTGGGTAAATCAATGAAGATTAGAAATAACTTAAATACTCCATTATTTTGTTAACTTTATTATCATCATAATTTTCCTTATTCTCTCTGTCATTCTCCTGTTTTGCAACATTTTCTTGATTTTTTCTCGCTTTACATAAAAAATAAAAGGTGATAAAAGAGGACATGATCGACTCATGTCAATTATTTTTGGAAAACTTTTTTGGCCCTTAAAGAATTATCAAAAGACAAACATTGATTCTGTTTGAGGTACCAGTGCAGTGTTTACCTAACGCAATTTTAAACAGTGATCAAAACAGCACACACAAAATGTTTTGTTTGAGAAGAAACTAATAGAAAAAGGAGCTCTACGAAGCCATGGAGGATAATTTGGTTCTTGCAGAAGAATCAAACCAGAGACTGAAGAACAAGAAGAGTGAACTGGTCAAGGCTCAACAAGAAGAAAGGCAACAATTAAAGGCGCAAGTGACACGACTGCAGACTGAGAAATCTGCTCTGGAGGAAGCCTTTCAGAATTCCTCCGGTTTGTTCCAGCGCCAACCCTCCAGGAGAAGAAAAGCCTCTAACACTGTCTGCAAGAAACCACCACAGAGCTGCAGACGGAAAAGGACGAGGTTCAAGACCTGAAAGAGGCTTGTGCCAGGTATGAGAAAATGAACCAGGAGTTCACCAACATGCCCACAACCCTGAAGGAGGAGAAGGCCGTGTGTTCAGAACTGCAGTTCACACAACAGACTCTGAGGGCTTTGGAGAAGAGTTCTGAAAAGGAGAGACAGCAGAAGGACCCAATCATCAGAGGTTTGGAAACATCTCTTAAAAGTCCAAAAATAAAAAAGAACATATTAGAACTAATGAACTCTCGTCTTCTAGATGAAGAACATTATATTGAAGGGCTGAATACCAGGATGCAGGATCAGGATCAGAAAGAGTATAGTGAAAGTTTTTTCTAAGAAACTCTGTTTTTGCAGATATGGAGGAGGAACACTTAAAATGCAAGACAGATGCAGGAGGAATGTCAGGCCAGGATTCTGCAGGCCTAAAGAGAACACCGAAGAAGTCGAAGTGATGGAACGTGTGGAGCTAAACCACCAGGCACAGATCCATCGCATGAAAGAAACCTGGATCACATCTGAGGAGGCGAAGGCAAAAAGTTCACTAAGAGAAGCCTCTTAAGAACGCCTTAAGAAGGAACTGACTGTGGCCACAAAACATCGGGAGAAGAAACACCCCCAGAAGCAGATCCAGAACCTGCAGGAGGATCACTCTCCTCACTACGGTCAGAAGAAAAAGCAAATCAGAAGACAAAAGACAGTTGTCTACAGACCGAACCAAGCTCTACTGGTTACGGTCACTCAAAACTAAGACTAAGAACCCCCCACTCCCTCCCCTTCTCCCCCAACCCCAAACTCTACCCTTTTAACAACTAAACACCAACCGCACAAAAAAAGTCTTTTTGGATCAGTCTAGTTTAGCCTTTGTGGACTTCAGAAGGCACTCGTCAAATGAATGGGGCTAGTGCTGGCTGACGCATGCGCAAATGCGTTTTTTCACATTTTCCTGCTCCCGTGGCCATTTTGAAACTGCCCATAGAAGCCAAAAGTTGTACGATAGTTTGAACGGCGGAGGTAGGCGTGACTACGTCCGTTAATATTTACGGTCTATGGTTGGAATAAGCCAACTTCAGCTCCCTCAAACCTCACTTTAAAGAGAGACCAGAGCAGCACAAATTCAGGCTAAACAGTTTTAAAATCCCAGTTGTTGGCCGCTGTCAGTGTCAGAGTCCGGTGGGTAAAACTTGTAAAGAGTGTAATTTTTAAGTGTATGAAAAAGGACAGGTCCTCTATAAACTTAAAATACATTTCTTTCTCCCTCTGTGAAACAAAGAAGTGATTTGGCAGGCCTCCTCCGTCAGTCCACCCACAGAGGCTGGCTCCTCCTCATGTGTCCTGGCCTGGAGATTTCCCTATGCTGTTTTTTACGGTGGTGCGTTTGGGGAAGTACTTTAGCAGTGCATAAAGACCTTATAAAAAGTGTAGTCGTAAAATTAGCAGCCGCAAAATATGTACTTATGTTTTCATGCGCGACAGACTCAAAGGAGGATTTCTTTCCAGCGCACCTACTGTAAGCTTGGCACGCGTACGCATCTGCGCGCGGACAGAGACGTTGAGTGAGAGCGACGTGGTAATAACAGACTTTGTAGTACAACCACCACGTTTATGGCTCTTTTGTCCTTCATAAAAAGAAAGTAGAGGAGGAACTCATAGCAGGCCTGAGAAAGCATCCTAAGTTAGAATTCTGCAGGCTCGCACTTTCAGAACGAAAGGCACCACGAGCACACACACGCACACACGCTGAATATTTGTTTTTTTAAATGTATCTTAGAAATAAAGATAAATTCAAGACCATCCTGATTATCTTATGTGCCAAACAATTGTGGGTTATATATATATAGACAGTTTATATGTACCATTGTTTCAAATGAAAAGGGTGAGGCGTGCAGGAAGGTCTAAAGACAGCAATGATCCAGGACATTGATGGACATTGGTCATCCACTACCTATGAACCAATGGCTCAATGGACCTTTGAAAGGGAGTAAGTCAGTAATCTTAATCTTAATATCTTATTTTATATGAAAATTTGTAGTAAATGTGTGCTTCTTGTTATTGCATTTCCTGTGTTCTAACAGTTTTCTAAAAATCTGTCGTTGACAATATTGCAAAGTCCTTCGGGATGACGCTTTTGTGAATTAGGTCTATACAAATGTAAAGTATGTTTACATATGTTTACATACTTTTACAATTAGGTGATTTGGCCACAATAATAGTAATGATGTTATTGTGGTCAAATCACCTAATTCTGGTTATCTGTCACATTGAGGACGCAAAACCAACAAAAATAATGTCAAATGTATAAATGTACAGACACTACAAGTGAAATGATTATTGCAACGGTTATGGAAATAGTTTATTTATTTGTTGAACCTTCCATTGAGATACACATGCTAAGGAGAGGTTTAATAACTAATATAATATTATATCACATACAGTATATGATATATTATATAATAATTCTACAATAACTGCAGAATTAAGTAAAAAAAATTATTACAAAGTCCATTCCTCTATCCATTTTCTACCCCTTTATCTATTTATGGGTCGGGGGGTGGCCAGAGACTTACCACCAGCCCCTCACTGATGCTCCTGCAGGTGGTGAGTCCACAGGAGGATGGCTGCTCTATGGCAAAGCCTTGATCTTTCAGCGGGGATTTCAAGGGTTTACAAAGTATTTTGAATCAGACAACCCAATGTGTAACGTAGTCTATGAAGATGTCCTTAACCCTAACCATATTCACAGACCTTTCAGGATGTAAATAAATCAATATATTGAAAGAATAATCGAGCCACTAATTGATAAACAGGAATTGTTATTTACAACAATATTTAGACAGATTTAAGGCTATCTCCATCTACCAGCACTTTTGTATTCACTTAAATGATATTTCTTGATATAAACTTTATAATATGAACTTTGATAGTAGTTTTACCAAAAGAATATCACTTGGTTTAAAGTCAATCGAACATAAAACAGATGATGGTCCTGTTTGATGGGAGATGAAAACGCAGGCCCCATGTGAGGGCAGTCATGCCGGAGCAGGCCTCCAGGTGCAGCTCCAAATATACAGCTTCAGCAGAGGAGAACTGGGCTGTCCCACACACCGACACCAGGAGGCGCTATGAGACCAGAGTCCTCTGCGGACCCCTCCCCCACTAAACCTCTGGGGAATGCTTCCAGTTAGAGCTTTTGGAACTATATCTGCTTCCAGTCACTAATTGAGTATTGAGACAGAAGATGAACAGTATTTGAAATATGCTTTTTATTTTGTGGATGTTAATGACAATATTTTGACTATTTTAAAATATTAAAATCATAATATTATTACACATTTTAAATGATTATAAAAATAAGTATTTATTGAGCAGCAATCTAACAATCTGTTCTTGTCTTATTATTGTTAATATTTTAAGATTGATATTTGTGAAAATATATTGAATTACTTTTTTTAAATATAAACTGCACCATGTGTTAAAAGAAAGTTATAGCAGGGGGACAACATAATAATCTTTTGCATACTTCTAAGAAAGACCCCTGTGAGACCATATTTGACACTTTGGCTGAGAGCTGATTGGCTGATTAATTTCAAACTAGAATTGAAAAAAACCTACAACACTTAGTGTCATGTTATCATGAATCGTAAACAATAATATATCAGCCAACCTGAATGTGTGTGTTAAGTGTGTGTGTGTGTTGTTTGTTGAGTGTGTGGATGCTAGCTGCGTGAGTGAGTGTGTGTGAATGTTTCCATGGCTGCTCTCTCAGCGTGCAAGTGGAATGTTGCCGGTGGCTGCTGGCTGAAAATAGCCGGAGCGCGGAGCTGGCCAGTGCGATCGCGTGACTGGGTGCAGTTTGTCCCCGGGGCTGAAGCTGTGGGTAGGGCTGCCGTCTCCCCCTCACTCGCCCTCACTCCCCCTCACTCCCCCCTCGAACCCCGCGCTCTAAAAGGCTTTTTGCAGGAGGGTGGCATAATGAGCGTGTTTGTGTTGTTTGTTGCGCGCTGGCACATGTGTGGGGCCCCGTGGTGCCAGAGGGGAGGGGGTTTGACGTCAGCGGGCTGCAGGGGCCTTGTGGTGGCGTTCCAGTTCCGCTCTGGCCCTGACTCAGGTCGTAAAGGCGCCACAGAGCTGCTGCTGCTGGTGGCTCACACACAGGGGACATGGCTCCTGCACTGTGGCTCTGGAGAGTCTCGTCTATTTGAATAAATATCTGATGGCATTTTTTCTGACTAATTCAATGTTTCACAATAGTTGCATTCACTTTGATCCCTAAACATGATCTTGAACCATTACCATCTTTTAGAACGTGTGCACAAATATCTTGATTATTGTGGCAGAACATAAACCTCTCAGAGGAAACATCAGCTCACACCTGGTTGTGCGTCCGCAGCAGAGCACATGTGTCTCTCTCGTGGTCCCTCTCCTGGGCCAGGCGCCTCTGCTCCTCCTGCAGCTGCAGCTTGTCCTCCTGGAGGAGGCGCATGGTGTTGAGCAGCTCCTGTCGCTCCTGCTGGGCCTCCTCCACCCTCTGGACACAGCACACAGTGTAGTAAACCAGTGTCCTCTGCAGTGACACGCTAACCACTGTTTTCATCATTGATGAATCACAGACACTTAAGTTCATGTGACAAACTGGGTTACATGAATCCTTCAATGAAAAGTAAGTTGAAAATATCAGAGTGATACCTGCAGCAGGCCACTCTTGGTGCTGACCACCAGGATGTCTGAGTTGGCCTCGTCCTCCGTCACGGTCAGCAGCTCCTCTGTGGGAGTGGGGGCTCTGAATTGGAAAGGAGTGCTGGCCCCGCGGATGTCCCCAGAATGGGTCACATAACAGAACTGGTAAAACTCCCCATCAGACTTTGGGACATAGTACCCTGTTAAAAAAAAAAGTCCTATTGGTGGCTTAATGTCATTTATACATTGACGAATAAGATAAGATATACTTTATTGATCTCACAAAAGAACGGCAGAGTGAACCTGTGCAACATTTTTAACCATGTTACAATCATGTTCCTCTTTATTTAAAAACTGACCCAGGGCCCTATTCACTAAGCCCATAAAAGTTGGGATTAATCAAACTCTACTGCTAAAGCAAAACATTGCCATCGCTATAAGAGGCTTTGAGACGAGAGATGCCATTTGAACTATTTGAGGGATTACATGTCTTCTCACTGGCTCATGTGTGACCGGCCCCAAACCTTTCTCCCTCTCCCTCTGCAGTTGTGTTGCCTTATTAAAATATAAGAGCTTTATATGCAACATGAAAAGTTTGGAGTTACCTTGGAACACCACAGTCCGGTGTACGCTGCTCCCTGCTTCGTAGTTCTCAGGCATGGGGCTCCAGAGGAACGTGTAGTAGTCCCGTGCTGTGCTCCATCCAACCTGCAAATATATATGGCTTATTTATAATTTAGGACCCAATGGACCTTGTTCTTTTCCAGTGTTTACATTAGTATTGGATAGATACAATTCTGGTGACTTACACATTTTGTGATGCAGCATAAAAAAGAATTAAAAGACAGAGCCCTCAGAGCACTGTAAGGATACGTAACAATTACCTCCTCATTGAGACCAGGGTGTACAGTAGCTCTTAACATGTCTCTCCAGTTTCTCTTTGTGATGTAGTTTCAAGTGCCTCTACCTGTGCTGGTGCTGTGAATGACTCCTATGGCCATTTGAGTTGATAACTTTATGTCCAGGGAGTCTCACCAAGATGTTTTCAAGATCATGCCTTCATTTTAATTTCAATCAGTTTAATGTACTGATGCAATATTTATTCTGATGTGCATTTAGAATCAGAATTATTTTTATTTATGTAAGTAAAAGTCACAAAGTATGAACATATGAACATATCACATGCCATTGTGACATATAGTATTTACACACACACACACACACACACACACACACACATACACGTTTTTGTTACCTGGTGGGTCCCTTTGACAGGGCCGTTCAGAATGGGACCCATAGACATAATCTTTTTTTACTGGGACTACTTTAAGTAATACAAAACAGTCAATAGAAACCAAACAACTATTTTAAAGGAATTTTATTTTAGATTTTTTTTTTGAATTGCAGTGATTCTATTTTTGACATAGAATTTAATGCCACTCCATGTCCGATGTCTAAGGTCATCTGGTGAGGCATTAATGCAGGCCAGGCAGTGAGACTTCCCAGGGACCTTTCCAGTCTGTATGAAAGGTGTCATGGTCTTCTCCACAGCCTTCACCTCAGATGCAGACCATGGCTTTCTCTAACGTTCTAGGGAGAGAAATAAAAATATATTAGCAATATACACTCCCAGGGTTAGGACCAAGCAGCCTGGCTGTAATCCCCCACCTGGTACACTTACCAGAAGGGGCACTGCCACTACCATGGGGTGCATCTGGATGAATGGTTGAAGGTTCTCCGCTTGAAGTTTCTTTTAGCCCGTCCGTTTGTGAGAGGATCTCTACTGCTCTCCCTGTCGCACAGAAAATAAAAATACAAGTGGCCTTTAGGGGAAAAAAATCATACATATTTTAATAATATCAAGAATTACCTTCAGGCTCAATTTGTATCTGGTCGAGGCTCTTTCCTTCGAATTCCGTCACTCTTCCCTGCTCCATGGCCATCAACACTTTGCTGATTTTGGCCAGCTCCAGTGTCCCCTCTGGTAGTCTGTAATATTGCCTGTGGATGCGAATGTCATGGCCGAGGAAGTTGGCAAGTATGTCCATCTCATTCTCTTTCATATTGAGAACTGTAGACATAGTAGCTATGTGCTTTCTAAGTTTGGTTGAGGATAGCATCTCTGGATGCACCGCACCACATTCTTTGGCTACCTGGCGTAGGGAGTCTGATCCCCTGATGTGGGTGTCTGCGCCCGGGCGGGAAAAGAAGTATGGGTTATGGTCAGAGATGGAACAGGCCCTTCTGTTCTCCACCAGCACCTCCATCCAAGCAATCATTTCAGGAGTCAAAAGAACCGGCACTTTCCGACTTCTTTTCCCTTTAATTTCAATGCGTTGAAAATGCTGACACAGCTTTTTCTCAAGTTGGGACAGTCCCAGAGCAATGTCAGAATGGATCCCAGTCTTACTTCTTAAGGTAAAGGCTGTCAGTGGCATCTTTGAAACCTCACCTTCCCTTCTTCGATTGAAAATAATGACCTCACAAAGAGTCAAAACTGCCAGTTTAGACCAATGCTTAGACGTTGGCTCACTTATTAGGGTTTGCACATATTCAGGTCGACATACCTCAATATGTGCATGCATGGCTCTAACGTCCTCAGTCAGAGGGAGCAGGTCCGGAGTGTTCCACTTGGCTTGCCGGAGGGTCTGTAGGGCAGCAGAAGAAACACAGACGTCCCACCTCTTCTCAAAAAGCAGCCGGCTTCGTTGGAGGTTTTTAATAAATAGTTCATCAACACAATGCTCCATTTTTGAGTCACATTCAAGAATATCTGCTAGCTTTCTGAGGCTATGGCCGAGTTTGAGGGCCAAGGATGGAGTCTTGTATTGATTTGTTTCCTCATCATATCCAGCCACAGACCTGACTGCATCAATCACATGGTTAAAGTTGGAAGGAATAAAGAAATCCTTAATTGTTTTCAGTTTCCCTGCGGTTTTTGCTTCGTTAATTAACCTACCGACTTCTCTCATTTTCTGCCTAATGTAATCATGCTTAGTCTTATCATGCCCGTGTTTTAAGTACAGGTGCTCTCCGAGTCTCAGAATCCCCTTTTCTGCTTTGACAACACCCGTGACCTCATCCTGATGCATTGCCGAAATTAAAGACCACAGCTTTTTGCTGATGCCCGCCGGTACAGGCTGGGCTAGGGAGCAGAGGGACTGGACCCTACTTCTACCTGGTTTAGCCTGGTTTAGCCTGGGCATCTTTCTGTGAAAGCCGGCACCTGGCCACATGCCTCCACAGCGACTTTCGCTTAAGCAATGCCCCACAGTCTATACAGTGCAAAAACTCACTGGATTTAACTGGGGAATTTGGCTGTTTAGCTGGGACTAAAGTTCCAATGCCGGCCTTTAAAACCTCAAAATTGTGCTCACGGTTTCCACTATTCCTGATCAAATCAAACTGAAGTTTACGTGCTTTAGATTTCACAGGTAGAGCCAATGCTCTGGCTACGTCACTTTCATTTCCATGTTTTCTAGTCAAATGACGGGACATTTTGTGGCAGGACATTGAACAGTAGAGGCAGAAGTGTCTCTTGCTGTAAACTCGCCCCCCATTTTTCTTCTTTTGCAGCTGCATGATAACAATCTTATTTGCCTTTGGTTCGTCACTTTCCGAGTCTTGAAGAAAAGTGTTTTTGATTTTTCTTTTTCCATACTTTTTTACAGGTTTCTTCTTGACAGTTAAATCGTCAGAATCTGAGTCGACTTCATCAATTAGGGACTCTTGACTAAGCTGCACAAACAACAAATAATTAGTAATAATTCTATATAACAATTTGAAGTCATGACTTGTAGTCAGCACTTACCAGTGGTTTGTAAGCGTGCGCTTCAGTGTGCTGCTCTGTGATTGGCTGCAGCCTAATGAACCACACACTTGCACCTTTTCTAGCCTGACACCTGATTTCCTCTGTTGTGCTGCTCCATGATTGGCTCCAGCCTCTGTTGTGCTGCTCCATGATTGGCTCCAGCCTCTGTTGTGCTGCTCCATGATTGGCTCCAGCCTGCTGGACTGAAATTGCCCCAGTGTGCCCCTCCTTGATATCCCGCAACCCACCACCAGGGTTCCGACACATAACACACTTTTTTCAGGAAAGTAAACCTCCAGGGGTCCTTTCCATATTTTTACAGAGACTGCATAAGGACCGAAAAGCATTACCCATTGATTATTAAGCTTGGACCAGTGGGGTCCGGTGTTCGGGCCCCACCACGTAAAACCAGTCCCCATGACGTGAGTGGAATCTCAGGTTATGGAACCCACCAGGAGTTGAAAACAAGTGCACACACACACACACACACACACACACACACACACACACACAGGCTACGCTAGTCCCTGATAATAGAATTAGAGTACTTTTATTTGTACAAACATTACATGGCGCTAACATTTCAGGGAAGTCTAAAAACTGGAACTGTCTGCTTTCTGTTTTTTCATATTGTAATGATGTAATCTTAAAATAATAATAATAATCCTTTTATCCTCTCAGTTGTCACAATTGACTGTCAACTAGTCAAACTCAAAACGGTTTCCCCTGAGGGTAGATATGTAATCTCATGATGAGTGTATCACTGTCAATCACACATGGATTACTGACATGAAACAACTGTGGCTAAACATTGTGCTTGACACATGGTTTCTAAAAATCACATTTTGCCATTTCTCAAAACTTTACTTTCTCTTGATTATTACAACCATGTAAAGTTGTACTTTATACCAACATCTATTCAACCGTTCCAGGCCACCTTAGTTGTCATTGTATTACTATATTTTTAATTTTTTAGATCAGGGGTCTCAAACCTGTGGCTCGGGAGCCAACAGTAGCTTGCCACGCCCTTTTTGTGATAGCTCACCAAAAGGATGATCCTGAATGATTTACTTGAGAGACTAAAAACTAGAAACAACCAGTATAAAAAAAATACGCGCCTGACCGTGGGGCCCTTGCTGTTGTTTGCTATAAACTCAAACAGGATTCTGCATCCTCCGTGACCGCAGCGTTCTGACCCGGGGCAGCTGTGGCCGCTCTGGACAGTGGTTCCTACCAACAGCGCCTGTGAGCCGTTTTGACAACATGGCGAACGGCGCCGCTGTAACTCGATCCAAGACCATACACGCACAGAACTATTCTCTGCTTGTTGTGTGCGTGTCTTTGTGTAACCTGTGCACGCAATAAATACACCGCTGAAGCTGGACGAGCCTCAGGAAGTGTCCGTGACTCTTCCGTGTGTCCTCCCGAAAAGCGAATAAACTCGCTAAATTAAAAGCTGGGGTACCTAATTTTTCCACAGCTTTTATGAGACAGAGAAAAAGAATAAAGAGGAGGCTTTAGCTGAAGCGTTATATGTCGAACTGAAAAAATAGTGTCTATTACAGAAAGACAGAAAGTTATTAATGTTAATACCAATTTATATGGATTTATTGTTGTTATAATAAACAAATACAGTACATGTGTACACTATGGTGTCATTTATATTTCCATTCAAACAACCATTTACAGAAATATGACATAATTTTGTTGATAGTTTAAAATGCGATTATTTACGATGAATTCATTTTAAAGTTCTAATTAACTTTATTAAAATTTTAATTGTTTGACAGCCCCAATATAAATGGAGAATAAAGGTTCTCATACTCTACTCAAAAAGGAGTAGCTCTCTGCCATTTCTGTTTTATGAAGGTACAGTAGCTCTCCAATTGAAAAAGGTTGGAGACCCCAGGTTTAGATATATTTATAGAACGTATGTGGATTATGTTTTATCTTTTCTATATCTCTTTTCTGTAGCAGTTGTTGTACTCAGTCAAAGACACATTTCCAGGGGACAATAATGTTAATATGCTATTTGTCTGGACTTCTACTGAAGTCACAAAATTGTGTATCTACCATCAATATACTTTGACTTGCCTATTTGAGCTGATGTTGTGGTAATGAAACGGATTGCTTTGTTCTTCTGAAAATGTGACATGATATAGTATAGATAATTGGCTAATTATGAACCGTCACAAAAGTCTGTCCCCAGTGCGCTTCAGTGTCATAAGAAAACCAGTTTCTCTGACTCAGGGGCATGTAGTACATAGCTCTGTTTCCGGAAACAGATCTTACACTTCTCGCCTCACTCACTCACAAAGGTGTCACAAAAAGGAGGGGTGTGCAACAGGGCCCAATAATCTCTCACGCACACGCACACAGACACAGACACAGACACAGACACAGACACAGACACAGACACAGACACAGACACAGACACAGACACAGACACAGACACAGACACAGACACAGACAGACAGACAGACAGACAGACAGACAGACAGACAGACAGACAGACAGACACACACGCACACGCACACGCACACGCACACGCACACGCACACGCACACGCACACGTACACGTACACGTACACGTACACATACACGTACACGTACACGTACACAGACACACCTGGTAAACCATATATCATGCTCTACTGTGTGTGGCCAAAACATCTCTAACCTATAACTCAGTAGCTCACCACCCCTTTTTCCAGTAGCTCCCCAGGGGATTTAGAGATTACAAATAATCTGCTGAATATCTAAACTGCTCCTTTGAATCAAAAACTGTGTTAAATGCATACTTTAAACTAAGCTTTTTGCTTCAACCAATCCCTTTTCAAACCATGCACAGATTTTTTTGTTTTCTCTTATCACAGTTTTCTGTGAATAATTGTTTGTATCTTGTGCATGTTTGAAATTAAACAAAGGAGAAAAAATAATTCTGTCCAGAGCAGGTTTTGAAAAGTTGTCACTAAATCTAAAATAGACAAAAATATGCTTTTTAAAAGAAATATACTGGTCAGGATTTTTATTGATGATTCCCCAATAAAAAGCCACATGCATATGAAAGCCAAATCCTGTTGGACATCTGATGCTAACCAGGTGCTACTTTGATGGGAGACCTCTGGGAACACCGGGTGGCACAGTGGGGCGGCTGAGGCTGTTTAGTGACGATTTGTTGTTGTGTCCTTAGGCAAGACACCTAACCCACATTGCCGAGTACAAGTCTGATGAGTGTGCGAAAGATTGCTTGGGCAGATGTTGCCACAGTAGAAGTTTATCATCACCGTGTATGGATGGAATGACTAATAACAATATGACTATTGAACACTAATGCTCTAAGCGTAATTCAGTAAATTACATTCTCATTGTACTGTTGATTTATAACGTGATAAGTAAATGATTCATTTCATATTGGGATTTTGATGGTTATCTCAATGGTGCAAGTCAATGGTGTGTATAAGTGTGAGTGTGTGCGTGTGCGTGTGTGTGTGCATGTGAATAGGCCTTTGTGTGTGCGTGTGTGTTGAAGGACAGAAATCACATCTGGAGTGATGTGATCATAAATCTGTCGTTCGCAGATGCTGCTTACATAAGTGCGGACATGGACCACATTCACCACATTCTGTAAAATGAAATGAAGAGCAAAACTTCACCATGAGCACTTTCCTTTTGGGCTTCCATTGAGCTAGCGGGTTGGCATTTATCTACATACCGTCTTGGTTTTCACCCAAAGGCAAATGCTTCTGGCCCTGTTCCAGTCCCTTTTATCACAACTCGTTTTTACAGGTTGACAACCAAATAACAAAAACAAGTCCTTGTAAATAAATAAATCATTTGAATGTCACGGAATGTTTGGATTTTACTTCCATACAATTATGTCTTAAGAATCATACAGTTGCTCTCAGTGAGGGCCCCTGCTCTATACTGTTGCTCTCAGTGAGGGCCCCTGCTCTAAAGGCCATACATCACTGAATATCACCAAACCTCAGCGTTGGCAGCTGTTTCATGTAGTAATACTCATTTTATTGGTCAAAATCAGATGAGACCATTCCATTCTACTAAACAGCATTGTTATTGATGCACATTTCTTATAGGCGCATTTCTAAACACTCAAGGTCGCCTTACATACAAATACATTTAAAAACAGTTAAAAAATAGCAAAAAAGTTAAAATAATAGTAATAATAATAATAATAATAATAATAATAATGATAATGATAATGACAATAATAAATAATGATGTCGATACTCCATTTGTTGACAGATTATTCTTTGGATTAATCGATTAGTTGTCTGGATTATGAAAGACTATTGAGTATGTTTTTGGTTGTTTTTTTTTACAATTCAACCAAAATAAGAGAAGACAGAGACGAGCTCTAAAATAATTGGTTGCGTGATAAAGAATAAAACTTTTTGGACACATTCTGATTTACTTCTGCAGTAATTCCAGTGTTTTTTGAGCCATAGAACCTCTTCATGGCATGTTTTAACTTATCTTTATTAAATCTAGGGATGTAATGAGATCCTTGATTAGTTGAAAGTAATAACAATAACAAGACTTCTCTCTGAAAATGATTTCAGGGGCAACACGTTCACTGACCTTTCAGGATCGGAACTAATCGATTAACCAAAAGAACGATAGACAAACTAATCGATTCTCATAATCGCTTACACGCCTAGTTCACTTAACAACTACTAGGATGATCAAATAATACACAAAAAACATTACAGCCCTATAAAACATTATGTTACTTCATCGTTTGAATGATCTATAAATCAAACCGATGCTCTTGCGGTATTGTAAAGTCGTTTAGGCAGAGAAACCATTCCGGAGCATGGTTGTAAATCACCTTGACTCTCTCTGCATTCTTCCCAGTTCCACAACACCAAACCACATCACCGTTTCCATTATCTACCTACTGCTGCGGTTAACAAAAGCAGAGCTCGGCGAGTATAGGGCTGGCTGCATTCTTTCCACCTGGGCCGTGTATTGCGCTGTACTGGGAGCCAGCCTCGCATGTGCACATCAATTATTTGTCTAATTGCAGAGTGCGGCGGTTTGAGTGACGTGTGTTTCGGCATTCCAGCGCCGCCGAGATGTTATAAAATAATGACAGGAGCAGGGCCTATCAATCACGCTCTGAGGTGTGAGCGAGCGGCCCGATGACACGCTAATGATAGGCTGCGTCAACGGGTTTCTCCCCGCCGCCCGGAGGAGGCATGCTGCGACCGGAGAGGGGCTTTTTAACGCAAACTCAGCCTCGATCGATAAATCAAACCTCTGTACTGTTGATTATAATTGCCCAACGCTGCAGCAGAGGTCTAAACAAGCTCGGAACGTGTTGTGAAGGTAGAAATAGAAACTCAACTCACCCGGTTTGAACCAGGACTATGCCAGGACTCAACTGCAACCAACAGCTGTATCTGTAGTCATTCAAATAATAAAAAAAAGTATATAACGTGCATGCGGCTGGAGCCTATATGTTATTCTTCATCCCACTGAATTTCGAGCTTGGAAATTGTAAATAAAGTTGTACATACATTTAGTAAATCAATTGGCACATGGTGGCTGTTGATTGTGTATAGATCTATGCATGTGTGTGTGTGTATTATATGTATGACCTATTTCAGCTCTAACTATAGGATCTTTGTTTACACCCGCGTGGGCCTGCGCCCCTCGCCGGGTGGCAAGAAGACAAATAAGTATATGAGATCGAACTGAACAAATTCAAAGCCCAGATGAGACCTGGGATGACGAGAAGAAACATTGGTCAGACTCACCTCTGTTTTGGCACCGATCTGCTGGGACTAGGACTCGGAGACATTTTTTTCTTACTTAATAGAAAACCCGGGACCCTTCACTCAAGAAGGGTCGGTGGTTTTTCACCACGAGCACATTAAAAGCGGGTTGCCCTTTTTGCTGTTACTCACGGTAAAGGTGGAACAGGAAGCCGAGGGGATGAGCAACCAAAATGAGTGAACAAGTGCGCAGTGAAAGTAGTTGCAAAACTTAAATTTGTCTATGAATTTTTATCCCCGAATCCCCCCGGCTTCCCGTTCTACGTTTACCGTAGGTAAAAGCATAAAAGGGCAACCACTTTACCGCGGCCGTTTTTTGCTGTTCTTTTCCGAAAGAATTAGAAAAACCTCTTTCCAAACGTCTAAAACTAGCTAACTCTCTAGCATCCAGGTAGCTTTCTATGCTGTAGTGCCACCCCGGTCACCGGTCATCCTCCTATTGAACAAAATGAATGAATAAATAGTCTAAAACACGTCAAAAGAGAAATGTAGACTGGGTTTGAACTTGGTTTGGCCAGTTTTGTACCAGGATGTCACCAGGAACGAGCAAAAACCACCTGCATATGAAAGACCTCTGAAGTGACGCAGAACAGGGCAACTGCTTTGTGTCCTAAGGCAAGAGACTTTACCCACGTTAGCTGGTATGAGTGTGGTGTTTGAGTGAATGGTTGTTGGTGGTAGGAGGGGGCACATTCTGATTGACTCGCTTCTGTCTGTGTGCCCCAGGGCAGCTGTAGCTACAGGTGTAATTTATCACCACCGTGTATGGAGTGAAAGAATGCCATGTGAAGTGGCTTTCAGTATCCAAATAAGCACTCTATAAAACCAATGCATTTTCATTATCATTATTAAACGGATTCAAGGTAGAGTAGGTCTGAACTAGGCCAACTTTGAACCAGGACGCTGCCAGGCCTGAGCAAATACAACAATTCCGAAACGGATCTAAAAGAAATGAATTATTTTAGATTTGTAAACATGACTCATTAAAGTGAATCTACGAGAACAGATCTACACAAGGTCTATCTACGTGATTCTATGATGGGCTATAGTCTTGTAATGGAATTTCACCTTCCCTTGGTGGGGAGTCCGAGCCCCTGGTGGGTTTTCCCAGGACTAACCTAGGACCTCAAGGACAGCTCAGACAAACTTCAGTCTGAATACTTCCATGTTCCTTTCTTCTAGTAATGAACAAAATGCTTTTAATAAAACTAAACCTACTTTTTTTGTTTAGTTGCAAATTTGGTTTTAAAGAACAACAATATATGACTCACTATTATTTTTTGTGGTGTCAATAATCTTGAATTTTGGAAAAATCTGTGATTTTTCCCTCTCAATAATCAAACTCAAAAATATAACTGCAGCATTAAATACCTTCCAAACACAATCGGACAAGATGTAATTGTTAGTTGCAACGACTAGAATTATTAGGGTTTAGGTTTAGATTAAGCTATATTAATGCTGTTTTGGGTGTAACATATTTAATTTCATTTCATATTTGATCTTTTTATCTATTGAGGAGAGAATTTAATTGTTGGAATTCTCATCTTCTTTGGGAAACTGCGGAAGATTTGAACACTGACATCCACAGTTCATGTACAGCTGCTGTCCACAAGGGGGCGTCTGAGGCCAACATTATAACAGGAAGATTTCTCCATACAAGCATAGATTTGGACTACACTATACTGATGATACAATTCTTTTAGCCTATTGATTTCTCATCACAGCAGTCCTGTGATAATAGCCTCATCTACACGGATTAAAAACTTTAGGCCCCTGCTCCTTCTGTCTTAATGCTCAGTTATCAAACTCGTTAAACATGTCTTGTATTGTTTTTAAGCACAAAAGTTCTTAAAAAAGGTTGATTTGGTCAAATAAAGTTAAATTGACAGACCCTCTGCATTGCACTAGTATCAGGTTAGGCCTTTTAATAACCCTCAACTTCTTTTAACTGTTTGTTAGTCAAAGGGTAAATACCAGTTACTCTATTGGACCCAAATTGTCCCTCCCCTGGTAATGCTTCATTATAGTCAAGTTAACTATACTCAAATGAAGAGAAACATTGAAAATCCAAGTACAAACTTTTCATAGTATTTATGCATTTGTTTAATTTGTGTCTGTTTGTGATTTCCTATGTGCAGTGATTGAAATTGCGGCTCATCTCGCAGCCCTGACGCACTCCATAGCTGACGCTTGGCCTCAGGGCGATAGCTCCAGTGCCTTCTCCAAAAGCAGGTAATGTCAGGTTACGCAAATCCCTTTCTTCAGGATGTAGTGAAGACGTTTGACATTGTTTGCTTTAGTAGTTTGTCCCACACCCAAGGAAATGATTATGATAGACACAGCTAAAGGAAATCATAGGATAATAAATTACAGCAGATAGTTTAACAAGGAAAATGTCAAGATTCATGTAATGGTTCTGCTTTTATAAGGCTTACAAAAATATATTTTGCGCTGTGTGATTGCATGTATTTAAATGGTTTTATTGTTTATACAGCAGTGTGTGATACTGCACTGTAAAAATTAACATAACTATAAGTTTAAAAATGCTTGATTTAAAGTCAATGTCAGAAACTTAAAGAGTGTTTCATTTTCCCAGTACAATCATCCGGAAGGTAAAAAATCAGAGGAACTGAACTGATTTAAATCCCATTTCTTGGATTGTTGCAGTTTGCTAATGTGAATCAGATTCAGTTAACCTAAGGTGTCCCACAGAGATCTCCATATACTAAAGCTATCTATGGGTTAGGGTTAGCAAGTCATTTGGGGTACATCCTTTGCATGTCAAGAGACAGAACGTTTTGTCCAGTCGTCTTCTCGAAACAACTCAACAGAAGATTAGATGGAGCATTTATGAGCAGCAGTTTTCAGAGATTTTCAATTGGATTTGTGTCTGGATATTGACTGTGCCTGTCTTTATGTTCAGAAAAGTAGTTGTAAGGTGATGCATCTTTTGCATGGTCCACCAGCTTTTCTGCCAAGATTGTACTGCACTTTGCTCCATCCACCTTCCCACCGACACTCAACACTGCTGAAGGCCCATAACAACGTGCTGCCACATGGGGCTAATGCACTGAGGGTGAGGAGTAGATTTAAGCCGCTACATTTTTTTCCACAAATTTTTTTTCCCCATATTGAATGTGTTTTCATCTTTGATGCTTTATTTCAAAAATGGCTTTCTGTTCGTGTATGACTAATATTTTTTCCCTGTACAGATTAAGAATTTGGCCTCATGGCTGCATCTGTCATCAGTGGTGACCAGTGAGTTTGGGCAGACAGCCGAGTCTTGGTAGATTTGCATTTGTGCCATGCTATTTCCATTCCCAGATGATGGATTGACCAGTATTTTATGCGGTATGGTGACTTTTTAGTCTGACTTTTTGAATGTACAAAATCATTTATCATTTTGCTTTCACTTTACTGTCGGTTACTTTGTCTAGTAGTCTTACATAAAAACACAAAAAATGAAATCTTGAAAAAATGTGCAATAATAATAAGATATCGGATTTAAATTTGTTTGGACACTCAGAGCCACCCCACTGTGGCACCTGTAGCTCTCAGAAGTCTCCCATCACAGTACTAACCAAGCCCTGTCCTACATACTTTCAGAGGTCTGACGGCATCTATCTTACACATGCAAGTATGGCCACCAAAGTGAACATTTCCAAGCTGTTTCAACACTTTTGCAAGGCACCGTATTTCCATCTGAAGCTGAAAAAAAGAACTAATACTTAACATTATTTTTTGATCAATACTTTTGGGCGGAGGGTAAATATCCCAGCTCTAAAGATGATAATAGATGACTCCACAGCTGCAATGAACTAGCTCTTCTATCATTACTACATAAGCAACGCAATGATAAGACACTGGCTCTCGCTCAGACGACCACAGCAGCGTCACCAGGCCTCTGATGCTGCAGCTGGACCACTTCCTGTCTGGAGCCATCTCCAAACCATCAAAGCCTCTCGTCCACATTACAGCAATTACATTTTCCAATCAGCTTTTTTCCAAATAAAGCCTGCTCCTGATTCTTTTTTAATCACGCTGCTGGTTTTGAAGTCGTGGGCTTAACGGCGTTCAACTGTTTGTCTTTTGACTTTTACAAGGCATTAGGTTTCGTCTTAATTATGTGTGACATGTGATGACGTTGATGAAAGCAGGATGTGGACAAGAGACGAGTGGAGGAGCGGTCTCTTATCGTATCAGCTGAATCCCATGTCACACAAACACATGCTGAATCATGGGATATCCAGTCTATAGAGGTTAGATCAGTTTACATGACTGACGGATATATTCCTAGTTTTTCAAATACTAGGCTGGACTACTGCTCCTGACAGAGGCCCGAGTGGCATTGCATGATGGGTCAAATGCAGAGGACACATTTCCCCACGGGGCCAATAAAGTAAGTAAGTAAGTAACCTTTATATATATATACCGCCTTTCACAGACCAGAGTCACAAAGCGCTTTACAATTGTTATTTTTTGGGAATTTGTCTCTCACTCCACACAGAGATGGGAGCATGCCAGACCTACTACTAAAAACATAATAGGGGAAACCGGAGTACCCGGAGGAAACCTACGCAGACACAAGGAGAACATGCAAACTCCACTCAGAAAGGCCCTGTTCCGACTGGGATTCAAACCCAGGACCTTTTTGATGAGAAGCGAGAGTGATTAACTGTTTAAGCAATTTTTGTGTCCCACTTTGTGATAAAAATATAATTCTGTTTGAGTTTTTTTTAATCACTTTAACCAGCTGAACTGCTGATTATACAAAAAGGTGGATCTTCCACAAGATTTGGCCCTTGTGAAAAATAAGTTGAAAAGGTCAGAAACCTGTCCAGGAAACAGAGAAATGAGCCCCTTTCTAAAATCTAACATATTTATATCTGTGGCATATATTCTTTCAACTGTATCTTTTATTAAACATAAACAAATAAATGTTTTCTTAACCTTAGAGCTAGAGCAGGGGTGTCAAACTTATTTAGGTTGAGGGCCGAATAAAAAATGAAAGGGCTGGTCAGGGGCCGAAAGATATCTATATAAATGACTTGTCTCACACTAGTTAGATGGATATTCTTTTCTGATTAGAATTAGTTCAGTTCCTGTGGACTGAACCAAAACTGGACCAAATATTGAAAGGTATATAGGAAGATTTTCTACTTCCAGGTGGATCATCAAGACTATTGGTCCTCCCAACTGTCAATCATTCTGGTGATTTGTGCTCGTCCAATCAGACCAGAGTTTTGTTCAAAAAGTGGAAAGGGCGGTTCTTGGGAAATCCTCCTTCATATCTTTAAGAAGAAATGTAATTGAAGACTGGTAAAAAACATAACATAACAATGCTAACTTCTAATTACATATTGGCTTAAGATTTCTTATAGACTAAAATTTGATGGTTGTTTTCTTGAGAAAGTTAGTAATGGAAAACATGCCATTGTGGCCTAATATCATCAATGCTGCTCTTTAATATAATAATCTAAAATAATCTCAGGGGCCACTGGAAATGGTCTCGCGGGCCGGATCTGGCCCCCGGACCTTACCTTGACACCTGTGAGCTAGGAGATCTAACTGTCAAACCACAATAAGCTACATTTTGTAATACAATGTCACTAGTTCCTCACTCTTTAACAAACATATATGAAATTTATAATAACAAAACTGTAAACATCTGTTCAGTCCAGGTTAAATCTGGTTTAAGTCCTGGTTTTGTTTCACTTTGTTATTTTGTTTGGACTTCAGCCAGAGCAATGTTGGCTATGTCTTTTGTATTTCCGGTTATTTAATTATCACACAAAAACAAATGTAGTTCGTCATCTCTTTTTGTTGTGTTACCAATAGCCAGGCCAATAAATATCAAAACAGAATTTACAGAAAGTATGATGAGTAAAGGTCATGTAGTAGTACGACCTGCTGTAACCAGTCCATCGTGTTCATTCATCTCAGAAACATGTGGTGACTTTGGCAAAGGAAAGCAGAAACCAGGCCAGACAACACTTGAATGTCAAATACTATTTATATACTATTACAAAAAGAACATAAAAAACAGCAACACTTTTAATTTAGCCGCAGTCTTATTTCAATATGTATCAATTACCACATTATCCCCATAATGCCAAAGAGACATTGGCCGAAGTTTCTGGCTGAGTTGCTGCTCGTCGGCAACAGATAAAGCGGAAGAAAATGGATGGAGAAACGTTTTAAATGTCTTAAATGTTTAATGTGTTTACTCTGGTCTATTTAATGTCTGTAATTTCCTCATTCCTAGTAGACTGTTTCAGACGGCTGCCCGATGGTATCGATTCTGTTATTCATTGTATATGTGCACATTTACTAAAGAACAAACTCACACTTTGATTGTATTACAGTTCTTGGTTGTTTACATTATTTTTGCTCTAGGCCTGTGCAGAAATTCCACAACAGTGCCATACTTTCTGAACCGTATAAGGCGCACCTTTATATAAAGCCTGGTTCACACGGCAGGATAATTAGGCCGATTTTGGACCCGATTTACCCCTTCGACAATCTTTAAGAACGCTCCGAATATCGTAACAAAAACTCAGATGGATTGTCCTGCCGTGTGTGGTGTCTTAAGACTGTGCTCGTCGCTCTGAAGGACTTCGGGACTGCTCCGATCTCAATATCGGGGATATCCAACATGTTGGATTGTTTTGGCCCGATTTCTCTTCGTGTGTGGTGTCCCCGGGGACAGACGAGCGCGTTGCCATGACTGCGGCGTGTAGCCAATCAGAAGACGAGACGAGGCGGCGAGGAAACACCGTAAAAAAACAACTCTCCTCCATATCACGATGTAGCAAGTACAGTCCATGCTCACGTTGTCTACACTTCTTTGACCATCGCCTTTTCTTTTGATTACGTCTTTTCTCTGCTAAAAACAAACTGTCGCCACTGCATCCTCTTCGCACGCCATGATTGTTTACTCTGAAATCACGCTTGATCTCGAGAGATTTTGTGAGATTTCCCTCTGATCTGGTAATGCTAGGGGGTGAAATCGGTTCGTGTGTGATGTGTGTGGTTTGTGTGATTTTGCCGTGTGGCTGCGCACCACACACTGTACGACCAAAGACGACCCATGATTTTTTACTGTATCTCCATGTGTGAGGTCTCACACAGAGAAAAACTCGGCCGACAATTTTAAAATCGTCTCGTGTGAACCAGGCTTAAGCTGCACCAGCAAAAGTCATTGTTGTCCACATATAGGCCGCACCTGAATATAAGCTGCAGGTGGAGAGACGACTGAGCTAGACATAACATGATTAAATGATGATGTCAATGCCGGTACTCTTTCATTGTCATCTATTTTGACAATAAGTGGGTGTCCTATAGCAAATAAAACTGGATGGAGTCATAATAATAAGTTCCTAAACTGCAGCCCAACTCACAATGAACCTACACATATTAGCCGCATCGCTATACAAGCCGCAGGGTTTAAAGAACAAGAAAAAAGTAGTGGTTTGGAAACTACAATAGCTATAATAATTGTGAAAACACTTGTCACTTAAGCAAATATCAGTGAAAACTAGTTACATGCCTATTATATATAAAAAAGGGACAAAAAATCTAATATAATACTTCTCGTGGTCCCGCTCTGATAATGAGATATAAAACAAACAAATAAAAAGCACTTTAAGTTAAATAAGAATGAGTTCTTAATGAGACGTGTAAAATTACATGACTATTGTTTTTTTTCCTGCAGATATATTTGTGACTTAAACCAACAATCATGAATTAAATCACAATTATCAATTCACCTCAGTTACCCCCAGAGCGAGACCTATACTGCACCCATCCCACTGGTCTCCTCCGCCGCACAAAAGCCTGCGGTGAAGTCTTTAAACACAACCCAGGAAGACTTCCCATTAGCACAGCCCTTATGGACGTGTTCGCGGTCTTTCTCAAACTGCTAACCTCAATTCATAAAACTCCCAACACGTAATCATGTCAAAACACCCGGCCGTAATTACAATCATCTCGTAACTATCAGCTGCGGAGACGGCTGTGATTAGAGAGTACCTTGAAGATGCCCACCCAGTCTTTGGGGTGGGGGCTGATGTAAGGGGTGAGGGTGTAGTGGCACTCCAGGGGGGCATGGGGCAGGAAGCTCTTGCCCACATTCTGGAAGATGACGTGGGCGAAGTTGGACGTCTCCATGATGCTGACGCTGCTGCCCGGAGAGGAATCCACCACCTGGAAGGAGGACATGTCTGCAGCCGGAGGCCTCAGGGGGCTGGGGGAGAGAGGGGAGAGAGGGGAGGGAAGGGAGAGAGGGGAGAGAGGGGAGGGAAGGGAGAGAGGGGAGAGAGGGGAGGGAAGGGAGAGAGGGGAGGGAAGGGAGAGAGGGGAGGGAAGGGAGAGAGGGGAGGACAAGGCTACAGTTATGAAGGGGAGAAGTCAACAAAAAGACATTTGTGTCACATATGTAGTTATACAATCAATGATGAAAAGTAACAAACAAAAAAATTCATTTATTAATATTTTAGATGTTATTAAATGTCCTCTTTTATATGTGTTGGTTTGGGCCTAGTATGTACAGCAACGATTACTTTTTCAATTGTTTTAAATTATTTCAATAGTAACTAAATATACTTTAACAATGAATAGTAAAAGCTGGGCTAGCCAACTTACTGAGCTAACAACTCAACTAAAGACAAACATTGAATAGTGTACTGCACAACACAACAGCTGAGCAAGCAGTCATGTTGTAACACAATCCTAAAGTCAGTATCACATCAAACCCAAGTCCCCCATAGTCAGCTTTATCTGTCCTGCTGCTACATTACAGTCCATGGTTACATCTCACCCAGGCTGGGAGATATTCATTATTTCTTATGTTAAAGGGATATTGGGTAGGGAATTAGGGGTATGTCATATCTTAATTTTAAATTACATCTAAAGGTTCCCTCAGATAATCCACATGTACTACACATTTGTCAACACACATTTGAAGTGTTATTCTTCATCAAAAAAACACTGGTGATATTGATACAGTATGATCCATAATATTGACACAGAGAGCAGAATGAGTCTCTGATTTGGTTTCTCCTTTGTTAGGTGACATTTAGCTGGTCCTGGCTCAATCTTTATAACCAAATTCACAAACAGAAAAGAGCACCACACATTTGTTTACATAAAAGCAGGTACAACAATAAGTAGTCTTAAATAATACACAGATTGTGTACTGTTTCCAGCAAAACCCCAGCAGGAGGATTGCATCAGCGATCAAGACTATAATGCCAAGAAGCTACATTTGTTGGATTGTGATTGTAATGAATGTATTTGACCACTAGGAGTGCATGTTACTTACATATAATTTGCTTCAGGCATTTAAACAAAGTAAAGCTTAGGGAGTTTGTACTACTAACCGTAACTAATGTAAGCTCTAACGTTATATCGGCCCTGAGAAAACAGTCGACCTGTAAATCAAACTTTTCTGTGAGCCCAGTAGTTTCTGTAGCATTATGGTTAAGAGAAAAAGATTCCAGGACATGTAAATCTATAGACTCCTTTAACAAATATGTGATATATGAGCTTTTTCAATGCCAATGTCAATGTCAGCTTTATTTGTATAGCACATTTTACAACAACACTAGCTGTGAAAAGTGCTTCACATGCGCAAAATAAACAGTAGGGATAAAGACAGATTAAAAAACACACATGCATTAACAATTTAAAACAGTGGCACTGGTGTTAAAAGCCAAGGCATACAAATGTCTCATTCGACTAGATCAGACGCTAGACAACTTTTAGTGGTCTCTAAAATGATGTTCTATTATTATTATTATTAACTTGCAGCATTGATGGTTATGGTCTACAAAGCAGTGTTATACTTATACTATTTACTCAGGAAAACAACAAAATTGTATGTATTCTAAAATGATTTTAGAATAGAATACATAAAATGTGGTTGTTTTAGTAAAATCTTAACCCAACACATCATTAGAAGTGAAACAGTGATAACTTTATATTTGGTTCAGTTTTGGTTAAGTCTAAACAATAAACACATTTTGAGAAATAGAAATAGAAAATAATTGTGAAAATCATGTCAATATGAAAAGGAAATCCCTTCTATTCTTCCCACCCTTGATCTGTTCCTGTTTTCGGCCCTGACCAAAATGAGTTTGAAATCTCTGGACAAATTGAAGAACCTCCAATGAAGAACCTACTCTAATATACATAACAACATGATAACCACACAATCCTCTCATCCTTGTGTTTTAGCTTGTATTATAACTAAATGTATTTGTGATGTAAGGCAACCTTGAGTATCTAGAAATGCTCCTTTAATTATCGTTATTATTATATTGAGGTAAGCATTTAACATCTATGAATATTTAGCCTTGTGAAGTTGTCCAACCCCCATCTCTGAACTCACATGACAGCAGTGACGTTTCATTTTAGTATTTAAAGAGTGTGGCACATTTCAGGCAGGAGCTGATGTGAAGAGGGCCATCCTCTGTCAGCTGTCACCATCTACCTACTAGTTATCGATGAGCAAGTATAAAATCCAACTGCATGTACACAATCCTCAATGAAACCCTCTGAACGCAGACCAGGCGCTAACAGGAGCCACGCCAGCACCTGTCACATATCACCCACGGCACCAAACATGTGCATCTGTCCACACAACATCGGGATAACAGCGTGTTCACTCAATCTTATAAACTAGCCTTCAGCTGTTAGCATTAGCCTCTCAGGCCGTGTGCTGCTGTGAGCTAGCAAAACATTAGCATCGCCGCGTAAAGACACAAGCTGTACCCATGTCATAGAGAGCGTGCCCGGGTGGAGGTGTGGTCCTCTGCGGGGGTCTCTGCGGGGGTCTCTGCGGTGGTGTCTCTCTCTGTCCTCTTGTTGTGTCTGTGTGATGATGATGATGGGGATGAGTCTGCTGCTGCTGGAGGAGGATGCGACACTTCCGGGGTGAAGCTGCGAGCGCGAGGATGCAGCGCACGTGAGCTTGTTGTTAAAGCGGGGGTACTTAACTTTCAAACCATAAAAAACAACTATTTGATATTCCATGTGACTAGTTCCTGGCGTCAAAACAGGCAAAAGCAACACCGCGCTCAGCCCAAAGTGTTCAACAGGCTCTTTCTTCTATTTTCTAATGAGATAAAGACATTTTACTTGTGTTATGACCATAGACTGATTATACCATGATTGCAGTATATTATTGGTGTATATATGGTTGTGCTACAAAAAGGTTATGACACAAAAAAGGAATTAGGTTGAGTGTCCCAGCTTTAAGATAAAATAGAAATATCATAATTCATCTGTCTTTTACACATGTATATCTTCTGACAAAAATGACTAAAAGAAGAAATATGGTGCATTGTTTACCATGAAAAAACAATGAGACTATTTGTTTACTTCATCATATCTTGTTTTAGAATGTGAAAAAATACTTTAGAGATTTCATGACACTTTGAAGAAACTGTGGTTAAAGTTCTAATTCATCATTCTAATATATGCACAAGGCAGGACTTTTCCATTGTATGCTTTTGTTTCTGAAGGCCAAGCTACTGGCACTGTGGAGATAGCTGATTGGAGGACTCCATTCCTCCATGCTGTAAAATATCACTTGCATTCTGTAACATCTTTGTTCGGGCTGTCTCTACCATTGACAATAAAACATGTCTTCTGTCAAAATTAAAGACACAATCCTAAACTTTGTCATCTTCTTCAATACCTCTAGCAGAAAATAAATGGGGAAATATGTATCAAGGGGAGAAAATCAACCTGTCCTTTACATGTTACCAGAGGGAGGGGTAGAATTAGCTTTATTTATTTTACAAACATTTTCTTTCAGGCTGCATTCTACAGTCATGCAATCTTGAAAGCTTGAAAGTTCTGACTTCCCTCTCAAAATAATGGGAATGAATCCTGCTCGATTCAGAAATTTAACTTGGAAACTTGGGCTGGATCACTGGAGTTCCTGTGTTCATCCAAAAAATAGAGACAAACTAAAAGAGCAAAGTAAACAAAGTAAAGTTTTTAAGCCCAAAACCAATAAAACATTGTATTCAAGGCTGCAAAAGCTTTGCAGAAATATCTAAGACTGTACATGTGAAAGCAATTTTCATGACAAGGAACAACAAATTGTATCCCGTTTTTCTCATATCACAGCAGTTATGGTTTCTGTTCTTTCTACTGAATAATATTTTTATTTTTATTTTTTTGCTGCATGTTTGTGTGTCTGTCCGCAGTATATCTGCCACTGTCCACTTTTTTGAAGGTTTCTGAAAATGCTCAAAAAAGTGAATTTAGCAGAATGTCTTAAGTATTTTAAGTACACTTAATAAAATGTAAAAAATACTACATGTATACTTGGATACAAATAATATTCAATTTCTGAAAACAAATAAAATAACTTTCGACTGAAGAATCAATGGTGGCATTACATTTGACCCTAGCTGACTCCTCATCCTTAATCCCAAATATTTACTTTTACTTTATGACACATGTACAAAAAACGTGCACTTCTATACCATCCTCGCATTCCACACACAAGATTTTTAACACACATTTGCATTTTGCTTAAATTTAGCTAACTTCATATAGAAAAAGATACATTTTAATAAGCAAGAACGGATCTATTTGTCCATGATTCAAATGTTCTAGTTTGGATGCAGCCAGGCCATTATCAGGCTGTGGGAGGTTTGTTGTGCTAGGAACAAGAAGTCCCGCCTCTGCGACTATCCTGCTCTGTGATTGGTCAGCAGACTATCAATCCGAGCCGTGGCTTCCTGACAGCCGCTGAGGTCAAGGGGAAAGCAGCATGGCCATGGCTCTATTCCGGGGCTCCCGCACGGCTCTCTTCGGCTGGAACAAGCATGTGGACTGTGCATTCGGTAACGTATCTACCCCCGCCACGCACCACTGCCACGGTCCGCATGTGTCCGCAAACAGCGCCCGATGCTAAAGCTAGCCTGTGTTAGCTTCATTAGGTACACAGTCTGGAACCTAATCGATCCCAGATGCCCCGACACCTGCGGATTTATCTGCGGAAGGAAGTAAACCTGCAAACATACTGTGCAATATAGAGCACCATTAAATCTGGGGTGCCTAACTTTTGTTCATGAATAATACAGATTTTTTTTCTCCAGCACTAAGGTTTGTCAAAGTAAAATATTGGGAACAAAACAGACCACAGACCTTTTCATCTGATTAGATGACATGATATAATTTGTATACTTGTAGAAAAGACTATATTCACATTTCTGTCTGAGATGGCTGAACTAAAGATGTCTTAGACCAAACATACATGAATGTGAATATTAGTGATGAAAGTGTGTGAAATCTGTTTTAGAGGCAGGAACTAGTTACATGGATTGTTTTCTGTGTCTTGTAAGCTAGATACTCTGGCTTTAAATGTATTTTAATGTTTTTCGGTCTGATCACGGCTCATTCGCGTGGCAGTATCATGTGAAAGACTTCATTTTAGGTTGTTTTGTTTTGTGCCTGAAAACATGATATATGTCCCTCTAGGAAGTCATAGTGAAATGATTCCTTCACTCCATACACAGTGGTGATAAACTACTACTGTAGCCACAGATGCCCTAGGACAATCTGACATAAGCAAGGCAACCAGTGTGTATCATCGGCCCCTCTGACCACCACCAACCATTCACACACACCAGACTCATTCTAATGTGGGTGAAGTGTCTTCCCTAAGGACACAAGAGCAGTTTGGCACTTTACAGCCGCAGGCACCCCACTGTTGCACCGGGTGTTACCAGAGGTCTCCTATCACAGAACTAACCAGGCCCTGCCCGGCTTAGCTTCAGAGGTCTGGCTTTCCCATTAACAGGCATACATGTTCAAATGTCACGTGTCATGTGTATGTGTGATTGCATGGTTTTATCGGAATGACATTGTTTACCTTTTTAATGAAAGTTTGAATACAGATGACTTTGATTAGTGAGGGACTGGTGGATTCCAGAAATTACTTTTATTTACCACTTGAACGCTTTACCAATATTGCAATATTGGGATCTGGCTCCAAGATAATCAAGATATAATTATTTATTCGTATTACTTCCACCTTTTAGTAAATACAAATTGTAATATTTAAAGAAAAAGATTTAAACTTTGCGCCAGAAGAACCAAAATTTTTTACTTGTCGGTATATAAGGAATGTGAATGAGGAATGTATCGTTATATTGTTTCACAGGAATCTGTGGGTCACAAAATGCTGTGCTGTAAGCTATAGGCAAGTTCACCATTTAAGCCCAAAGTTCATTCCCTCAGCTGCTGCCCCTGTTTACACTTACTGAAGTAGTATCATGGATATTGCAGAATACAGATTAGGCGTGTTGCTACCTGTGACTTATGAGAATGTCTCCTTGTTTGTGGTGGTACTTGTAAATATATATACAAGCCTCATGATTGCGACCAATTAGGGTTGTTCAGAGAATACAGTTTAGAGCACTGAAGCTAGTACCGATGCTAAATCTAATACTATTAGATACTAATAATATTTGCATAAAAATGATACATTTTCAACTAAATAAAACCCTATTAGCCCCAAGAGAACATTTATACATTATTCCCATGGTATTGAGAATTACACTACAACACTACAACTAATGAAGTTTTAAAGATGTTTTCAGTTCCACCCAAGCTAATATCAGGAATGTCCCTTGCCCGCGAATGTCTAAAGGCTCTGGTTTTACATTAGTTTTTTCCCTAATAATCTGTATCAGTAATATCTGTAAGAAAGACTGCACGGCTCTGCGGCTGCACTACTTTTATATCCTTCCCTACGAATCATACTTTTGTCTAAAATTTACATGTGTGTTTTAAAAGGTAATAGATTACTAAAGTAATCTATAAATGCAGCCCTATATTTTGTATTATATATATATATATATAAATATAATTATTTTTATCTCCTCAGTGGAAACCTGTTTAAGGGCCTAAACAAACATAGTAATAATGCATGATATTTACTGTTTAATGCAGTGTACTGAGGTCTTGGTTTGCACCACAGGGTGTGTGCGGACCATGGCCTCCAAAACTCCTGTGGGCTTCATCGGGGTGGGGAACATGGGAACCCCTATGGCCACCAACCTGCTGAAGAACGGCTACCCGGTCATCTGCACAGACGTGTTCCCCGAGTCCTGTAAGGAGCTGCAGGACATGGGCGCACAGGTAATAGGCCACACAGTATTACACGTTATCACTATTTATTACACGGCTCCTCACAGCAGCAGTAACGTTCCATTGATTTGAATGTAATTTCAAAACGTTCTACCGGTCATTATTTTCTACAACGGACTTCTCAAAACAATAATGACCGCTGCCCATGGCAACGCACTCTCTGCTTGTATTTCAAATGCGTGGATTACTCCGCAAGTAGTTCCGGCCACTCCGGAGCTAGCCACGCTCAATAAACGCAAATACCAATCAATCAACACACTTAAATGTTAATCGGAGAATACTTATACATATACATTATTCACACACGTGTGCGGAGATTTTCAGAATTTACTGCTCTTGTCTTCATGACAAAAATAGTATGTATCTGCGTCAAAAAGCGATCATGAAAACCCGAAAGTAGTTCCAGCCACTCCGGAGCTAGCCACGCTCATTAAACGCGAATGCCAATCATTCAACGCAATTAAATGTTAATCGGAGAATACATTATACATATACATTGTTAATACAAGTGCACGGAAGTTTTCAGAATTTTCCGTTTACGTTTTCATGACAAAAACACTGATGTAATGCGAGAAAAGGCGATCACGAAAAACCCGGAAGTTGATACCAGCACATTTTAGGAACATTTGCAGAGGATCGAATTATGGATTTAGGTTAGGTTTATGTATGGGTCACTCACCGCTGATGTTCAGAATTCTTTGTTCAGTTTTCTTGCAGTTCCAGGGAGTTCTAGTTTGGAAGTTGATAGCCTAACTGTTCCTAGCATAGCCATGGGAAAGTCATAGGGAACTATTTTATTTTCTTTCTTATTTTAAATAAACCTTTGCGCATTCCTAAAAGTGGACTGAAGTTTATGTTGTGTGTTCTGTTGGTATAAAGCCGTATAATAAGCGGGATAACGTATATTATGCAGGTCATTATCGGAAAATAAGTACCTTCAGGGCGGAGGCGGACCGCTTCGCCCTGTCCGTACTTATTTTCCGATAATGACCTGCGTACTATACGTTATCGCTTACATAGTGCACTTCGAATAAGGAACCTGGAGTTATCAAGCGTAATAAATAATTTGTACCATTTCTAGCTAAACGGGTGGTTGTCATCTGGAATCAGTACTTAGGAAAAGCATTATTCTGTTATACAAACATTGTTCAACCCAGGATCTGGGAAAGTGAAGAGTATGACACAACTGAAAAGCCAGTTTGGGTAGAGTGCTGTGTATAACAGCTCAAAGGCCTGTTTAAGGGGATATATTACATTTGACTATTTATGATATCAGTCTGTTGTTTTGGCTGTATCCGCTACTGATGGTCACCTGAATTTTATTTTTTAACTACTCTATTATACAGAATCTTGTCGGTCTGTGTGTAACGACAGTTGTGTTGTGCAGGTGGTAGACACTCCGGCTGACGTGGCAGACAAAGCAGACCGCATCATCACAATGCTGCCCTCCAGTCCCAATGTGATTGACGCGTACATGGGAAACAACGGCATCCTCAAGTAAGCTGCTGCGCTCTCTCATCCTTTCTCCCATAATGAATTCATCCTCATGTATGTCCAGGTAACCACACACACAAATGTTTTCTCAAACAGCAAAACTACAGAGTAAGACACAAGGATTCATTTAAATTTAAGAATCCTAAACAAATATTATGTTGAAAGACTGTTGGTAGAAAGACTTGCTGAAATTTTAAAACTTGCAAACAAATAATAGAATTACATGGACAGAATCAAAATAACAAAATCCTCTGGCTCCAATTGTCTGGTCCCTGTAGGAAGGTGAAGAAAGGCACCCTGCTGATTGACTCGTCAACCATCGACCCGTACGTGTCCAAGGACATGGCAGTGACGGCGGAGAAGATGGGGGCAGTGTTCATGGATGCCCCGGTGTCCGGAGGTAAGCCACACAGCCACTGCGGTGTCACCACAGACACTACGCAACAGCATGGTTAAAATCATGAATGATGATTTTTAGGTCACGGCCCACTTGTGTCTAGAGCGTAATTTTGCATAAACACAGTCATTAGGAACTTGGAATAATCAAAGCCGATACAGCTGTGACAATGAGATGTGCATACTGAGTCGGAGAAATGCAATAACAACAAATGCTCCACTTATGGTTTGTGAACAGATGTCTTCGTGTCACATAGTGGACTCCGACATGAGGCTCAGGCAGTGCAGGCGACCTGCCTGAGCCTCATGTCTTAAGGACAAACCATTTCAGGGTATGGGGTGCCCTCATTTGAATGTGAGACCAACTTGACGCACTTTTAATGGATCTGTCGGGTGGAATGGGCAAGAATTACATCCAACATTTGTAAAGAATCTTGTGGACGGCTAACAAACATTGAATTATGAATAATGATGCTTACTACTTATAGTGCTCGAAGAAGATTCACATGTTCCTGGTGGTCATAAGCCATGTTGCCACAGCTGCCCTGGGTCTGACTGACAGAAGCGTGGCAACCAGCACCAATCTTTAACACACACCAGAGTCGTAGTCACAATTTCCCATTACTGTACTGACCAGGCCCAGCCCTGCTTAGCTTCTGAGATTGGGCAGGCTTTCACATACAGGCGGAGCTACAAGTTTGAGAAACAATTTCATGACAATTCGACAATACTAGCGAGATTAACGGCTCATTAACCAAGCGCGAGGTCTGTACATTAAGGCCAAGGTCTGATATTTCTCTGTACAGACCGAGCAAGCAAGGTTACTTACAGCACCTTACAAAACGTTTAACACCTTGCAACACATTAAGCACTTTACAACACTTTCAGCACCTTACAACACATTCTTCTTACCTCATCTTCATCTTTTTCACTTCACCATCTTCTTCTTCCTCTTCTTCCTCTTCTTCCTCCTCTTCCTCCTTCTTCCCCTTCCTCTTCCGTCTTTCTTCTTCCTTTTTCTTCCTTCTTCCCCTTCCTCTTCCTTCTTCATCTCTAACCCTTCCAACATCTATGCATTCACTCACAATAGCTTCAGCCATTGTACCATTTCTAGTTATTCTTTCACTCCATAGACAGTGATTATAAACAACTACTGTAGCCACAGCTGCCCTGGGGCACACTGGCTACAATGTGGCCCGTGTGCCTCCTCTGCATACATGGATAGATAGAAAGCTTCTTTATTGATCCTGTAGGAGGAATTCAGGTGTGCAGCAGCAGTAGTTAGTCAGCATTGTTTGTTGTACAGTCTGACAGCAGCAGGAAGAAAAGACCTGCGGAACCTCTCCTTCACACATCGAGGATGAGGTCATGGTCCACGTAGATGTTAGTTTGATGTTAGGTCAAGGACCTTCCAGTCCCCCACCTGCTGCATTGTGTCGAGGGAACAGCCCAGGGCATAGCTGGACACATCAGCCATCCATACCAACAAATTAATTCATCATTCTAAAATTATGTATTTAATTAAGTGTAACAGAGTCCACTTGGTTCGGACCATTTTCTCTCCTCTGGTTCAGAGTGAAATTCTGAATTCATGTGTGCCTCCTCTGCATACATACATGTGACCTCATCATGGCTCCTCTCCCTTTATACATGTGACCCCAGCCTCCTCTACATACACACATGTGACCCCAGCCTCCTCTACATACACACATGTGACCCCAGCCTCCTCTACATACACACATGTGACCCCAGCCTCCTCTGCATACATACATGTGACCTCAGCCTCCTCTGCCTATATACATGTGACCTCAGCCTCCTCTGCATACATACATACATGTGACCTCAGCCTCCTCTGCATACATACATGTGACCTCAGCCTCCTCTGCATACATACATGTATGTAGTAGTGTTTATTTCGAATTACATGCGCAATACAAAACAAAACAAAAGAAGAAACATATATATGCACAATTCGAAAAGGAGTAGGTAGAAGTGAAACTTATGCTTCCTACCCCTTGTTACAAACTTTTCTCTTTACAGGAGTTCAAATGATATACAGGCATATTTCTCTCAGATATACAATTTACACTCGTCTCCATGAATAGTAATTTTAAATGCTGATTTCGTACCAATGATGTTCTTAGGTCTTGTTGTCACTTGTCACTTTTTGCCATTTTTACCCAAAGCTGTTTATTTAATGTTAACATGGTTATGTATGTAGACCCTACATAGTGCAGTGCATTAAAAACAGTGGGTAGAATGAGCCAGTCGAGAGAAGGTAATAGCCCCCACTCAACCCGCCCCACTCCCAACCTCCCTGACCAATGGAAATGTAGGAAAATTTGCGTTGTATATTCTTGCTGTGTGGTGCGTTAAAAACGAGGTGTTGAGGCCGCTTGGCAAGAGGGAGCCCGCCAATCCAACCATATCTCGTCTGCTCTGATTTACTTGCATCTGTTTAAGCAGTAATGGCAATCACAACATGACAACTTGTTTTCCTGCACTATAGATCTTGGTCATGTGCTATTCATGGTTAAGAGTTGTCCATTGCATCTAAAACATGTGACCTCAGCCTTCTCTGCATACATACATGTGACCTCAGCCTCCTCTGCATACACACATGTGACCTCAGCCTCCTCTGCATACATACATGTGACCTCAGCCTCCTCTGCATACATACATGTGACCTCAGCCTTCTCTGCATACATACATGTGACCTCAGCCTCCTCTGCATACATACATGTGACCTCAGCCTTCTCTGCATACATACATGTGACCTCAGCCTCCTCTGCATACATACATGTGACCTCAGCCTTCTCTGCATACATACATGTGACCTCAATCTCCTCTGCATACATACATGTGACCTCAGCCTTCTCTGCATACATACATGTGACCCCAGCCTCCTCTGCATACATACATGTGACCTCAGCCTCCTCTGCATACATACATGTGACCTCAGCCTTCTCTGCATACATACATGTGACCTCAGCCTTCTCTGCATACATACATGTGACCTCAGCCTTCTCTGCATACATACATGTGACCTCAGCCTTCTCTGCATACATACATGTGACCCCAGCCTCCTCTGCATACATACATGTGACCTCAGCCTCCTCTGCATACATACATGTGACCTCAGCCTTCTCTGCATACATACATGTGACCTCAGCCTCCTCTGCATACATACATGTGACCTCAGCCTCCTCTGCATACATACATGTGACCTCAGCCTTCTCTGCATACATACATGTGACCTCAGCCTCCTCTGCATACATACATGTGACCTCAGCCTCCTCTGCATGCATACATACATGTGACCCCAGCCTCCTCTGCATACATACATGTGACCTCAGCCTCCTCTGCATACATACATGTGACCCGGCTAAGTGCTGCTTAGTGCCTCAGTGTGGGCCAGAAGGACACTCGTTATGACTGAGTGCTCTGGGACTTTTTACTGCTGCCTCTGACCACAGTCTGGAGACGAGCTGAAGGGTTTGAAGCCTCATTACGATGACGCTGCCCTGACACCGCCAGGACCCCTCCTCTCTCTAATGGTCCGAGCCGCGCCGTGCCGGACAAGCCCACGTCAGGCCGTTTCATGTTGATGGAGCCGTAATGGCGGCCGCCCCCCTGCCAGCGTCTTTCATGTCAGATAAAGAGCCATAAAAGAGCAGGCCTCACAGCCCAGCGGAGGAGAGCAGACCTGATAAGAGACGAACAAGACGAGACAGCGGCTGTAAAAGTGTCCGTCACCGCGCCTCGTTCTCCATAAAGTGGCCTGAAGCCTGAGCATGATGGATCTTTAGTGGCTTCACACCAGTCTAGAGCTGCTCCGAGTTCTCTGCTTTTTGTGGACTAATTGCTTAACCCTTAATAGACCACTGCTGATAAGTTCATTCTAATTCTAATCATTTCAACATAAATTTAAGCTGGGGTCCCTAACTTTCATTTCATTAACAATTTCACTATAACTATAACTACTCCATGTCACTAGTTCCTCGTTCTCAGTACAGCAGATCTATCTATATACATTTTTGGCCTCTGTCACATCTTTAGATCAGCTTTTCCAGACTAAAAAGTGAAAAGAAGAGCACCCCCATCAGTTCTCAGCCCATAGCTTCAAATAGTGACTCTGGGATCTTTCTTACAAGCATTAAACAAGTTTTCTAATGAGCTTAAGACAGCGTGTAGTTCATAACATTGTATTCTTATAAGACTCTCTCAATTGAGACAAACAACCATTAATCCTGAAATGTTGCTTTGCTGATAATATTCTGAATCCAGTACTTTTAGTCGAACAGTTAATACATACTATTCATTAGCCTGGTCGTACCACACCATAGTACAAATGACATTTTGTACTAAGGTCTGGAGGTGCTCCATTGAGCTCTGTTTACAGGTGGGAGAGGTTAACTCCTTTTGCAGATTGAAACGATTGGATCTGAGTTTACTGTGACGTATGTAGTGTTGGGCACGTTACTTTGAAAAAGTAATTAGTTATAGTTACTAGTTACTTTTCCCAAAAAGTAATTGAGTTACTAACGGAGTTACTCCACTATAAAAGTAACTATTGCGTTACTTTTTTGTTTTGTTCTGGAACATAATGTGCACTCGAGGTGCTCATGTTGACCTTTAACTATGAAATAGTGCTGATATTTCCATCTAGAAAAGGCTGTTTTGCTGCTGAAGTCCTGTTCACTCTTCATCTCTCTCTGTGCTGTAAGCACTAAACACCAACACCCGCCACTGTGAATGTGGAAACACCGGTGAAGCACTGACTTCAGCCCAATCAGATGAACATATATATCATATAAATCAACTGGACAGTTTGTTTGGCTACAGCAGAATATGTTTCATGCATTGTTTGTTCAAACAAAACACAAAACTATGAGTTATGGGTCTTACTTTATAAATGACCTGCACAGGCCACTTCGGTTCAGACCAGTTCCGTGTTTAAGTCCAGATAATAGTTTGAGCGTAGATATGTAATCCTCCATTTGGAAATGAGTCCAATGAGTTTTAAAAAGTAAAACAAAACGCGTGTGTCCTCCATAAACTCCTCTGTTTTGCTGCAGCCGGCTGCATCCAATTTCTAAAATCAACCGTCTTACACTTCACCTCTCATCATTCCTATAGTCATTGAAAAATTACCCTAAATGCATTTTAAATTATCTTAAAATGTGTTATATGTATGTTAGCCAAACCTGTTGCTGCCCTTAGCAGATAAACCAGGAAGAGAAAGGAGCTTATCGATGGAATTGTATGCAGCCGACTTCTGCGCTCACATGCGCTCCTCTGAGGCTGGCCTCACGGTGATACAAGCCGTGGTTGAGCGCAATTAAGACCAATATTTGTTTCAAAAACATAATTTATGACCATCCTCTCAACTGTAGACATTGTAAAGGAAATATGTTTTACACCAGCCAATAATTGCTGAGAGGTTTTCTCATCCTCCCTTCTCTCATGACAACACGCGCACGAGTCCCATCACGAAGTAAAAAGAGAAGTTTGTTGTGCGTCTTGAGTAACGCGCAGTAACGGGATGTTAATGATAACGGCGTTATAGTTACAGTCAAAGTAACTAGTTAGATTACTCGTTACTGAAAAAAGTAACGGCGTTATTCCCATCCCTGGACGTATGCAATGTGCCCGAGTCTGTTGTTAGCATTTAGCATTTAGCCCAGCCATCTCCTTTGCCACTAACGGAGCCCGTGGGGAGTAGCGCCACAATTTTTCCAGTGATTACATTTGCTAAACATTCCTCTTGCTCCGGCTTCAGTTTCTTGATAAAACCAGACTGGATTACTTAACTATTGCATTTTTCGCAATTGCCAAACCACAGCCTTCCCGTTCAAGGCAAACTCTTGACGTCACCCACAACTAACTACAACACCTGCCTTCCGCACTCTCTGAATGGTCGGTTGAAATTCAACCGATTGTAATCGCTAGCATAGGGACCAGACCCAGACGTTACATGCAGTGAAATGATTGAACGGAGTGTACGGATGGCTAAGGCCAGGCTAACTATTCATAGGCCTTCATGGGTTTTCACTCAGTTTTGTTCATCTCGGATGCCAGCCAGTTTTCTACACAACAGACATTGTACCATGTTTAAAAAAGCTATAGTGTCATGGACCAACATGAATCAAATAATGCCTTATATCTGTTCTTTAAAGTCAAGACATCTATTGGAATCAGCTCAAGTTGAAGCACTAATGTCTCCTCAAACGGTTGAAAGCCAGTCAGCAGTAGAACATGTGACTGTGTTTGGAGATCACAGGCTACTGCTCCTCTTTGCACACATACTGTACAGACATGAGCTTTTTACACCACTGCCCACATGTGCCACCATCCTCCGAGGGACACAGCACCCAACACAGGGCCACATACTATCCATCATCATCCTCATTAAAAGACATATCATATAAGATTTTCTTTATTTTGAGTGTGTAACCATATTACAACAATGTGTTTTGACTCCATCCATGCTAATATCTGCACCAATGGGTCCCTCCTCCTGCCCATTCTGTCCAAATGCTCATTATTCAAACCCCCCATTTGGGCAGATCTTCAGACTATGACGTCATAACGGAGCATTCAACTGGACTCCGTTCACTTCAGAGGCAAATGCAACAGTCCTCATATGTCGCTGAACTGCAGAAGAATAATTTAACTGATTTCACTAGTGGACATGTGTTCACTTGTTTGGTGGTTTCACATCTCCCCAAATGAAGTAAAGCAGTGAAGCAGAATTGGTCCCATTAAAGTGAACTCCAGACTGACGCCATGTTGAGTTCAAATCTATATCATGTGGTATGTAAATTCTACCTGTATTGTTGGCCCTTTCTCGTTAACCTTTTCTACGTTTATCCAGGGATTTACATTTGAATGGTATTTCTTTCATATTATTAAACATGACATTCCAAAGGTATTTTTTTCCAGACCTTGTTTAAGCCTTCTTAAAGCTGCACTAACTGACTTTGGGACTTTGAAGCCATGGACTCGCTGGCCTCGCTCTTTCTGCTCCCCTCCCCGCACCCACGAAGCTATCTCCCCCCACACACACTCACTGTTGGGACGGAGCTATCGTCTCCCAATATGGATAATACATGGATTTGCATGTGGATGGCGTGACCATAGAACGATAGAACCGGGAAGCACGGAGGAACGGAACTTTCTTTTGGATGGCTGTCTCGCTGTGTAAGCAGTAACCGGTGACGAAGACGAGAAAGTTTCAGGTTAGCTCCGCCGCTTGTTGTGCTAACTCAGCTGTCTATGCTAACAGGGACCTGTAGATTTCTCACGAAAGTGGGGGCCAGTGGTCCGCTGTGATTGGTCACAATCTGTGACCCGAAACACATTCTCTTCCTTGTTTCATCAAAACTCGATCTAAAATATATTGTCACGCCAGCACAAACCTGCGCTACTTTTTCTTCAAAAGGACGTATATCCCAATGCACTACATGAACATGGATAGCACTTTCGTAATGAATACATAAATAAAGTCAGTTAGTGCAGCTTTAAAGCTGCACTAACTGACTTTGGGATTTTGAAGCCGCGGACTCGCTGGCCTCGCTCTTTCTGCTCCCCTCCCCGCACCCACGAAGCTATCGCCCCCCACACACACACAGTGTTGAGACGGAGCTAGCCTCTCCCAATATGGATAATACATGGACATGGATTTTCACGTGGATGGCGTGACCATAGAACGATAGAACCGGGAAGCGCGGAGGAACGAGACTTTCTTTTGGATGGCTGTTTCGCTGTGTAAGCAGTACCCAGTGACGAAGACGAGAAAGTTTCAGGTTAGCTCCGCCGCTTGTTGTGCTAACTCAGCTGTCTGTGCTAACGGACCTGGAGATTTCTCACGAAAGTGGGGGCTAGTGGTGCGCTGTGATTGGTCACAATCTGCGACCCGAAACACATTCTCTTCCTTGTTTCATCAAAACTCGATCGAAAATATAATGTCACGCCAGCACAAATCTGCGCTACTTTTTCTTCAAAAGGACGTATATCCCAATGCACTACATGGACATGGATAGCATTTTCGTAATTAATACGAAAATAAAGTCAGTTAGTGCAGCTTTAATATATTTCCTGCATGCTAGCATAACACAATATCAAATGCAGATTCAGTTTCATTTTATTTACCATTTGCAGTAAAACCACATTGGAATGAATCCGCAATCCCCTGTGTGCACAAGAAAAGTACATAAATCAAAAAAAAGTTAAAAGTACAGAAATAAAACAAACAAAACGGGAAACAATTGTCACTGTGATATTGATCAACTAAAACCGTTTCAGTTCAAGTGCAAGCTCATTTAAAGTGGCTTGTTTAATCTGGTATTAACTTGTGGAAAGAAGTTGTTGGCAAAACGAGTCCTGCATCTCAGCGATCTATATCTACTTCCAGAGGGAAGAAGCTGGAACATGGCTTTTCCAGGGGCCAGAAGAGTCATGGATTAGCTCACAGTCCTCTTTGCAGAGCGGAGCACCTTGTTTAGAGCTCTTCTTTCTTTGGCTCTGTGATGTTACCAAACCACACAGTTGCAGAAGCAACAATTGAAAGTTTTTCAATGGTGCAGCGATAAAAGTAAAGTGAAGCACAATCCTGAGTGTGCAATGTAAAAGTCACACACCAGAGCTCTGGCTGCGGTGCCCTGACTCGGCGCCATCTTGCGCAGCGGATCCCTCACCTATCCTTTTTATCTGCTGTAAATCAGCCTAAATGAAATAGTTTTGTCTGGCTGGTCTCTGGTCCGGTTTCGTCTTTGCTGTAGAAACAGAAAGTTAATGGAACCTGGGAGGCCTGGAGTCAGAGGCCAAAGGAGATGGCCATCCGTGTTTACCCTGGATTAACCTGTGGAAGACTCTCGTAAACGCACTTCCTTCTCCCTGCACCCACTGTTTACTGTCCTCAGAGCAAACAAGTCCAGGAGCTCCAGCCATTTTAGGATTCTACACTGAAGTACATAGAAGTTCCATATCCTTTCAGAAGATGTGTGAACTATAGTGCCACAGTACTTATCAAACAAAAGATCAGCGGACACTTTACCGTGCTCCAAACATGGGGAAAATCCTTTGTGCTTGTCATGTCATTTTCTAATGAATCCTAATTTTTTGATTTCACAGAAGAAGAGATTATTTAAGACAAGACCTGTTTCTTCCATATGTAAATGATAAAAATGCAATCAACAATCCAACTCCATATAATGCATTTAACAAGCCCTGTTCAACCACTTAATTACCTTCAATTTAAATTATTCAATACAATCTGTTTTTGTACAGCCCTAAATCACTACAGTAGTTTTCTCTGAAGACTTTACTAAGATGTTGATTTGCTAAGCACAGATCAGAGAATCAAACGGTTAATTACCTGTTTTAGTTGTTGCACCATGCAGTTTGATAAGCGCAAAAGGTTTGTCTCAAGGTTTTGACTCAAACTGTCAAAACTGCATTTTCAAACACACACAGCAGGCCCTCCATGTGGCCGTGCTGCCAGGAGAGGGCGCTCTGCTGTCACTGTCACTGGTGCTGAGTGGGGGACAGCTGCAGGCCCTCTGCTCACCACTCCAATCTAGTGATCATGGATTTGATCATTATTGTATTATTCTTTAATTGAAAGCTCATCCCTTTTATAATAATGGGTTCACTCCTAAAACATAAAGCGCTTTGGGTGACCTTGGTCTATGAAATATGCTATATAAATAAAGATTACTTACTTTCATACTTTCAGGGTATGTAAACGATTGAATTTTCAACGCAAAAGATTCGACCCTTTGTTTCTCTTCGAAATAAGCTTTTAGTATTTATAAGCATTGATTCTTACTGGATTAGTCTAAAATTGATGATGGCAGTTTCCCCAGATTCAGATTCAGATTCATTTATTTGCCATTTGCAGTAAAACCATATTGGAAAAACTGTGCAAGACTACCCCGGTGTGCACCAATCATGCAGATATTCTGCATGATTGCGTTGAGGCAAGGCACGTTTATTTGTATGGCACAGTTCATACACAGGACAACTCAAGGTGCTTAACAAAACAAGATAAAAATAATTGTTTCAGGCTATGCCAGTTTTTCTCTCCACCTCAACTTTTCAGCTGTTTTTGTAGTTTTTCCTCTTTTAGTTTATTCTCTCAACATTGCTTAAATTAGAACAATTCACACATGTTTGAGTCATTACTCTCCTGAAACATTGCTTCCACTGACCATGCAACACACTTTACACAACATGCATACTTTATTATACAATTAATAAACACAAAGGCCTACATATACCTACTAATGGAACTATAGCTCATTACAAACCAGTATGTAGATCTAGATGGATAGATAGATGGCACGTTACCTTTACCATCTCACATAACATTTAAATAAATAAATAATGAAGCATCTCCCTATTGCTCATGCAAAAATGTGACTATTTGATAGTATTGCGAGATTTGGGCCACAGCAAGTATTGTGATCCGATTCCGCCGTATATTGCGATAAATGTCCCTCATTATAGTCATAGGCATTACAAAAACTGCAAAAATAAGACTCAACTCAAATGTCACATTATGGTCTGTACATTAATTGAAGCAAACACTTAGGAGGGTAGTGCAAAAACATTACCCATGAACATTCGGGACAGAGGAGCTTATTACAGACAAGACATCATTATTCTCTGAATAGAGGACTCTCACATGAATGCTGAGCTCCCAGAAAATCACTTACATTATTCTAATACTACAGACTAGACACAACAAGCAGACATCAAAGAGGAACAGAAACCTCAGATTGAAATGACCACAGTAAAATAAGAGAAAACGTGAAAGTGAAACAGATATTTATTTTCTTACAATACTTGGCTCTACTCAATTGATTTATAATTACAAGCGCAAAATATCACAATTGTTTTATGAATCTTACATATAATTAAAGACAAGCGGTGGGAAAAAGTAATCGATTTTATTTGACTTTTGATTTTGATATACATATTTTTTTGACAGGAAACACAGGTTCCCACTGTCCCAGCCACTCGAAGTCTATCTGCAACAGTTCCTATTTAATTTCCAGTGTCCATTTCCTGCATTTGCTGGCTCTATAATTAGTTTCCCGTTGATTGAAATGTGTGTTTACGTGTTTGTAGCAGTGGCGTGCTCGAACACCAGTTTGTGTTGGGTCCGTGCGTCACTCCGGGTTTGGCACTTCTCTGTCAGACCGCCGCTGCCCACTCATCATCGCCTTTAAAAAGCAACATGCCATTCTGCAGAAGGACACATTCTGTAAAATCCTTTTTTTCTAGTCACGTTACAACAGTGTTTCTCATCAAAAACAGACCAATGGCATCAAAACTTGATGTACATTTTTAGAGCAACAAAAAAGACAGAAACTCTAAATTTGGTTTGATCTGCATGTGAAAGTCTGGTCCCATCAGAAGCTAAGCGGGCAATGCATGGTTAGTACTGTGATGGGAGTACTCTGGGAACAACAGGTGCCACAGTGGGGTAGCGGCTGTAAACTGTAAATTAAAATATTCTCAAGATCATTTTCAAGAGCCTATTGGTTTTTTAAAGAAGCTATACCTGTTTCTGCAAGGTTTGAATGTTTAGCACCGCCCCTCAACTCGCTCAATGGCTTCTTATTTCCCCTACGCTCTCATCCCACAGAGCCATCTAGTTTTATTTGCAATCTGATACATACAGTACCTTGCAAAAGTATGTCACAGGTTTAAAAGTGTCTGTTGAGGGGGTGTGATCATAAAAAGGGAAACTGGATAAAAAGGGGATAAAATTTAATAAAATATTTACAAAAGGGATCCATAAAAGATGATTAAAAGCCCAGAGTCCGTCCCCACTGTCCTCCGCTCTTCTCACCTGGGACCGGGCCGCAGTTCCGCCAGCCACTAGCCAACCACGGGTCGGCACCGGGCACCCGTGGGGGAGAGCCGGCACATCCCGGTCGTCGTTGGGCCTAGCCCGGGCGCGCACGCGCCTTCATGTGCTGTCAATGCGCGCCCCCCTTACCGGTGCCGCTCCCCCCGCTGGCCTCAGTGCACCGTGGTCTCTGGCTGGCGGTGCTCGTCCTCGTCCTTGGCCCGGTCCCGCGTCCTCCTCCTCTGGTCCTCCGTGTTCTCTCTCTCTCTCTGTCCTGTGCTCTTTTTTGTCCTGCAGTGCCCGCCCCCAATTAAAAGGTCTTAATTAAAAGCAGGTGTGGGTGATTAGGGGAAGTGTCCAAGGAACTGTGATTAAAATCCATGCATTAAAAATATAAAAACACATCACACAAATAAAAGCAGTTAAAAGTCCTTGTTAAAAGTTCACTTTCCCACAAGTATTCGGCCCCCTTGAACCTTTCAACATTTCGCCACATTTCAGGCTTCAAACATAAAGATATAACATTTTATTTTTTTGTCATGAATCAACAAGTGGGACACAATCGTGAAGTGGAACGAAATTTATTGGATAATTTAAACCTTTTTTTAACAAATAAAAAACTGAAAAGTGGGGCGTGCAATATTTTTCGGCCCCTTTAACTTTCAGTGCAGCAAACTCACTCCAGAAGTTCAGTGAGGATCTTTGAATGATCCAATGTTGTCCTAAATGACTGATGATGATAAATAGAATGCACCTGTGTGTAATCAAGTCTCCGTATAAATGCACCTGCTCTTTGATAGTCTCAGGGCTCTGTTTAAAGCGCAGAGAGAACCATGAAGACAAAGGAACACACCAGGCAGGTCCGAGATACTGTTGTGGAGAAGTTTAAAGCCGGATTTGGATACAAAAAGATTTCCCAAGCTTTAAACATCTCAAGGAGCATTGTGCAAGCAATTATATTGAAATGGAAGGAGTTTCAGAACACTGCAAATCTACCAAGACCTGGCCGTCCCTCCAAATTTTCATCTCAAACAAGGAGAAGACTGATCAGAGATGCAGCCAAGAGGCCCATGATCACTCTGGATGAACTGCAGATAACTACAGCTGAGGTGGGAGAGTCTGTCCATAGGACAACAATCAGTCGTGCACTGCACAAATCTGGCCTTTTATGGAAGAGTGGCAAGAAGAAAGCCATTTCTCAAAGATATCCATAAAAAGTCTCGTTTAAAGTTTGCCACAAGCCACCTGGGAGACACACCAAACATGTGGAAGAAGGTGCTCTGGTCAGATGAAACCAAAATCGAACTTTTTGGCCACAATGTAAAACGATATGTTTGGCGTAAAAGCAACACAGCTCATCACCCTGAACACACCATCCCCACTGTCAAACATGGTGGTGGCAGCATCATGGTTTGGGCCTGCTTTTCTTCAGCAGGGACAGGGAAGATGGCTAAAATTTATGGGAAGACGGATGGAGCCAAATACAGGACCATTCTGGAAGAAAACCTGTTGGAGTCTGCAAAAGACCTGAGACTGGGACAGAGATTTATCTTCCAACAGGACAATGATCCAAAACATAAAGCCAAATCTACAATGGAATGGTTCACAAATAGACGTATCCAGGTGTTAGAATGGCCAAGTCAAAGTCCAGACCTGAATCCAATCGAGAATCTGTGGAAAGAGCTGAAGACTGCTGTTCACAAACGCTCTCCATCCAACCTCACTGAGCTCGAGCTGTTTTGCAAGGAAGAATGGGCAAGAAATTCCAGTCTCTTGATGTGCAAAACTGATAGAGACATACCCCAAGCGACTTGCAGCAAAAGGTGGCGCTACAAAGTATTATCGCAAGGGGGCCGAATAATATTGCACGCCCCACTTTTCAGTTTTTTATTTGTTAAAAAAGTTTAAATTATCCAATAAATGTTGTTCCACTTCACGATTGTGTCCCACTTGTTGTTGATTCATGACAAACAATGTAATTTTTATATCTTTATGTTTGAAGCCTGAAATGTGGCGAAATGTTGAAAGGTTCAAGGGGGCCGAATACTTTAGCAAGGCACTGTATGCCAAATAATCATGAGCTCAAATCTGTGTAAGCTTTGCAACAAACACTTATGAAATGTTACAAAATCAAATCAATGCTAACTAAATATAAACAAATGATTACCTCAAGTTACAAATACTTAATAATAATTATTATAAACAGTTTTCTCACAGTCAGCATAAGTAACTCTCCCAAATTGATTATGAAAAACAACAAAACGCTCTAACCGATCATTTTGTCAACGCAATCGCTGTAATTCAGGATGTGTAAAATATAACATTACTCCTCAATTACAACAATCTTACAGCTCCTGTCACTACTTCCTGTCTTGCAGAGATCTAGCTGTGAGTTATCCGAGCTCAATAAACAAAAATCAAATCAAACAACACATTTAAATATTAATCGTGAAAACATTATACATATACATTCATTAACACATGCATAATTATCTTTAACGTTTTCATTACAAAAATACAGTTTTTAAATGTTACAAAAGCGATCACTATAACCCTGAAGTTACCATTAACATGAAACTAACATTTTAGGAACACTTTGATAGAGGAATCTGATTATGATTTGCTTCCTTATAAATTGGTAAATCACGCAGATTTTCAGAATTCTTTTTCATTTTCATGTAGTTCGAAGTTTTTGATACTAGCTAGCTTAGCTGTTTACCTCCTAACACTTCACGGCTAGGCATCCTTTGGAACTAACTTTTATTTGCAGTCATTATTAAGGCTGTCTAATAGTATGTTCGAATATTTATATTTAATTTTGCATTAATTCAATTTCGAAGTCAAAGGCCCTAGTGTTTTACCATGGCTGTATAGGCTAAGGACGCGGTACCTGTTCACCCCTCTTCCTGTTAATGTGAGAGAGACGGGCGTCACGCAAAGCCTCTACTCATCACTTATACAGCCAAATTAAACACAATCTGAATCAATGAGCACAAGTTTTCATTAAATTACTGATTATAACTTGTATGTATTAATAAGCATTTTATTAACTCATATAAAAAATGGGTAATAACTTAGTAAGAAATGTTTGCCCTTTCCTTTGGATTGTCTATGCCAACTTTGGTTAGGTTAACAGAGGATCATGAGATGCCGGGCAAGTCCACTAAAGGCAGAAAACGTCTCTTAGAGGACAATGTGAATTGAAATACTAGTATAATGAACGTGCGCGACATGTCAGAGCAGTAAACTCATTGGTCACATGTAAACCGTGATCAGCTAATACTCCCCGTAGTCAGCACATTGTAACTATACATGTGGGTGTGGAATGGGAGAAATTGAGTATATTGTTTTTTTTCATAAAAGATTGTTAGTAAGTGGAGGCAGTTGTCTACAATAATTATAATTATAAGTGATAAACTTTACAACCACGAAGTGTTACAAACATTATTTTATTGTGCAGCTCTTTGGAAAACTGTGTTTTATGAAATGGTGCTATATTATAAAAGTGGATTGGATTAGACCATTCCCAGTTTATAATAATTGTAACAATTTCTCTATTAAGAAGGTGTAATATACCCAGGTCATGTTTTAGAGGGCCTAGATAACCATGAACACAAGTACTGCTGCAGATTTACTGTAATGAACCCAGACTCGCACTCTTGGTCTCGACCGAACATGCTGAGTGTGAATAGTAACACCGCAGCATCGCTATGCACTCTCTGCACTGGTAGTTGTGCATCCGAGCACCAGATCATAACTAAACGCCATGACTTAAGCGTTAATTAAAACCCAGGATGCTCATCGTTGTGTCCTGTACACCCCATGTACGCCACCTGCCACATCGCTAACTTGCCGGTGCTTTTATATAAATAAATTAAATGAACATCATAAAGTTGTAATTAATCATCACCCTGCATGACACACTGGTCTTGGAAAATGTGCTCTGGGCGATTTGAAATCCCTGCCCGTAGAACAGTAAGTCCCTTACTGCCCTACAGCTGCTACCACAGTCTCCACATTGAGATGCAACCCCCACCAACATCGCCACCTAAATTACAAACATGCAAAATCTTGTTGAAAATCACAGACTATCTACGGAATCAATTTATTCCAAAATTTAATGTCACAAACAAACCCAAAACAATTACACCTCGTGGTGTGAAACAAAAAAGGACGTACACAAACCCATTTTACATACCAGAATGCATTCAATCCAGCTTGAAATCCATTTTTTTTAATCCGGGTGTCCGCACCCAGGTCAAGTCCTGATAAACTAAAGTGGCCCAGCAGGTCAAAAAAGAATAAGAGTACTACCCCAGCACATAGGACTGATATCCCCTCACCAACCTGTCCGTAACATATGGGAATATGGAATTTTTAGTGGTCTTGTATGTAGTCCACATGACAGCTTAGCATTCACACCTCTGAGCACCTTGAGGGTATACTCTTTAACACTGATGGTATCTGGTGAAATCCCAGTCCACCTTGATTATCAAGATAAAACAGAATGAGACATATGATGCATGTTAGTGTAATCTTGTCCTTGTCCAAATGTCCTGCATTTTGACCCCTCCATCACACAGACCCTAAAAGGGAAACCTGCAGAGCTCATGGTTACTTCAGTACCATATGTGTGTGCTGCTCATGAGTGGAGAGGGAGCGACGTAGTAGACGTCTGTTCACAACATATATCCGTGTGAATCACTGAAATATGAGATGAGTACCATAAACCCAAAGGCAGGCCATGTAATAAAATTTTTTAGAATTTATAACGTATAATACGTTAATAATCTATCAATGCATTATTTTTAAAATCCATGAAAGGGCCGTAGAATATTTGGGTTTCCTTTTTATACATTTGTGGCATGCCTCCACATTGGGGTTTGGTTCAAGTATATTTAACACAATTTCTCATTTAATACGGCAGAATTAGTAAGTGCCATGAGTCCATCAAACCTCTACTCTTAGTATGAGTATATGTTTGTAAGTTTTAAAAATGCTGCTTTAATATTCAGACATGTGTGCTGCCTGTACGGTGTAATGCGCCGGGTGCTTAGGGATCATTAAGAAGCTGCGTGCTCTGGATGAGCCTCTTCAGACCTGGGGACGCATCGATCGTCCACATGCCGCTTCTTCACCCTCTGTCACTGCAGTGAGCGGGCCCTCCCCATGGAGCACACCACTTACCCATGATGATGATGCTACTGATGAGGGGGAGCTGAGACGACCACTGCAGGATTCCTCTTCCAATACCAGGGAAAGAATGGTTGTTAAAGTGAAGAGACACGTAAATGTTTTAATACATGGTTATGAAGACCACTTTCTTTCATTGACACTTATTTTGCTAAATCTCTAAGTCAACATTTTTGAGATTTCAGCCATTACATATTCAATTTGATATGGTCCTGATCTGGCCCTTCTAACAAACTGTTTGAACAGATGATTTTGTCCCAACTGTGTAGCCCTGGGTTAGACCTTGTGGGGACTCTGACGCTGCCCCTGTGATCTAGCCCTTAATGAAGCGGAAGATAATAGATTACCAACCAAGCCCAGGAGACAGAACTATCAGGATTTGGGAATATTTCTTTGAAGAGCACCATCCTCTAATCTGGAGCTGGTATTCTGAGGATTTGAGTGGCTCGTGTTCCCAGGGCTGTGCTGGGATAACTCCAGGCCAGAGCAGTTGTGTTTGTGCTTTTGGCTGGTGCTCGGCTCCAGCTGCAGCTCTGGTTCTGTTACAGACAAATGTGCTGCGGTGTAATTATGAGAGCACACCACATGAGGCAGCGCTGGCTGTAAACATACTGACCCCAAACGCCCCATTCTCTCAGGTCTCAGTGTGGAGACTGACCTGAGCATTCATAAATACTAACATACTAATGACCTGAGGATATCTACAAACATACTAAGTAATGACCTTATGTATTTGTATAATGAATCTATAGGAGGATCTTTGTTTACACCCGCGTGCGCATGCGCCCCTCGCTGTGTGGCAAGAAGACAGAGCAGCCCATACTGAAGCATGGATGCAACGACTACTCTTAAAAGTTTCAGTGGGCGAATAGCACTGTAAATAAGCACTTTAAGGCAAGAAGATCAGAGGGGATATAAAGACAAGCTAAAAATAAGTATATGAGACCGAACTGAACAAATTCAAAGCCCAGATGAGACCTGGGATGACGAGAGAAACATTGGTCAGACTCACCTCTGTCTTGGCACTGATCTGCTGGGACTGGGACTTGGAGACATTTATTCTTACTTCATAGAAAACCCGGGACCCGTGGTGAAAATCCATTTCTCGCGTTTTTCAAGTGGCCCGGCATTTTGCCGTTGCGGTAAAGCACATTAAAAGCGGGTTGCCCCTGTTTGCTGTTACATACGGTAAAGGTTGAACAGGAAGCAGTGGGGATGAGCAACCAAAATGCAATGTTTAAAATTAATCATCTTTCATGAATGAATGAATGAATGAGTGAACAAGTGCGCAGTGAAAGAAGTTGCAAAACTTAAATTTCTTTATGAATTTTTATCCCCTCATTCCCCAGGCTTCCCGTTTTATGTTTACCATAGGTAACAGTATAAAAGGGCAACCACTTTACCGCGGCCGTTTTTTGCTGATCTTTTCCAAAATAATTAGAAAAAAAAACTTAATCTGTCTCAAGCGGGCCGTACAACCGACCACACAACAAGAACGGACCATTTGATTTAGTAAAACCTCTCTCCAAACGTCTAAAAATAGCTACTTCTCTAGAATCCAGGTAGCTTTCTATGCTGTAGCGCCACAGTCACGTGACTGGAGTGGAAAAACTGTAAACGACGTCACTCCAAGATCCTCCTATACATTATACAGATACAGGTGAAGCAGACATGGAGTAATATAGTCAGGGTCAGGCTACATTTGGAGGCAGTTTGAGCAGTAAATGTGTCTCCAGAGCTGACAGAGACCATGTGGAGGGTCAGGACAGCAGACCAGTGGAGCACCTCAAAAAAGCCACAGAAAAGTGGACTATTGCTAAAATTATCACTGAGTCCACACCAGGAGCCAGCAGCAAAGTCCAGATATGGTCACAGCGCACGCCGGACTAAACAGACGCTCTGTAGATGTAACCACACAAAAACACACAAACGCGTGCATAAACGCACATACATGCACGCCCAAATACACAAAGACACACAGCAGTATTCTGTTGCACTTATACTATAAGTATAAGTATTCACTTTGATTTATTGTCATGTATAGTGTTTATCATTGTAATTTTGTTATTCTTTGATTTACTCTTATTGACATAAATATAGTGCCACCTAATGGATGAATACTGGCCATTCTATCTGGCATAGTTTGTCATGGGCTCTACTTTCAATATGTACATTTAGACATTTTTTGGATGAGTACATTTTGAAATTTTTGAGCAACACTTTGTGGATGTGTGTGTGCCATAAAACGTATTATTTTACATTAAAAACACTTTCTCAAAACGTGATGCTGTTTTCTAACATGTAAGATCCTGGACATGTTTGAGGAGATGCTAAAGTTAAACTAAATAGTTTTACAATCACTTTTCTGCAGTTCGTCTGTTTTCACAAAAACCTCATTTTCAAATTTTTTTGTCTAAGACTGGTGCTTTTTGTCACACTCTCCTCTTTTCAACTGGAGATCACAGGAGAACGAAACAAACTAAGAACAAACTTCTTTTTGCTGCTGAAAGTAGACAGTCCTGTCTTTCAGACTCTGGTTTCATATTTTTCATAGCACACAATATTCTGTGAGTCTTAAAAATCAGTGAAGTCATCAAAAAATGGCTGGCAGTCAATGAGAACCTCTTTTTCGTGTACAAAAATTACATACAAATACAGATGATAAAACAGTCACATACAGATGATAAAATAGTCACATACAGATTATACAACAGTAACACACAATTTCATAAAATTACGGATTATAAAAAGTTACATTTCACTGAAGATGTCTCAATCTGGATCTAAAAGCATTCAAGGAAATAAGATCAGATCATTTCTAGTCTTTTTGCAACACGTTCCATGTAGAAGGAGCAGTTTTTTGTTCCCAGTTCTGTGCAAAAGGAACAGAGAGCAACAAACGATCATTTGATCCAAACCATGAGAACATGTCTCTGAGTAAACGACAGATGTAAGAGGGCAGCAGAGCAAGCCTTAGAAACTAAAGTGCACCAGTGTCCAAACCTTCTGTGGACAAAGATCCCACTCCAGAATCACTCACAGTGAGGCTTTGCAGTTCGCAATGAATGAAACATTTAAAACATTTTTTTTTCCTATATTTAAGCGCAGTCTTACTGTTGAAACTGTGTAAAATATTACATTAAATATACTTCTTTAGGAATGAAACCTCTGCCTTGTTATTGATGAATACTTCGGCTTACTACGCTACTGTGTGGTGTGGTCATTTGTGGTGGTACTTGGAGAGGCAAGTATTTTCTGAGGGGGTACTTGGTGTGAAAAGTTTGAGAACCACTGTTTTATACTATATACTATATCGTTTCTCTCTAATGAATTATGTTTTTGTTTTTCACCTACTATACTATCCTTGATTACTATGTATATTCTTAATTTACTCAATACGGTCTGATATTTAAATGTTGTTTATAAGAAGTACTCGCAGAAAGCCCCATCCTTAGGCCTGTCGCGATAGTCAATAAATCAATTAATCGCACGATAAATAAAATTTGCTCAATAACTTTTCTGGCCGCGATAAATCCCATTTGCAGCTTGTTTGTTTCCCCCGTCTCTCTCTCCCCCGTCTCTCTCGGGTCAGAGAGCCGCAAAGTGGTCACGGGAACATTAGCGGTCTAGCAAGCAGACGGAAATTACTCAAAAATACAAAATACAGCCAAAACAGGACCTAAACCAGGACTTAACCAGGATTGACAATGGGGGACACAGTAGTTGTGAACATATGCCGGCAGCTGAGTTCTCATTCAGGCTTGATTAGTGACTATACTAGCGCAGCTAGCGTTAGCGTGTTCGCCGATGCAGAAGTACCGTACCATACCAATAAAATAAACTTATGGCGCACCTCCGTGAACACATACTGCTGTTATATAAAGTCTCTAGAAGGTCTCTGAACACAGAGATGCTGCAGACTTGCATTCTTGGAGTAGAACTTTACACAAAAAACCCGCTAGCTTAGCTGTTAGCATCAAAGCCCGCCCCGCTACTTCCGGTGGGCACTACCGCAGCAGGACTTCTGTACGCCCCATTGGTAAACCCACATGTCAGTCACTTGTCATTCGCCTGGTGTGTGGGGAGGTGGGACTACTCCTGAGAGATCCTGTCTTAAGCCACACAAAGTCAACATGTTGGTATTTCTTTCTCGTAATCTGCCATAAAGTCTGAGAAATTATTGACATTTGAGGCATCTGTTTCATATTTTCTTTACAAAGGTCCTGGCAGTTTTATTCCTGGTCATTTTTTGTTAAGAGACTGAGTCTATTTTATTTGTTTTTGGTTGTTTGTTAATTTATTGTGTTCTAGCGTTAAATATTTGTTAAAAATAAAAGTTTATTTCTCTTTGAAAAGGTGTACCTGCATTATCATTGTAATCGATATATAATCGCAATATAATCGCTTATCGCAATAATTTCTGAGACAATTAATTGTCCAGCAAAATTTGTTATCGTGACAGGCCTACCCATCCTTTAAGATCATCAAGCGCTTTGACATCACAGTGGAGACATCATGCTCATTTAAAACGTGATAAAGACTTACATTTTTACGACCGGCAGCTTAACTAATTCTCCGTCTCTTTAAACTAATGGAAACTTTTGAGCGGCTTTGACATCACAGGGCGACCATCACAGCCCTCATCAGGAGCAAGTGCGCACCATCTGCCCACAAACACATCACAGCAAGCTTCTGGAGAGCGTGTGTACTCCACATCATATGCATTAGCACCAGGAGCCTCGCAGAGCCACAACACGGGGCCCGGAGCCTCGTAAGCGCAGGGCAGCAGGTGCTCGCGTCACCAGGCTTCACTCACTAGCCGCGTGTAAAGCCAGTTGGCACGTTTTATTGGCGGTAGGCTTCGTTTAAAGTGGCATTAGTGTGTGTGAAGCTCCACTCCAGTTCCCAGAGTGTGTGTGTTCGTAAAGCTGCGTTTTGTCATTTCTTCTCTTGTTGCCTGTGTGTAATTATGATTGCATGTAATTTTCCATAAGAGTTCATGGGAATTTATAGGACTTCACTGAACACCTTTGAACATGATATCATTTCTGTAAAATACTGATACAGACTGGTTGTGGTCTCAGAACAGCTCAGGTTGTGGATCTGTTCAGACACCGATTAGAATCATGATGTTGTTGCAGTTGAACATTAATCTGACTTTGTAGAAAGTAATATGATACATTCAGAAGAATTACCTCTCGATAATAAGGCATCTAGCCAATAGAAAACCTTTTTTCTAAATTAATTCATAACTGTGTAAACTTCGTTTACTGTAATGGGTATTTTTTCTATTTATTGTTCCCTTTACTGGCCTTGTTGTTTTGATCCTCAAACTCTTAATTTGTATCAAAAGCTTACTTTTAAACTTGCATGTTTTTGAGTACATTCTGCTGAGACTGGAGACTGGACTCTGAGGATACTGGCACCAGCAGGTTTAGTGAAAACAAACGTTTTCTTACAGCTTACAGCACAAATCCTGTAAGCTTCACCTGTGTAACGACAGATCAGTCTGACCTGAGGATTTCTAGTCTGATCACTTGGTATTTTATCGGTATATGATGTAATGGGAGGAAATGGCCTTTGGTTAAGTTAGACCTAAGTACCTGCTGAATATTCCCCTGATGAGATGTGAGCAGGACTTTGTTAGCTGATGTCTGACTGATGAAAAACACACAGTACCAGAGGTGGAGACACGATGACAGCTTTGATTTGCCTTTTTCCAACCAAAAAGATAGTTCAAAGCTTTTGGAAAAAAATCCTTATTTATTTTTTCTTCTGCGCTTTGAACTTTGACTTTACCCCATGAACATGCATAAAGTTGCAACATTTTGCCACATTTTTTATTTTTATTTTTGTGTTTTTATTTTTATTTTTTTCCACACAATTTTACTTTTCTGTTCAACTCTTTATTATTTCTGGACAAAACTGTTTGGTGCCCCAGCTTTAATCATTAAATCACGGTGAGTGTAACATTTGAATCAGAGAAGCCTAACTGTTTGTAGCACACTCTGTCTCCCACCATCTACTCCTCTTCCTCTCTTCTATCCCCTCCTCTGCATCTCTCCACCCTCCCCTGCTGTCCTCCATCACCGCGCTCCCCCCCTAGAGGGCGTCGTGTAGCCGCGCGCCGCTAACGATTGCGGCCTGTCACCCCCGGCGGGATGGATGAGGCACGCACCCTTGCTCCGGAGCCTCATTAGCATTCGTCTTTAATCCGTCTCTGCCAGGACGGGCCCTGGACCGCGGCACCGAGGCGCACACCTCTCAACGCGCGCTCTTATGTTAATGAGATGCGTACGGTGGCGCCGGCAAACCTCCTCCATCACGGCCCCCGTCATCAGCTTATAGAAATCCACTAGTGATCATAAGAGCTTATTATGGGTGATTAGGTAATGCGAGGAGGAGAGACTGGGAGGTAGAACAACACTTGTTTTTTCCCCTCGCGCATCTCTCCTCACAAGCCTTGTTAGTGCTAGTCTCTCCTCTCTCTCTTCTCTCTCCTCTCTCTTCTCTCTCCTCTCTCTCTTCTCTCTCCTCTCTCTCTTCTCTCTCCTCTCTCTCCTCTCTCTCCGCTCTCTCTTCTCCCTCCTCTCTGCCATCATATTGACCTGTGCGCTGCCTGCGTTATCAATAATCTCCTGTTTAGCCGTGTCTCTTCACTGATCTGCACTAATGAAGCAGCCGTTGTCAGCGTTCAGACGGCAAAGCGATGAGGAGTAATCTGAACAGTTCTGCTTCTCCCCCAGATGACGGTTTGAATAACAGAGGGTTGACATGAACATCTTAAAGGTCCTATATCACGCTTTTCTTCATGTTTCACACTCAATCCTATACACATGTGTGATATTAATGTGTATGATACACCACACAACAATCAAAGCTTGTGAGATTAGAGCCATCTCTTGTATAGAGGTGACGTCACCTCGACTCAAACGAGCTGATCCAGAGTCTGCTCCTCTGCCTGTGAGCCCGCCTCCCCCCGCCCGCACGGTGACGTAGCATCACGCTTTTGTCGTTTATCACCTGTACTTAGTAATTTCATACATAAGAATAAACTTTTTCCAACAATGACAATCCGTCACATCGAGCCCTATGTCCTCGATGCACAATCAGACCCTAGTTATTTAGTTTACAGAAGTATACAGCGAGTTAGCGTCACTACTTACAGATCGAGGGGGTCCGAGTTACGTCTTTTACCGTGGGAATAACGTGTTTCCAGATCAGCTTTTGAGTAAGTCCAGTTCCATTGTCCCTGTAGTTCTGGAACAGTCTCAGTGAAGTGTCGCAGATGAACCGGTATTATAATAGATCCATGAGATGAACAGATGAAAAAAGTCGAGCCGCTTTCTTCCTCTTAGGGCCAAATAGTGTGTCACATATTTACACCCATAACACACTTCATTCAAGTTGACGTGATCCTAACACTTTTAGTTGCTGACAAAAGCATAAAAACAGCAGCTCTATGTGGTGTCCGCGAGACCAGACCACAGACGCTGAACTCGGGAGCCGGAGCCTGTGCGCTCTGATTCGCTGTTTTGATCCGTCAATCACCTCCCGCCGGCTTTTAATTTATTTTTATTAAGCTACTAAATAAATATGATGAAGCTGGGACACCTAACTTTTAAAATGGAATTTTTAAAATAGAATAATATATTTTGTCCCATTCTGAAATAAGTTTGTCCCACCAGAAAGTCTTAAAGTTAAAGTAAAATGCTCTGAACATAATACAATAAACTGTTTTCATCTTATTAGAAAACATTATTAGTTGTGAGTCACTGCTTACTACTTTTATCATTGCATTTCTTGTGTTTTCATTGTATCATTGCAAACGGTTGGCGAATTAACAGTTTTGTAAAGTCCTCTGTGATAACTACTATTATGATTTAGGGGTTTACAAATATGAATGGAATTTCATTTAATTGATTTTAAACATGACATCTCTGTACTACTCTCGCTTTCGTGGACACATTGGACTACTTATGGTAACAGCCTTAAATCTCCCTTCCACATACATTACTTGTCATAAGCCGTGATATACATTGTGCGTCTCATTGAGTGCCTTGAACCCGGTCCATATTGCGCAGCATATGTTGTGTTGCGTTGGCCTTATGCTGCTGTAGATGCAGTGCTCCTAATAACCCGACACAATCATCACACTGACAGCAGGGGGAGGGCCTCTCTCCATGTACAGTGGAGTGTTCACCCTGCTGAGATGTGACGGCCACTTGAGCTGTTTTTGTCTAAGGCCTAATTCCCTTTTAATTATTAACAGGAACATTACGAGGCTCTCACCGTTAAGAGGCCTTTCATTAGAGGCCAACGGCCCCCAGAAGACACGTCCAGCTGACTTCATCTGTTTCTGCTGCTGCTGACGCACAATCGGACTGGCCATTCGTGGTGGTGGGAAATCAATTCTGTTCAGTAATGTGATATTTTACACACGCAATTAAATCGATACAGGAGATTTCAGTTCAACGTTTTGGTCTACGCTTCCAGTGGTTTCTTCATTCAATGTGCTGACCATAAAAAATGTGACATTTGAGCTGAGTCTTATTTTCCTCCATGTTTGTAATGCCTTTGAACGATATGAGAGACATGAATCAAAATATATTGCAGTATTGAATCGCACAACTTGCTGTATCGCGATAATATTGAATCCTCACATTTTTGGCAATTCCCACTCCTACTGGCCATTCACCACCACCACCACCAGCACGAGCGTTATGTGAATGTGCAATACAAACAATGCTTTGTATTGCCTTTTATTTAGTGTTGTGAACGTGCTCAAAAAGGACCATTTCCACAATTACAAAATTGAACAATTGGACAATAGGACAACTTTGGACAACTAGTGTAAAATGGCTTTAATAAAGGCTGTATTTGCTTAGTGTAAAATGGCTTTAATAAAGGCTGTATTTGCTTAATTATTTCTTAAAGTTACATTTGTATTCCAGATATTAGGTACAGTGTGCTTTGTTTAATTGAAAGCTACTGCAATCATACATCATTGTATCGTGTCTTGTTCAATCTATATTTGTGTATATGTGTAACCGGAAGAAACATTTTGGCAACAAAAGTGTGATTGTAATGTAATTTCTATACCACTAAGAGACCCTTTAAGTATTTTCCTGGTATCAGTAGTTTATTTTACTGCTCATTTTATTTTTTAGTGCTAACTTTTTACTTCTACGCCTCACTTTTTTAAACCCACATCTGTACATTCTGATCCTTAATTTTTGTCATTACTTGTGACTTTGCAGATGGCAACATGACGGTCGGTGGTCTGACGTGGTTAGCCATGCTTCTAAAGTGAATAGAGTCACTGTCATTGATCATATAACCGACATTTCTACATGTTTTGTTCATGATCAAATTTTCTGCCAGCACAAACCATTTGTACAACAATGTTTTCTAAGTGTTTAAAAGCAATGCTTAAAATGTCTCAAATACAGTATATTGTCCGTCCCATTTTTCTTAGTAGATATTTATATTAGTACCTCCCTCAGTCTCAGGACGCTCCCTCAGTCTCAGGACGCTCCCTCAGTCTCAGGACGCTCCCTAAGTCTCAGGACGCTCCCTCAGCCTCAGGACGCTCCCTCAGCCTCAGGACGCTCCCTCAGTCTCAGGACGCTCCCTCAGTCTCAGGACGCTCCCTCAGCCTCAGGACGCTCCCTCAGCCTCAGGACGATCCCTCAGCCTCAGGACGCTCCCTCAGCCTCAGGACGCTCCCTCAGCCTCAGGACGCTCCCTCAGCCTCAGGACGCTCCCTCAGCCTCAGGACGCTCCCTCAGCCTCAGGACGCTCCCTCAGTCTCAGGACGCTCCCTCAGTCTCGGGTCGCTCCCTCAGTCTCGGGTCGCACCCTCAGTCTCTGGTCGCACCCTCAGTCTCTGGTCGCACCCTCAATCTCAGGACGCTCCCTCAGTCTCTGGTCGCTCCCTCAGTCTCTGGTCGCACCCTCAGACTCAGGACGCTCACTCAGCCTCAGGACGCTCCCTCAGCCTCAGGACGCTCCCTCAGTCTCAGGACGCTCCCTCAGTCTCAGGACGCTCCCTCAGTCTCAGGACGCTCCCTCAGTCTCAGGACGCTCCCTCAGCCTCAGGACGCTCCCTCAGCCTCAGGACGCTCCCTCAGCCTCAGGACGCTCCCTCAGCCTCAGGACGCTCCCTCAGTCTCAGGACGCTCCCTCAGTCTCTGGTCGCTTCCTCAGACTCAGGACGCTTCCTCAGACTCAGGACGCTTCCTCAGACTCAGGACGCTTCCTCAGACTCAGGACGCTTCCTCAGACTCAGGACGCTTCCTCAGACTCAGGACGCTTCCTCAGACTCAGGACGCTTCCTCAGACTCAGGACGCTTCCTCAGACTCAAGACGCTTCCTCAGACTCAGGACGCTTCCTCAGACTCAGGACGCTTCCTCAGACTCAGGACGCTTCCTCAGTCTCAGGACGCCCATCAGTTTCCTGAATCCCTCAGTCTCAGGATGTTCCCTAAGTCTTGGGTCGCTCCCTCAGTCTCTGGTCGCTCCCTCAGTCTCGAGTCGCTCCCTCAGTGTCTGGTTGCTCCCTCAGTCTCCCTCAGTCTCTGGTCGCTCCCTCAGTGTCTGGTCGCTCCCTCAGTCTCCCTTAGTCTCTGGTCGCACCCTCAGTCTCTGGTCGCACCCTCAGTCTCTGGTCGCACCCTCAGTCTTGCGACGCTCCCTCAGTCTTGGGTCGCTCCCTCAGTCTCTGGTCGCACCCTCAGTCCCAGGACGCTCCCTCAGTCTCAGGATGCTCCCTCAGTCTCAGGACGCCTCCTCAGTGTCTGGTCGCTCCCTCAGTCTCCCTCAGTCTCGAGTCGCTCCCTCAGTCCTGGGCCACTCCTCTGATAGACCTGTTAAGCAGTTGTGTTAAGTGGCCACAACACGGCACGCTTCGTCAGCCCTGATCCCGCGGATGCAGCGAGCCTAATTGAACATGATAAAGTGCACAGTTAATTACCCCCGTGTCCCATCAGTGTCCCGCCCACCAGCGTCCTGCCCAGCGCACCCCAGGCACAGCTGCAGCCCCGGGACAAAAGGCCAGCTCCCCCCAGAGGGTCCTCCACTCTGGGGCTGGCTGACTCTGGAGTGCACATGTGACCTTTTCTCTGCGCACACTGAGGCTGAGATGACAAATAGTCTCATTTACTGCTCTGAATTCTTCACTGAGAGTCGACTACACCTGTTCACTCATGCTGCTTAGAGTTGGATATCAATGTTTCTCAAACTGAGGTGTGTGTATCACTGGCAAATTCCTCTGCACTTGAATATTACAGATTATAAATATGATTTACCCCTCTCAATAATAGTACTCCTAATTTTGTATGAGCTTAACCGTTTTCTATCTTAATCCATTTCAAACATTGCTCTATAATCTGTGGTAGTTAGCACAAGATAATCCACCTGTCACGTATGTAGAATCACACTATGCGTCCCGGGCTGCAGGTTAAAACTCTGCTCTTAACCCTCCTTCTGACCTAGTCTTTTGGCCTAGGCGTATTCAGTGGGGACACACTGAATACAGCTGTAATTTAGACACAGTAAAACCATCTGTTTTCTAACCCGCTGCCCACATGTGGATGAGGTGAAGGTTAGAAAACTACACTTTGCAAAATGTCAACATAACAAGCTGTGTAACAAGTGAAGCACTCACTATCAAAGTTTGGGCTGTTGTATGTGCTGCTCTTTCCTTCTGTAAACATGTTTAAAAATATTTATATCGCGCCATTTGGGGAATGAGTTTGCTGTATACAGTGCCTTGCGAAAGTATCCGGCCCCCTTGAACCTTTCAACATTTCGCCACATTTCAGGCTTCAAACATAAAGATATAAAAATGTATTTTTTTGTCAAGAATCAAAAACAAGTGGGACACAATCGTGAAGTGGAACAAAATTTATTGGATAATTTAAACTTTTTTAACAAAAACAAAACTGAAAAGTGGGGCGTGCAATATTATTCGGCCCCCTTGCGCTAATACTTTGTAGCGCCACCTTTTGCTGCAATTACAGCTGCAAGTCGCTTGGGGTATGTCTCTATCAGTTTTGCACATCGAGAGACTGGAATTCTTTCCCATTCTTCCTTGCAAAACAGCTCGAGCTCAGTGAGGTTGGATGGAGAGCGTTTGTGAACGGCAGTCTTCAGCTCTTTCCACAGATTCTCGATTGGATTCAGGTCTGGACTTTGACTTGGCCATTCTAACACCTGGATACGTCTATTTGTGAACCATTCCATCGTAGATTTGGCTTTATGTTTTGGATCATTGTCCTGTTGGAAGATAAATCTCCGTCCCAGTCTCAGGTCTTTTGCAGACTCCAACAGGTTTTCTTCCAGAATGGTCCTGTATTTGGCTCCATCCATCTTCCCATCAATTTTAGCCATCTTCCCTGTCCCTGCTGAAGAAAAGCAGGCCCAAACCATGATGCTGCCACCACCATGTTTGACAGTGGGGATGGTGTGTTCAGGGTGATGAGCTGTGTTGCTTTTACGCCAAACATATCGTTTTGCATTGTGGCCAAAAAGTTCAATTTTGGTTTCATCTGACCAGAGCACCTTCTTCCACATGTTTGGTGTGTCTCCCAGGTGGCTTGTGGCAAACTTTAAACGAGACTTTTTATGGATATCTTTGAGAAATGTCTTTCTTCTTGCCACTCTTCCATAAAGGCCAGATTTGTGCAGTGCACGACTGATTGTTGTCCTATGGACAGACTCTCCCACCTCAGATGTAGTTATCTGCAGTTCATCCAGAATGATCATGGGCCTCTTGGCTGCATCTCTGATCAGTCTTCTCCTTGTTTGAGATGAAAGTTTGGAGGGACGGCCGGGTCTTGGTAGATTTGCAGTGGTCTGATACTCTCATTTCAATATAATTGCTTGCACAGTGCTCCTTGAGATGTTTAAAGCTTGGGAAATCTTTTTGTATCCAAATCCGGCTTTAAACTTCTCCACAACAGTATCTCGGACCTGCCTGGTGTGTTCCTTTGTCTTCATGGTTCTCTCTGCGCTTTAAACAGAACCCTGAGACTATCAAAGAGCAGGTGCATTTATACGGAGACTTGATTACACACAGGTGCATTCTATTTATCATCATCAGTCATTTAGGACAACATTGGATCATTCAAAGATCCTCACTGAACTTCTGGAGTGAGTTTGCTGCACTGAAAGTAAAGGGGCCGAATAATATTGCACGCCCCACTTTTCAGTTTTTTATTTGTTAAAAAAGTTTAAATTATCCAATAAATGTTGTTCCACTTCACGATTGTGTCCCACTTGTTGTTGATTCATGACAAAAAATTAAAATTGTATATCATTATGTTTGAAGCCTGAAATGTGGCAAAATGTTGAAAGGTTCAAGGGGGCCGAATACTTTCGCAAGGCACTGTAAATCATTTTTCTGGGGGTCCCTAAACCACAAGACTTTGTTATCTTCTGTTTCAACCTTCTACATTGTAAATACTATCAAATATATAGATAACAAGTACATTAAGATTAAGATGATGAGATCCTTTATTCGTCCCACACTGGGGAAATGTCATTGTTGCATCAGCAGTTACAGAACAGTAAGAATGAGGAAAATTTTATACAAAAATAAAATTAATCAAAATAAAATCTTAAGCAAAAAAAGAAGCAAGTATAACTTCTCCAACTTTAGCATAATGAAGAAGTAAAAATTAATTACAAAATTGCTGACTTTAGCTTAAAGAGCGACTAAACACCAAATCAACTTTTTTCAACTCATAAACTGCATACATATGTTTATTGTAGTGCTGTCTACATATCCTGGTCATTTTTTTGACATTTTAGTTCAAATTAGATAAAATATCACTTTTGAGCCAAAAAACGTCTGTGTGGCGCCCTCTCAACCTTTTTGGTGGTACTACATTTGAATTTGGTCCTGGCCTCTCCATTGACTCTGAAGTTCTCTATGACATCAGTTGTTTTGTGTGACGTCAGTCTGTCAGAGCCAGTGATGTGAACCCATTCAACTCTCACACACGCCCCAGCTGCAGTTTGGAGTGTTCTGGCGCCATCTAGTGGATTCAAATTAAATTACATGAGTAATTCTGAGATTATTGAGTGTGATTAGGTTCAGGTGTGTAGCTTTACAATTATCTTAGTGTGTAAACAAGGGTGGAATGAGACTTTCTGGTCCGTAAACTATTGTTTTAAGCAGCAATGACAACTGTCTGTTTTTTTTAGTGAGACAAGTGAGCTGTCAATCACAGCCCAGACCACGCCCAGCTCTAAGCCCCCCTTATTGTCCCTTGGTCCTCCAGGCAACGCCCTTTTTAGAGAACATTTTCAAATGTTCATGTGGGCGGACTAAGGCTGGGCACAGGTGTTTAGTCGCTCTTTAGTCGCTCTTTAAGTTTATCTTTTGGTAAAAATATGTGGCTATGTGCTAATGCTCTGTATTGTAATTCACTTTAGCTTCAGGAAGACACCGGGAGGTCTGGGGAGCCATTTATGCTAGTGTCTTTTTGTTGGGTTGGTTTCTTCCTTTTCCATCTGCATACGAAGGTGTGTCTTGCTCTACCAAAAGGGGCTTGCCATCGTGAATCTTCTGGACTTGTCCTGAGAGAGGCTTGGGGTCTTTGCCTTGCCTCTGTCATGACATTTCCTTGTACAAGTACAAGTAAAAGATTAACTTTGCTCTCTTTGTTGTGTGTGTGATTTCATCAGGTTTCAACTGTAGCTGAAACAGCATTAACAGAGATCTTGCACAATCGGGTGTCTGACTAAATACTTTTTTGCCCACTGTACATGGAGACTTAACAAATGGCATCCCCAAGTTTTGTTAATGAGGTTCAAATTTTTTTTTTGGGGGGGTGACACAAGTAAAAACATTAAAAATATGACAATGTTTGTTTATTTTCATGACGTTTTGGACGATTAGATCTTTCATTTAGATTTTTAGCTTTTATACATTAACAAAACCATAAACCATACCATACCATTAACAAAATTGTTCTTCTGGATTTTTTAAAAGGAGCGATTTACTTTTAAGGCCAATTTATTAATAAGCTAGTAGTAGCTAGTAGTAATCACTCCTGTGTTGCCGAACTTACATTACCGCCGCATCAAGCTCTTTCTGCTTCTTCATCAAAGATTTCGTCGGCGGTCCTTTGTCTTTCTTCAAAAACTCTTTTCTGGCACGGTTCAGCAGCAGCTTTCCGGAAATCACAGTGGCTCCGGGCTGATCCGGTGGCCTGGACTTTGTGCTGAAGGAGCCAGCGGGTGAGTGTTACTCAATCAGATTGCGTTGGAAAATTCTGATTGTTCAGTTCAAGTCAAAACGGCTCTGTGTTCTTTTTCCATCACAAGATTCAGGGCCCAGGAACATCGCTGGAGCGTGGCAGATTTGACCAAACACAGAGACAGGACCAAGCCAGAATAACATGCCCTTACAGCGCATACTTTCAGTGGAAATTTTTTAAACAAGTCTGGCAGTGTTGTATTTTTTGCAATGAGGAACAGTTTACAAAGTGTCTTTGAAAATTAAAAAACATGATTTAAAAAATTTTTAACACACAGAACGTTCTCTTTAAGTCTGATAAAATAACGGGAATCTATCTACAATATTTTTAGCACACAGGCTAATTATGAAATTCTGATAAAGCACTTCTAGGAGTTTGTTAGGAGTTTTACAATAATATACCTGAAATCTTTTTTTTTTTTTCCCCTCAAAGTGAATATTAACTGTCAGCAGTTGTCATTGACAATTATCAAGTAACATTGTTGTAAAAGTCAAGTCAATATCAAATTAAAAGCAGATAACATTTATTTCTAGGGATATGCAGGTATATCAATTGAAATATAAAAAAAGCCTTGTGTTTCAAGCGTCTGTGAGTCTTGTGTGTGACTTCTACCCCCAGAGACAGCGGCACATGTTTGCGTTGGCCACAGAGAAGTCATGGATCGGAGATGGCATTCTCATACGTGAGGGTCGATAACTCCCTTCAGCCTCTCCTCCGTATCGATGGTCAGCTCCGTCACCAGCTTCATGAGCTGCTGGAACTTTGCGGCGTGAGTTTGTTGCGGTTGCTGCGCACGACCGTTTGAAATCAGCTCCGGTCCTTCTGTGGTCGAGGGTGTCGGAACTCGGCCTCCTCCACTCGGCGCGCGGGCTTCTTGGCTGAGGGTTTCCAGGCTTTTCGGCGTTGTTCAGTGGATGTCGTCGTCTAGGGACTGCTGTAATGATCTTACGCGGTCTTTGCGCTGCATCTGCTGAGATAGCCGGGGACAACCGTATGCCCATGCCATCCTGGAGGCGGAGGAAAAAAGGAGGACGTGTACAGTTAGCACCGCAATATTGGCGGGTTAAGATTGGAGACTCAACATAGGGCTGGGCGATATGGCAAAAAAAAAAAAAAATCTCGATTTTTTCACACCAAATCCGTTTTCGATTTTAATCGATTTATTTTTTTCTATTTAAAAACAACTTCTAACTGACTAATGAAATAGATTTTCCTTCTATGCAGTTTAATATAAATCCCCATGGAGCAATAGTGTAAACAGGAAATTATGCCTTAAAACATGCTTGTAAACGAGAGGGCTCTGCCATTGTAAACAGTGAAATTGTGCTTATCAGTGTTTATATAATTCACTTACAATGACACTATTGCACCTTCAAAATAACTTAAAATCACAAAACAGGCCCATCGCCAAATTTATCAATCCTTATTAAACACATGGAATGATTAATTTGAAATATCACATTTTAAAACTGATTACTCAAAATAGAATTGTTGTAACAGACGTCTTTTCCAAAAGCCTCCTCGGTTTCATGCTTGTTCTTTCAACTGTGCCTGAGTAACTGTGCTGTAGTACAACGCTCGGTCCAGATGGTGGCGCTAGACTAACTTCAGTGACTCCCGCATGTGCGAGCTACCTGTTTACATTCGGATGCTGTAGTAACAGCTACTGTAGCAGCAGAGTATTTGTGGGGGGATAAAGCCAAACCGGGGGAAAACAGGAAGGAGCAGGTTATGAGAACCGTAATGAGACTGGGTATTGTGGGCTTGCTCAACAGCCTGTATGGATCGGAATGCACAGAGATGGCCTGTGTGAAGGTGCAGTGAGCTAGAGAGTGAAACTTGTTTCTCTTACAAGTGTAGGATCTCTGTGGACAAGAAGGACTGTTGTTTCGCGTGCTCTTCACCTGGGACTGAGCGTGTGAATTGAGGGTCATTGCTTTGCTCCCATGTTGCAGCAGCAGAAGTTTCTCGTGCGCTTGTGGTATTTATTTTTAGTACCGGGTCTGTACCAGAGAATTTGAATGGACTAGGGTGCAATTATTGGATCACCAGTCGAAAAGGCAGCAATGCGCCGACTGGCGACATGTCTGCCGGAAATCCACAAGAAGAAGACGAAGAAAGAAGAGCTACTTGTCAGCGCTACTGCTAGCCTAACAGCTACTGTAGCAGCTACTGTAGCTATACAGACAGCGGGGTACACGTTGTTTGTATCAGAGCATTGAGTGCAATGTGTGAGAAGTGTCTTTCCCAAAGTGCAGCGGTCAGTGGGACACCGGTGTGTGCGCGCCACGGACACGGGAGTGCGCTTTGGAATACGAGCGTGAGAGAGTGTGAATGAAGTGGCGTACGAACATGGTCGTACAAACTTAGCGACCGGCGCATGCGTGCGTGGGTGTGTGTGTTTTGGCGATTAATAAGTCTGATTCTTGAACGTTAGAAGTGTTATTGCAAACTAGCACCAATTGTGAGAGCGAGCATCAGGCCTGAGGGAGATGTTAGCATTAGGCGTTAGCTTCAAAATGACTGCTCAACACCATAGCACCCGCGGTTAGCGCGTTAGCGCTGTAGTTCTGCGTGGAGAAAATAATAATCGTAATCTTTTGAAAAAAAGTATCGCCCTAAACGTAAAACTCAAAGTAATGATTAAAATCGATTAAATCGCCCTGCCTAACTCAACATAATTCTTTTTTATTTGTAAACATTATCTCTCTTGATAGGGGCCTTTGCTCAATCAACACTTCTAAATACCGGAATCTAAATATTTTTATTCAGCTGAAAATTAACTCATTTGAGCTGATATTTGTAAATATAATTGGCTATATCTTGAACATATGGCCAAAATCTGTTATATGTTTGCATGTGTATAATAGATGTACAGTAGACAAAAAAAAAATTCTTCTGCTCAAGGAATAAATACAATTAAAAAATTTAAAATTATTATTTGTCATAGTGAATAATCAAAATTAAAACAGACTTTCTGCTGCTAAAATTGTTGAAGGACAGAGCACTATTTTGGAATTAATTAAAAATATACACTCAAGTTAACACACTCATTTGATTCAATTCAATTGCCTTTAAGAAAGAATAAACTTAATTTGGTCTGAGAGATGAATCTATGTTGAATGAGTGGCAGCTTAAGGTATCATAGAAGCTGATTAGTCCAGAGACACTGTCAGAGGAATAATCACCATATAATAGTGGGATCAAAAATAGATATGTGGAGTAAAAAACAAAAAAAAAAAACTTGGGGGAATAGAGTGATTATAAGCTCACTGGTCCTCTGCGCCTCCCATCCCGGCCGGCCGAGGTTGGCGAATGAAGGCGTGAATTCGGGGCCACAGTATCATTTACGGGTAAACGGCTGGAGGTCGAGCTGCGCAGGGGGGTATTGTATGCCTAAGTGGAGACAAATAATGAATACATGAAACCCTTTTTAGTGTAAATAATACTTCCGTTTCATGACATTCATTATTGGATGTGGAAAGAAATATTAAGAAATGTGGTCTACTTATACTGTACAGAGTAGGTTAAAAATGTCTGATGTTTGTTCCTTATCAGGACGACGTCGCTGATGCAGGCAGACCTGTAGGTTTGTTCTACTGGCGGAGCCGAACTGGTAAACCCAACATGAACTCTCTGTCGAATTTTCTTCTCTCTTTCTGGGTTTATTGGCTTCCAGTTTCTGAAATAAAACCCATTAATATCTAATATAGTGCATTAGCTAAAAAACAAAAAAAAAATTCCCTTTGAAGGATACACAAATGTACAGGGCTCCGTGTTTGGGCAGTGAAACGGGTTGAAGAAGTTTTAAAATTAGAGAAAAGGTATTGCTCATTCCTTGTTTGCAATAAAATGTTGTTTTACTACTGAACAGATACATTTAATTGGGTTTTTAAAAAACAACTAACAATCTAAATTTAAATCACTCATTTACTGATCGTCTTAAAGTTAAAGGGGGGAGGGTGGTCATAGCTATAGTTGCAAACATTTCTTCATCTTTGACTATTTCAAAATGCAACTTTAAACATAAAAAAAACAGCAAACTTATTTCTATCAGAACTATATAAAAAACATCAAGAATTTAACACTTGAGTTAAATGCATTTAGACAGAATTAAGGTTTGTTAAGCCTTAAAAGAAAGATAATCAACGCCTTTTTATCAGGAGCTGGCAGTACACAGACTCCACAGAGTGATGCTGTGATTAACAGGGACACCTCTTTTGTAATGATACTTCTTGTCAGTATGCTGGTTTCATGGTTTTGGCTGAATGTTTCCGAGTCCAGGCTTGTCCTCTTTGTCCTCTTTGTCTTCCCTGGTGAGGTCTGCCTCCTCTGGGGCTGGAGGCGCTGCGGGGGGTCTCGGCGCTGAGGTGCGACTGGCTCTGGTCTGGTTTGACCACCACCTGCTCCTGGGACAGAACAAGAGAGGAACGTAAAGAGGCTGGCACCTGATATAGTTGCTTTGGTGTTGAGACAGACTTGTTCAGTGTTTATTGTCGGAGAAGCAGGAAGTGTAATGTCTAGCAGTGAAAGGGCTAACTCACGCGTGAGTCTTGCATCCTTAGAGTCTAAAGACGTACTCATAAACTTATCAAAATTTATAATTAGGGTGGGAGGGAATGGTGTGAGAAAAGTATCACAAAAGAAAATGAAAATTACAATTGGTTCTTTTAAATAATTATAGTAAGAAAGATAGAAAGGAATAATCATCCAAATACCTCTTTGATGGCATCAGGAGATCACCCACTGCATCCTTTTTGGTCTGTTCCGTCATTTTTCCTCTTTTTCTTTGGCACAGGACACGCAGCTGATAAAAAACAAATAACACTTAATAAGCTATCACACAAACCACACACATAATACTAAACTCGTGCCCTTATAAGGATTATTAAAGGTTTTCTACAAACAAATGTTGCAATAATCTGGAATAGCTGAAAGTACAGTCTCAACCGGGTCATCTTTTCCCACTGTTTCTGCCAAGCCCGTTCCCTTGGCTGTGGTTTCGTAAGGGGGGGTAAAATATTTGGCTACTTGAAGTGATGCTACCTACCCAAATAAGAGCTGATGCAACTGTTTACTGATGTAAAAATAACAGAGTAAATATTCCAAACTTTTGATTCTCAAATGTCGACTAGTTTTCCTATGAGAAATGATATCTACAGAAGGCTTGAGCAAAGGGGGTACTGTATTGTATGAGCAGAGCGCACCGACCTTGCATAGCAGTTTCCACGGGGGCGGGAGGCTATGGGGGGTGTTGGGGTGCCGCTTGTTCCTTGACTTGGGGGTGGGTAGGCATGCTTCTGGGATGCTCTCAGGCTCGATACCTTCTCTCCTTCACCGCAGTTCGACCTTCAGGGGCGTCGGGCCTTTTCCTCGGCCTCTTCAGACTCGAGTTGAGGAAGCGCTTCTGGTTTTCTACTTTGACTTCTGGGACGACCGATTCACAGGGCTCTGGGACGGGTTCAGGGTCCTTTTCCACTGGTGGGACTGGGAAGCTTGTGCTATGGGCACTTGAACGATATTGACGTGGTAGGTAGGCTATCCTTCAGTGGTGAACTGCGTCTCGGTTCTGTTGATAGGGCTATCGTCGCATTCGGCTGTGCGTGCGGACGGTGCTTCGGGCCGTCCTGGGGAGAGGCAGCGGCAGACCGTTTGGTAGAACGCAGCTCTTGGTTGTGCTATGGGTTGACTCGAGTGGAGCTTCCAGATGATTTTTTGTGGCATTCCTACGATAAGCTTTCTGTCTCAGTAACTCCATTTTGGCGAAGGAACGATTCTTCAGATGGCAGTGTCCATCTCTGTCCTCGTCTTCGATTCGGCGTTTTGTGTTTCGTCGAGCGCAGACTGGGCAGAGGGGACGGGGTCGGGCTGCGGTGCGGGGGTACGCAGGATTTCAGGCGCTGATTGAACAGTGGGCTGGGTCCTTTGAGAGAGGTGGAGGAGAGTCCCATCAGTCGGAAATGGGGAGCTGCGAGGAGAGGGTTTGGATGAAGGATGCAAGTGTCTGTGTCAGAGGGAGTAGTGTTCAGTTCAGAGAATGTCGAGGTCGTGGGACTGGGTTTGAGAGCTCAGGAGTTTTCGTAGGGAGGTGGATGGCGAAGTTTTCCCTCGATCATCTGCCAGGGACAGAGTCTAAGACCTATTATAGTTCAGTGATTGCATTAATATTGAAGAAAAGTATTTTGCCAACATGAACACACAGATTTGTTAGTTCATATTCAAAGCACTGTAAATAAATGTGATAATGTGATGTCATTAAAGAATGTCTATGCCCCAGTCACAGTGTTGCTCCTTTTTGGGTTAAAAAGGGTCTCTATGTGCTCTGGCTATCCATTGGGAGTCAGAACATGTGGTGTTAGTACAATAGCCATCTTAGCATTTAGCATTACTGTTATGATAAAAACTCTTCTTTAAACTTAAACAAATCTCTGAAGTGAAATAATTGGCAATATTGAAACTTGATACAGTTTCACATGCATCTGTAACTTTCTCAGAAATTTTTTTATTTTAACACATTAAAGTAGGTGACATGTAGACCTAAAGCACATTAAAACAACACAGATGAAACTCACTGGTCTGCTTAATGGGGTGCAGAAGCAGCTGGGATACTATCACGTTGGACTGTCACATTGCTGAACCTTCTGATCCAGATACGGCTGACTGGAAAGTGATGCGGTATTAGGTTTTTCGCGTTTCCATGAATATTCAAGACTATCCATATGTCTTACCGCATTATTACTAGTCTTGCTATCTAAAGTCAGTATTTTGCCCCTGATCTGTGTTATTACCCTGAACCTCAAAACACGAAGAACAGTGGGCAATACAACCATGTTGGTACTCAAACTTAACTTACTTGTGGCGGTGTTGGAGTAGAGCCACTTCTCCACCAGGCCATAATCTCCCTCTGTGATGTCACGGCGCCTTGTTTCGGGTCCTCTTATTATAATCTGTGAAGGATTGACAGAAAGAGTTTTAAAATGGACAACCGAGTAATAATTGACAAAGTTGTTGATGACACATTCCTCTGGATCCGCATTGTCATTGCTTGAATTGAGTTGAAAGAGATAGTCTCAACATGATTCAAACAGCAGTGGGACCACCAGGAGAATTCCTCTTGTGCATTAGCCTCTTTTGATTGTGCTTGTAGGCCTAACTGCTAGTTAAAAAGGCAGTAATCCAAGTTAACTCACAAAATATGTCCGTTATTTTCTGAACAATATCCCATCAAGATTTTAGTTGAGAAGACATTTACTGAATATCTTTAGGTTATGGTATTGAAAAATGATAACCAAGTCTGACCAAACTAGTCTCCACATTTATCTTTATGACTGTCAATAATCAGTGAGATGATTTGTCAAATAATGAGTTTGTATATATGCAGGACATAATAAAAAAAAGTACTTCTTTTTTTGCAAACTTAGAATAATGATAGGGCAAGTTGCAAGTCCTGTTTGTTTACAACTAAAATTTCACTAGCCACTACTGGGAAAAGAAAGAATGGAAAACTTCATAAAGGAGTGTCTCTTGTCCACTGCAAACACGCGTTTTCTATTCTCTGCTTTTCTCTCACTACATTACTCGAAATGCTTAGCCAAGTAGTCAGCGCTTGTTACTAAAACTGGTATGAACTAGAGTCCTCGGCTGCAGAAACTCAAACACTTTGCACATGGCCTCCTCCTTCCTTTCCATTCTCGTATGGTGAAACGTTGCACGCAACACACTTAACTGACCCTTACCTGCAAAGAGTCCGTCAAAAACTCTTGCCGCTGGAATTAGCAATCATCAACAGTCCTTTTGGACGTGCCCCCTAATACCTGGGACTTTTGACCTTTGCTGAGCTCAAGGACCAGCAAAAATTAGACATGGCTGGTTTAGTTTGGAAACTTTATCTAAGGGTTAAAAATTACGGAGTCCAGTTAAGTCACCGGAAATAGCAGACAGCGCCACACGATCCAACTACAAACTACCTGACTGTCCACTCCCTACTCCTACTTTCTGCTCAGAGATGGGAGAGAGGGGAAAAAGCATAAAAGCGACTGGCCTTGTAAAGCTGTGGTTATTGGAATGCGCACCCCCGCCCTCACTAGTGCTTGTGGGCATTGTATGTGAAGGTTGGGCATGGGATGGAAGATTCAGAAAGGTATTATGCAGAAAACCAAGGGAACTCCCAATTTTTTCTTCGAACTCCTGATTTCTCTCAGTGACTACTGCTGTCACATTACACAGAAAGGCCCAGTCACTTCCCACACAGTGATGAGGCGTAAGCTGGAAGAGGCTAGAGGTAGGATAGGGTTTGATAGCACTTCCGCTTGCAGTGGGGGGACCATGCCAGTGGAGCTGTGCTTTGTGCTGACACGTCCTTCACCCCCCTCCCCTAAACAGTTGTTTTCCTCCTGGATTTATTGCCGTTTAGAGGTAGGGAGCATGAGGAGGTGAAAAAGGGTATAATGTTTGACTATGGAGCAATATCCATGACTTAAGATCCTGCACAAGGCCGGAGATTAACTATTACAGTGTCAAGGTGTGAATTGGATAGAACTTAGCTGAATAACTATGCGGAATCGGATGTATATCTTATGTCCTGAATGCAGGGCCAAAGGGATTAAAAATGCATGCAGTACAGTGGAGCAGTGTGATACAAAGACATTGTGTTGTTGGGAAGGGGACAAGCAGCTGGACCAAGAGAATACTTCTTCTAGATAATTGATTGTAATTGGTTGACTATACTTTGATACGTGAACATTTTTCTCAATAGCACAACAACATACTTTACTCCACCAGAGTAACCAATGGCAATTTGTGGCTTCAAATGCAGTGGTTGCAGTGGTCTTCCAAGTTTGTTCTTTAGGCAGTGGTTCGCTGCCGAAAAAAACTAGTTCAACATTCAAGTGGAATTCTGAACAATTTACTACTTTAATAAAAAAAAAAGGGGTGTCCAATGATCACGGAGAATTTAGTTGCATTTATTGAACTTGCGTGGGTTGTGTGACAACGTTGTTCGCGTTGGGGTAGGGCCCATGGAAGAGTTCGATGTTCCTCCCCAGACGAACCACAGGCACTGATAAGCAGCAATTTGTAGGTCTACATGTGAGCTATCAAGTGAACACACACGAAATACAGACCCACGTGATATCCAATAAACTGGGCACATGATGATTATTATTCTGATTACAAAAAGCACAATATGAAGAATCACTGGTGGCTGGGCGACACAATGCATAAATTCAAATTTACCATGTTCTTCCTTCAAAGTCATGAAAACTGATGGACATATTCGCGCGATATTTTTTGTGTTGAAATATTGGCTATGGACTTTAACTTCTTCCATCCAGCCATTATGCTACTTTAACATGGTTTATAGATCAAAGCCAATTATCTCATGAAAAAACAACAAAGCATTTTTTTACGCAAAGTATCGGTACTCGGTTTCTTCAGCTTAGTTCCAGTCTGTTTCTACGCAAAAATAACGAAAACACTTTTTGTTCCGAAAAAAGAATCATTCAATAAAAATAAATGCTTAAAATACTATCCATCATAAAAAAATTTATTTCACATAAAATAACTACAGATGCATTGGATGTGTTATAAAATCCAACTGCCAAAAAATAACCACGGCATCATTGGTGTTTATTTGTCACTCACAGTTCTTTAAATAAAACTTACCACCATCAATATACAGAATGGGAATAGGTGATTAAGATTCTAAAAATGTCAGGTCGAACATAGGATTTCACGGTGAATTAATGCCTCTTACACCACAGCTGCATATTCTCTTTCTGCAGGCCGTAAATCATCTTACATCTTACAGCCTTCTCACTCGAATGAATTGCTCTTGGGTCATGGGGACATTCCAATTCAGCCAGCGGCATAAGTAGGTTTACGGTAATGTACTGTAATGTACATCAAGATAAGACAATGAAACTCCCACACACACTTGGACTACGTGCCAGTGACGGTAAGGAAACTAAGAACAACGCAACAGTTCCAGAGAGCAAAAGAAACTCGAATCAATAGCATGTGGCAGTGTGGCTTAAGAGGTGTTATGTCACGTTCACTCCAGAGTATCTTACAGCACAACAACATGCAAATTAGACCAACTTGAAAAACATGTTTGCTGATTTAGCTAGAACAACTTACATCAAACAAATACAAGTAAGAGATAGTTACTGGGAATATGAACTCTTATATCATATAACAGCTGTAACTATTGTGAGGGTCCCCTGTTTTTTATCACGGCATCTAACTCATGTAAAAGACAGTACATACAGTAGTCTGTGATGGACTTTACTCAGATACTGTTGTTGTTGCATTCAATATTAAATTGTTAATCCTATTAATAAAGGCGACACAAGTCTCTAATGAGATAAGGCTGAAACAATGCATTGCAACAGAACATTTTCTATAAGACTGTATTAATAGTCTTTTAGAAGAAAATCTAGATGCCTGAAAAGTTCTCAACATGGGACATTCCCTATTGGACATTATAGCACAATGAACACATTTTATGTAACACCGGAGGAGGCCTCTCCAGAAGTCAGGTTTGTGGGAGATGCCAAGTCCACTTCCTGTAAGGTCAAAATGTTTTTTTTTGTGCCACTAAAATCTGAAGTGATTATACCGATTTTCATATTCTATTTTTTTAAGCTATTTAAATATCATTGGGGCTGTTAGTATGGTGGAAAAAAAAAAAAAAATTGGCTGATTATTTGAATCTTTCTTTTTGGTCATGAGCAGAGGGTGAAAAAAAAGCATGTATAAAATGACTGGAGAGATTATGTCATGCCGGGCTGTGTCAAGCTGGAAATTTTCTCATGAAATAACCAACAACAAGCACCGCAGATAAAGATAAATAACATGATAAAAAAAGATCCTTGAAAACATTTATAACTGTTTATCTCTTTCTTCTCTTACTAGAATAAAATAAAGACAACTGAAAGAATAACTAAGAAATGACTTGAAAACTAAAAAAAAAGAAAATACACAATGTGCTTTTTTTAAAGACGAGTGATTATAATATCAAATCAACTAAACATGGCACTCTAAAATAAATCATCAAACAAGTTCCGAGCTTTCTATCTCTAGGTTTTCCCCTACATGTATCTTTGGCCTCTGCAACATCTTTAGATCAGATTTGGAAGTCAGGAATAGTAAAACGAGAGGACCCAATTTTGTCTCAGATCAAATAGTCAATAGTGGTCGGTGAACAAGTAAGATGAAGAAAGTATGTGACGATCAGAGTTCACAAATTTTACATTTACAAAAACTCTTTTTGATTAACAAAATATACTTATGAAGTGTTTTGTAACATAAAAAGTTGGCACGATCATAGCCAGTGTATGGTGAAATCCATCGTGTTTAACCCTCACAACCTAAACCTCAACAGGAAAATTATTGGATCAGAGAAGCAGCAGCAACCACGAGCTCACTGTTCTGCAGGTCATATACGGCAACTCCTAGATAATTCTAATGGACTTTTTAACCCAGTGAGACATTAAAAACACCCATGATCCTTTAATTGTGCATTTGGAGAAATTTGAATGCTTGTGTTATGTTTGGTTCTCTCTTGGTGGTTATGTGCTGGGACGCTGGGGGGAGCTGCTGCTGAGGTCCGGGGTTGATGAGAACGGAGAGGGCTGCTCCGAAGGGCAGTGGTGAATAGTAAGCCGGGGCTGGAGCTGTGGACATGACACACACACAACATCAACATCTATGCATGAAAACCCAAAAAAGTCATTTCGATTAAGGATTTATTAGCACCAGATTATTTCAACACAAAGCCTTTGTTAGACCGTGCGTGATACAAATTTGATAATGTCTTTAAAATCCCCATACTGACAGTGGAACGGTCAGTTGCCCTTTCATGAATAAAGATAAAATATCGAAGGACCTGTGCTGGGATTACCAAATTGGGCTTGGTTTATGATTGCGGCAGGAACCATACACTGGATAAACAGGAAAGATGGGCTCAAGAGATTGGTCTGTTCCAGTCTATGGTCAATTTCCACGGTAGCGTAAGTTTCGTATCATTCAATAGGGGCTCATAATAATAGTGTGTACATTTGATTTCCAGAGTAAAAGTGGTCAATTTGGTAGTAAAATTCAAAGCTTCCAGGACAGACTAAAGTGGACAAGATGCAGTAAACGCATGTTTCACTCTACATACCACTCCATGAAGGCTCATAAGGGAAACTAACTTTTTTGTCATTTTTGGAGTCTTAATTGCCCCAGTTCAAATGTTGCTCTGAAACATGTTGGTGAAATTGGTTTCGGCAAGCATCTTAAATACTGCCATATGGTATGTCCGGTTTTCATCTTAGTAACTTGCGGGCATCCTCTGCAAGGTTTTCATTGATTACTTACATTTTTTTTGTCTCACATTAAAAGGCAGTGTGAAAGCGACCTGGGGTAGGCTGGGGTCACAATGAGCTAATAAAGACCAGATAGAACAGCTTGACAGAGTTTGAGTCACACATTCCAAAATGCAGTCTAGGATTCATCAGGGCTGCTTCACATCAATGCCGAAACAATTCTAACCTCCCACAAAAGACTATACACAAAGGCGTTATATTTACACAGATAATAAGTTGACATAACAATTTTGTACGGCGTAAAATGGAGATTTCCTTTCCTTTTAAAGAGCTTGATACCTGAAGATGTGAGTGTTGCCCTTTCCTCTACTCACACCCAATAACCAACATTACAAGCCGCATTTAAGTTTGCATCCGAAGAAATTCTTTGCCTTTTTTTTTGCTTTTTGTTTTTTTTTTTTCCCCGCTTCACAATAGCCACAGGTAGGCGTTGCGTGCAATGACCCAGCGGTCTGCTACAAACTGTATTCCCGTCGGGACTGTTGAGAAATTTTTCAGGCGATATTCTCAAACTAGAGAAAGAAAAGATGTAAAGACATGCAAGTGAGGAAAGCGGCCATTAATGCGGACAATATCCTGATGGAACTTTTACTAGTACAACAAAATTCACAAATAGCATTAAGACATGTATTCCAAGCTAAAAATTACTCTTTTTTTCCTTTTTCTGTGACGGTCCGAGCTGTTTTTCCTCCGGTGAGGTCTGATTCACCCCCCTCTGCACAGAATTCTAACTCACATTCTGAGTGCTGCATGTTGGACCAGGTGCAGCGCAGCCTAAATATAGTCCAAAACCCACCGCAGGACTGTGTGCCAGAAGCAAAAGGGTGGAACGCAAAAGGAGAGAGAAGAGGAGGTTAACTAACGCGAACCCCAAAAACAGTCCAGACAAGATTTATTGTATCAGTGAAAGGTTTGTAGAGGAAAGTTCAAAGAGGGACTCAAAAAGAGCAAACTTTGGATGGCGTTTGAAGATAAATATTAGACCATCAACTACCCTCATTGTCTTTTTTTTTCTCCTGCTCCTGGCTCCTGGGAAGCTCGGTTTCCCATGTTGAGGAAGTAAAACTAAAGAGTGTGTGAGAGGGGGTAGTGTGGGACCCCCTCGCCAAAAACGCTCTAGTCTACAGGTGCTCAGAGCAGAAGGAAAGTCTTTTTTCGTGGAGTCCTGAATCTTCCAGCGGAGTGCTCAGCCTCCACCCCTGACCTTCTGGAATCCTCCCTCGCCTTTCACTTTTTCTCCCAGAATGGCAGCCAAGAGGCAGGTATCATTTAAGTGGTGCAGTTTAGCATGGATAAAAACAAAGCGATTTGTAAGCGATCCTAACTCTTTCAAAACTGGTTAAGTTGTTTAATGTGACAAATATATGATCAATAAAATTCATTTAGGATTAACGCATTCACCACCACAAAATACGTGAATTTGCACTTTCCAATATAAGATGGAAGAGTTTTTCTTTACCATGCAGGAGGGGTCTAAACATATGGACAGCGGTGTGATCCAGGACACTCAACATTAACAACCTTACGGGCATGGTAGTGTTCCAAATGGGGCAGATGGACCAATGAGTTTTCTATCCTTGCATTTCCTGTGTTTGAACTGTTTGAGTCACTGATTTGTGTTGGTGAATCCAATCTAATGGTTGTGTAAAATCCACGAGATTGAATTGAATGGTTGCATTCCATTGTCATTCAGCAGCAGCAACAGTTACAATACTGATATAAAACAGCTGCATAAAAATAACAATAGAAAAAAATGAATGTTAATTTGGCCTTTGGTCTTGTGTTTTGTGTTTTGGGTTCTTGTCCGTACTAAGTTGGAATGCCATCTACAGAATATAAAGTTTGCAGCTAATTTGCCACTCGTTTTTTTAAAGTTTGATATGGTGTGTATGGGGAGAGACAGGATTTAAGTTTCAGGATCTTCATCACATTGTATGGTGTAATCATTGACGCAGGAAGAAAGACAACTTTCTAATAAATGATTTCATAGCAGCTTTACTACACACTGCAGATCTATCTTAATGATAGTTAACATTGTCTGAAATGAGACCAAACTAAGAGCTTGATATAATACAGGATTAAAATATTGTATGGATACTTTGAGAGCCAGATAAAAGGCATAAGGCTGTGAACCCCTGATTATATCGTGACAATCGTGTTGAAAATTTTCAGGCAATCTCTTCATAAATGTTTAGACCGTAATATAACCATTTTACAGCTCAGATTAAATATGTATGATTACAAAGCCGTGGTATGACTCCAGGGGCTCACATTTCCTCCCACTTCCCTTGTGGACGGGCGATAGGAGCCACGGTGCTGCACAAAAAAATAAAAAACCAAAAAAAAAAAAAAAAAAAAAAAAAAAAAAAAAAAAAAAAAAAAAAAAAAAAAAAACAAAAAAAAAAACAAAAAAAAAAAAAAAAAAAAACAAAAAAAAATGGGAGGGGGTGCTCTGTTGTAGAGGGTCAGCGGCGGCAGATATGATCAGGAGTGGGCGTCTTAAAATTACTCCGTCACTGAAGTCTGAGCAAATATTGGGGCACGTGGGGGCGTGTGTTGTATCTGGCTTCAAGGTAAAAAAGGATATTTGGGCCAACAAAGCTCAACCAATGGAAAGGGTAGAGAAATAAGGCGAGGAGCACAGTCATAGTTTTTACTGAATGCGGCCAAAACGTTTTGTGGCATGAAACTTGTCAATTAGTGGGTCAATCCGTGGAGTAAATACTTAATCATGCTATATAGTTAAACAGGGTAATAAAGATCTACTCAATGCATAACTTGTCTTTGTTTATAGCAACTAATCTTTCATGAGTTTAAATTTAATTAACGCTAATCATATCTGTTTATTATTTAAAAAAAACGTATTTATAAAGTATCCGTTAAAAAAAAAAAATATCTGGAAAACAATCTATCTGTACCTTGAATGGCATTAGTAGTACGTATATGAGGACACAGTATAGATAGTTTGTGGTTCTGAAAGTACAAGCTGTGCTCACTGACACATTGTCAAACCTGTAAATAAGAAATTTGACATAATAAAAAAGGTTTTTGGAAGGCAAGGTTTTGGTACATATATGCGTACTTAGCCTACAAAATTGTATCTGCTTCTTATTCGGCCACAGAGGCAGGTGATGATGGAAGACTGAATGCGGAGATTGCTTTCCCTAACAAGGTCCCTTACTTGGTCCAAAGTATGTTTACATCACGAAGTGAAACAAGCCTCAAAACATTACCAAGACAAAGTATTTTTAGAAACTATGCTGAAATTAACTATGTCCCATGTGGTCATATGATTCCTTAAGGTTAGGGTCCGTGGGCCTGGTTGTCATCGCGCGACTAACTTTGGTTGGGACAGTGTGTTGAAATTTAATAATATGGCCTATTCACTTCAACAATTTAACAACATATATAAATATCATTTTATCATACTAGACAAATTAACAAAGAATTTTGATACTAAAAGTTACTGGTTGGTAATGTTTTATGCTCAAACATACAGATAAGCCACATATTGCTGTTTGATTCACTAAATGTTCTAAAACAACCCTTTTGAATCGGAAATAAATTAACTCAAGGCAGTGATTTAAAATACTGGTCATCCTTATTGATATTGACCACTAGAGCTCAACTAATTAATTATTAACTCGAAATAATTCAAATTATTTAAAATGATTAGCAATTAATTTTTGCTGCATTGATCCTTTGTTACGGTAGTTTATTTGCAGGAATTTTGCCTTCGTTTGCGCCATAGGATTTTGTCACGTTTTGCACTTTTTGTGTTAGCAACGTGCATACGTCACTGATCTCACGTATCTGCAGGCTATCGCTAGGGTTTGTAAAACATTTTCGCGGACAATGCATGATCTATTATTATATCAATGGTGGACGGACTGAGAAGGCCCACTAGCAAAGACTGGAGAGCTATTAAGAAAGGTCTAAAGTGGGGGTGCACTTCACACTGAACACTAAGGAAAACATGAAAAGATTACAGAACTGTAGGAAATGAGGCAACATGTTACAAGAGATGTGAACAAATAACAATATACAAAAATTAAATACAAATTCTAACTTTTATAGAAAAAAACAAGTATAAAATGGGGGCACTTAACCCCTACTTTACCAAAAAACCCCAGCAGAAAGATAAGGCTATGCTCACACTTACAGAACAAAGCCATTCTCTGTGGACTCACCACCTGCAGAGGATCAGACCCAATGAGGGGCTGGTGCTATGTGACTTGGGTGCGGCTCTGGTGCCACCCCCCCCATACCCAGAAATGGGCTTAAGGGGTAGAAAATGGCGATGGATGGATGGATGGAGTTTAAAAATGCTGGTAGTGTAGGAATTGTATAGTGCAGGGGTGGCCAACCAGGCAGAGACAAAGAGCAATTTTTTTACGTGTTACAAGCCAAAGAGCCCACATCATACATATGTGCCACTACTAAACATCCTCCAACCTTACACACGCACGCGCACGTACGCACACGTGCAGAACGCGACACACACATGCAATCTGTCTGAGCAGAGAGAGTTGTGCTCTGCTCAGACAGATTTATGTAAATGTCATTCAACGATGATAATGACAGAATTTGACTCGTACAGTACTAAACATGGCTGGACTCGATCTCCCCGGTTCCGGGCGCTTCCACCGCTCGCTTCAACCGCTACCCGGCTACTTTGTATTAATGGTTTGGCCATGGTTCTAACCGGCGCGTCGATTCCAGATCAATTCCCGTCAGCGAACATCCAAGTATGATTTCGAATTGAATGCTTTCAATCTCTACCATGAAAATAAATCAAGTTTCAAACCAGTTGTTCAGCAGAACTCAATAATCTGTCTTTAGTAAAAAGATATAGATGTTGACAATAACACCAACACCACTTTAGTGATTTAGAACCACAACACATGAACTCAGTATAGACAGATACTTTTGTATTGATGTAGAACAGACACTCAACCATGCAGAGTTGGTAATCTACTGGTGTAATGCTAGCTGTTGTTAGCTGGTTTAGCATGTTAGCCGGTGTTAGCCGATGTCGTAATGTAACCATTTGGTCAAACCACTCAGACTTTTCGGGTATGCCCTACTTCTGCTGCTGCGATCTTTCATTTCACGGTTTGTCACTTTTAAGCTTTTTTAACTTTCTCTGCATTGTCATGTTTGTCGGGAACATTCTGCTCGTCTCGTGCTAGCTCCACAAACACCTTCTGGTTTCTGGTGGAACCAGCGAGATCACGCTGGTGTTCCTCTCCTCAAACTGAGGAAGGTGTGGCCCTCATCCAGCGACCAAGGAGCTGTTTTCCGTTCGGACGTCATGGTTCGAGGCAACGTGTTGTTTGTTATTTGTATTTTGCTACAGCTGAGGTAGCAGCAGCAGAGTGATTGACAGAGCATGCTGACCAACCAGATTGACGTTCGCCGACGTCAGATTGGTTTTTGGTGGCCTGGTAGTGGAGTGATGTCGGCCTTTATATGGGTCTGAATACATTTGGAATGAAAGGGCTGCGCCACCACCGAGGCGTTTTTGACGCTTGTCGAGTGAAGCCCAGGGCCGCACAGGAACCAGCCAAAGTAGCCGCATGCGGCTCACGAGCCGCGGGTTGGCCACCCCTGGTATAGTGTCTTTATATAGTCAGACAATTGTGGTTCTATATTGCATATTATTATTATTGCAGAGATGCTCGACTTGTGAGGATCAGCAGTGTTTGTTTTCTAATATGGACCTAATGAATCTGGAAAGGGTGTGTGATTGACTATTTAACGCCTGCTTTTCCGTCTTTCAGTAAACCATCACAGCATGTTTTAGGACCATTCCTGCTCCCAGCACAAGCAGCTGTTCTGACAGATAGCATTATAAATATGCTACTCATGTGCCTTCATCTGATTCTGTCAATCTGGAAGGACTCGAAAATCAACGTGTCAAATTTCACTGTCATAATAGGATACGATATAACTGAATACATTTTAAAACAGATGTCATCATTAATATGCATTCATTTGATATTGTATATTTGCTAATTAGCAAAATGTTTTGGTTTTTTTCGATTAATCGAACGTGGTATTTAAAAGAATAACCGATTACCAAAATATTTCGGTAGCTGCAGCTCTAATTGACAACCACAGGAGTAAAACGGTAAAGCAGGCTTCGGTGCAATTGTGATCTACAACTAAATAAATTATTTCCAGCAAATATAAAAGTAGTTATGCAGTTTGATAAAGATGATGTGTTATGTATAAAAATATGTAGCGTCCATATAACAGAATCCACAGGAATTTAATAATTCGGTGAGCAGCGTTCTTTAATGAATGGCATAGTTCTGCATTTGAAAATCATAATTGCCAAAACATTTCTTGGACATGAAAAGATTCACAACGGTTGTCAAAACTTGGATCAATGGGGTGGTTTCAGCAGGTCTGGGTTGAGGCCTGGGCGTCCTGCTGTCACACGCTGCGTTCAATACATAAAGACGCCGCATAGCTCAAATTGACAAACACTGGGTTCAGCAGGTTGATTTCAGGTGTATTTACCTCTGGCACTTAACACACAGTCTCCTCTAGAGGGCGAGGCAGCATCTGTAAAGCAACAGTGGCAACAGTGAACAAGGCAGAGCAAGACCTACTGTACAAGGACAGTACACACCACAATAAAAAACCCGACTGATAACAATGTCATATGATCATTTTCCAAGTCCAGTTTAAAATTTTTGATTTTTGAAAATGGGATACCAAAACTAACACCACCCTGAGATCGGCCTTTTTGCAAACTATCTTGCATTGTTTTATACCAAGTTTGATCTCAAATGTACATTCCCTCCTCCACACTATTCGGGCCAAGAGAGTATAATTATTTTACAGAGTCATAACAAAAACTGGGATAACCTTCATTAGTTGGCCTTGTACACACTTCACTATAACATGCTATACTTTACAGCAAACATTTCACAATCTCTAGTTGCCCAAACTAAAAGACAGATAAAAAATACGTCTAAAAAATTAAGACAAAGTGGGCTTCGATTACCATATGTAATATATGTGCTCTTGGAGTGGCTGGGACTTACCATAACTGTTATATTCTGGCTGGGATGTGCTGGGTAGATGCCTGGTGTTCCCGTGGTCCAGGTGGGACTGTTGGGGATGTACCCAGGTTGGCCGATACTAACACAAAACTGGGATATAGGTATAATTCCACATTAACACTATTTTATTAATTACTTTTAGACTCAAACAAGTTTATTTGGATAATAAAGAGGATGTGTGAGCGATATGCCATTGGTCGATAAGGAACCAATCAACTAAAGATTAAGACGAGTCATAGTGTTATTAAGAGTAAAAGAGTAAACTCGTGACACTCAAGTGACTCACTGAAGTTGATTTGAGATCAGTCGGGGGCTGGATCTAGTGCTCGTGTCCAACGTTAATGAAACTGAGGCTGTTTGTATCAGCGGGTATTTGTAATAAATTATTTTGATAATAAACAAAGTTACTAACCTGAATTTCCAGGAAACATTTTGCATTAAGTATGGGTCAGTTCAGCATTGTTTGTTTTATAATTGTTTTACCTTTCCAAAGCTTTCAACCTTTATTGAAGTGATACATTAATACAAAAGATATACTTACAATTTCAAAAAAGGTAATTTTGTACTTAATTTTTACTTCTTCATTATGCTAAAGTTGGAGAAGTTATACTTGCTTCTTTTTTTGCTTAAGATTTAATTTTGATTAATTTTATTTTTGTATAAAATTTTCCTCATTCTTACTGTTCTGTAACTGCTGATGCAACAATTACATTTCCCCAGTGTGGGACGAATAAAGGATCTCATCATCTTAATCTTAATGTACTTGTTATCTATATATTTGATAGTATTTACAATGTAGAAGGTTGAAACAGAAGATAACAAAGTCTTGTGGTTTAGGGACCCCCAGAAAAATGATTTATACAGCAAACTCATTCCCCAAATGGCGCGATATAAATATTTTTAAACATGTTTACAGAAGGAAAGAGCAGCACATACAACAGCCCAAACTTTGATAGTGAGTGCTTCACTTGTTACACAGCTTGTTATGTTGACATTTTGCAAAGTGTAGTTTTCTAACCTTCACCTCATCCACATGTGGGCAGCGGGTTAGAAAACAGATGGTTTTACTGTGTCTAAATTACAGCTGTATTCAGTGTGTCCCCACTGAATACGCCTAGGCCAAAAGACTAGGTCAGAAGGAGGGTTAAGAGCAGAGTTTTAACCTGCAGCCCGGGACGCATAGTGTGATTCCACATACGTGACAGGTGGATTATCTTGTGCTAACTACCAGATTATAGAGCAATGTTTGAAATGGATTAAGATAGAAAACGGTTAAGCTCATACAAAATTAGGAGTACTATTATTGAGAGGGGTAAATCATATTTATAATCTGTAATATTCAAGTGCAGAGGAATTTGCCAGTGATACACACACCTCAGTTTGAGAAACAGTGATATCCAACTCTAAGCAGCATGAGTGAACAGGTGTAGTCGACTCTCAGTGAAGAATTCAGAGCAGTAAATGAGACTATTTGTCATCTCAGCCTCAGTGTGCGCAGAGAAAAGGTCACATGTGCACTCCAGAGTCAGCCAGCCCCAGAGTGGAGGACCCTCTGGGGGGAGCTGGCCTTTTGTCCCGGGGCAGCAGCTGTGCCTGGGGTGCGCTGGGCAGGACGCTGGTGGGCGGGACACTGATGGGACACGGGGGTAATTAACTGTGCACTTTATCATGTTCAATTAGGCTCGCTGCATCCGCGGGATCAGGGCTGACGAAAGCGTGCCGTGTTGTGGCCACTTAACACAACTGCTTAACAGGTCTATCAGAGGAGTGGCCCAGGACTGAGGGAGCGACTCGAGACTGAGGGAGCGACCAGACACTGAGGGAGCGTCCTGAGACTGAGGGAGCGTCCTGAGACTGAGGGAGCGTCCTGAGACTGAGGGTGCGACCAGAGACTGAGGGAGCGTCCTGAGTCTGAGGAAGCGTCCTGAGTCTGAGGAAGCGTCCTGAGTCTGAGGAAGCGTCCTGAGTCTGAGGAAGTGTCCTGAGACTGAGGAAGCGTCCTGAGTCTGAGGAAGCGTCCTGAGTCTGAGGAAGCGTCCTGAGTCTGAGGAAGCGTCCTGAGACTGAGGAAGCGTCCTGAGACTGAGGAAGCGTCCTGAGTCTGAGGAAGCGTCCTGAGTCTGAGGAAGCGTCCTGAGTCTGAGGAAGCGTCCTGAGTCTGAGGAAGCGTCCTGAGTCTGAGGAAGCGACCAGAGACTGAGGGTGCGACCAGAGACTGAGGGAGCGACCAGAGACTGAGGGAGCGTCCTGAGACTGAGGGAGCGTCCTGAGACTGAGGGAGCGTCCTGAGGCTGAGGGAGCGTCCTGAGGCTGAGGGAGCGTCCTGAGACTGAGGGAGCGTCCTAGCGTCCTGAGACTGAGGAAGCGTCCTGAGTCTGAGGGTGCGACCAGAGACTGAGGGAGCGTCCTGAGACTGAGGGAAAGACCCAAGACTGAGGGAGCGACCCAAGACTGAGGGAGAATCCTTAGACTGAGGGTGCGACCAGAGACTGAGGGTGCGACCAGAGACTGAGGGTGCGACCAGAGACTGAGGGTGCGACCAGAGACTGAGGGTGCGACCAGAGACTGAGGGTGCGACCAGAGACTGAGGGTGCGACCAGAGACTGAGGGAGCGACCAGAGACTGAGGGAGCGTCCTGAGACTGAGGGAGCGTCCTGAGTCTGAGGGAGCGTCCTGAGTCTGAGGGTGCGACCAGAGACTGAGGGAGCGACCAGAGACTGAGGGAGCGTCCTGAGACTGAGGGAGCGTCCTGAGAGTGAGGGAGCGTCCTGAGTCTGAGGGTGCGACCAGAGACTGAGGGAGCGTCCTGAGACTGAAGGAGCGACCCGAGACTGAGGGAGCATCCTGAGACTGAGGGTGCGACCAGAGACTGAGGGAGCGTCCTGAGACTTAGGGAGCGTCCTGAGACTGAGGGAGCGTCCTGAGACTGAGGGATCGTCCTGAGACTGAGGGAGCGTCCTGAGACTGAGGGAGGTACTAATATAAATATCTACTAAGAAAAATGGGACGGACAATATACTGTATTTGAGACATTTTAAGCATTGCTTTTAAACACTTAGAAAACATTGTTGTACAAATGGTTTGTGCTGGCAGAAAATTTGACCATGAACAAAACATGTAGAAATTTCGGTTATATGATCAATGACAGTGACTCTATTCACTTTAGAAGCATGGCTAACCACGTCAGACCACCGACCGTCATGTTGCCATCTGCAAAGTCACAAGTAATGACAAAAATTAAGGATCAGAATGTACAGATGTGGGTTTAAAAAAGTGAGGCGTAGAAGTAAAAAGTTAGCACTAAAAAATAAAATAAGCAGTAAAATAAACTACTGATACCAGGAAAATACTTAAAGGGTCTCTTAGTGGTATAGAAATTACATTACAATCACACTTTTGTTGCCAAAATGTTTCTTCCGGTTACACATATACACAAATATAGATTGAACAAGACACGATACAATGATGTATGATTGCAGTAGCTTTCATTTAAACAAAGCACACTGTTACCTAATAACTGGAATACAAATGTAACTTTAAGAAATAATTAAGCAAATACAGCCTTTATTAAAGCCATTTTACACTAAGCAAATACAGCCTTTATTAAAGCCATTTTACACTAGAAGTCCAAAGTTGTCCTATTGTCCAATTGTTCAATTTTCTAATTGTGGAAATGGTCCTTTTTGAGCACGTTCACAACACTAAATAAAAGGTAATACAAAGCATTGTTTGTATTGCACATTCACATAACGCTCGTGCTGGTGGTGGTGGTGGTGAATGGCCAGTAGGAGTGGGAATTGCCAAAAATGTGAGGATTCAATATTATCGTGATATTGCGATACAGCAAGTTGTGCAATTCAATACTGCAATATATTTTGATTCATGTCTCTCATATCGTTCAAAGGCATTACAAACATGGAGGAAAATAAGACTCAGCTCAAATGTCACATTTATTATGGTCAGCACATTGAATGAAGAAACCACTGGAAGCGTAGACCAAAACGTTGAACTGAAATCTACTGTATCGATTTAATTGCGTGTGTAAAATATCACATTACTGAACAGAATTGATTTCCCACCACCACGAATGGCCAGTCCGATTGTGCGTCAGCAGCAGGAGAAACAGATGAAGTCAGCTGGACGTGTCTTCTGGGGACCGTTGGCCTCTAATGAAAGGCCTCTTAACGGTGAGAGCCTCGTAATGTCCCTGTTAATAATTAAAAGGGAATTAGGCCTTAGACAAAAACAGCTTAAGTGGCCGTCACATCTCAGCAGGGTGAACACTCCACTGTACATGGAGAGAGGCCCTCCCCCTGCTGTCAGTGTGATGATTGTGTCGGGTTATTAGGAGCACTGCATCTACAGCAGCATAAGGCCATTGCAACACAACATATGCTGCGCAATATGGACCGGGTTCAAGGCACTCAATGAGACGCACAATGTATATCACGGCTTATGACAAGTAATGTATGTGGAAGGGAGATTTAAGGCTGTTAGCATAAGTAGTCCAATGTGTCCACGAAAGCGAGAGTAGTACAGAGATGTCATGTTTAAAATCAATTAAATGAAATTCCATTCATATTTGTAAACCCCTAAATCATAATAGTAGTTATCACAGAGGACTTTAAAAAACTGTTAATTCGCCAACCGTTTGCAATGATACAATGAAAACACAAGAAATGCAATGATAAAAGTAGTAAGCAGTGACTCACAACTAATAATGTTTTCTAATAAGATGAAAACAGTTTATTGTATTATGTTCAGAGCATTTTACTTTAACTTTAAGATTTTCTGGTGGGACAAACTTATTTCAGAATGGGACAAAATATATTATTCTATTTTAAAAATTCCATTTTAAAAGTTAGGTGTCCCAGCTTCATCATATTTATATAGTAGCTTACACTTCCATGAAACCTCAAAGTGCTACAGATTAGAATACAATTCAACTAACAAAAATAGCCTGAGAGTAAAGACCAGCAGCTTTTCAATGAACAGAAAGGTAACATTGAAGCTTCGACATATATTCATTATTTCTTAAAAACAAATGGGAATTAGAGATTTAGAGATATATATATATATACACACTAAACACCTATATACACACACACACAATACACCTTGAAACTCACCCCAACAACATCAACAACAACTACTACATGGTCAAAAGCAGTGAAAAGTTTCTAAATCCTTAAAGGGTCCATATCACGGTTTTTGACTTTTCTCTGCTTTAAACATGATTACAATGCTATTTGGCCTTCATACACAAGCCCACAGTAGTTTATTCATTGATTCTGTCAATCTTTTGTAAGAGAGCAATCTGTCTCCTTCCCCAGCGTGAGGCACAGAAACGCTCGGGTCCACTTCAGTGACAAAAACCACACTGATGACGCGCATGATCCCGTTTGCTTTGTATTTAAAATAGTTGTTAAATACTTTTGTCAAAACGGGGTAAACAATACACAATTAGTATGCTGTTTTTTGTCAAAAATAATAAAAATAAAAATAAATTGAAAGCCGGCGGGAGGTGATTGACGGATCAAAACAGCGAATCAGAGCGCACAGGCTCCGGCTCCCGAGTCCAGCGTCTGTGGTCTGGTCTCGCGGACACCACATAGAGCTGCTGTTTTTATGCTTTTGTCAGCAACTAAAAGTGTTAGGATCACGTCAACTTGAATGAAGTGTGTTATGGGTGTAAATATGTGACACACTATTTGGCCCTAAGAGGAAGAAAGCGGCTCGACTTTTTTCATCTGTTCATCTCATGGATCTATTATAATACCGGTTAATCTGCGACACTTCACTGAGACTGTTCCAGAACTACAGGGACAATGGAACTGGACTTACTCAAAAGCTGATCTAGAAACACGTTATTCCCACGGTAAAAGACGTAACTCGGACCCCCTCGATCTGTGAGTAGTGACGCTAACTCGCTGTATACTTCTGTAAACTAAATAACTAGGGTCTGATTGTGCATCGAGGACATAGGGCTCGATGTGACGGATTGTCATTGTTGGAAAAAGTTTATTCTTATGTATGAAATTACTAAGTACAGGTGATAAACGACAAAAGCGTGATGCTACGTCACCGTGCGGACGGGGGGAGGCGGGCTCACAGGCAGAGGAGCAGACTCTTCTCTGGATCAGCTCGTTTGAGTCGAGGTGACGTCACCTCTATACAAGAGATGGCTCTAATCTCACAAGCTTTGATTGTTGTGTGGTGTATCATACACATTAATATCACACATGTGCAGAGGATTGAGTTTAAAACATGAAGAAAAGCGTGATATAGGACCTTTAAGATGTTCATGTCAACCCTCTGTTATTCAAACCCTCATCTGGGGGAGAAGCAGAACTGTTCAGATTACTCCTCATCGCTTTGCCGTCTGAACGCTGACAACGGCTGCTTCATTAGTGCAGATCAGTGAAGAGACACGGCTAAACAGGAGATTATTGATAACGCAGGCAGCGCACAGGTCAATATGATGGCAGAGAGGAGGGAGAAGAGAGAGCGGAGAGAGAGGAGAGAGAGGAGAGAGAAGAGAGAGGAGAGAGAAGAGAGAGAGGAGAGAGAGGAGAGACTAGCACTAACAAGGCTTGTGAGGAGAGATGCGCGAGGGGAAAAAACAAGTGTTGTTCTACCTCCCAGTCTCTCCTCCTCGCATTACCTAATCACCCATAATAAGCTCTTATGATCACTAGTGGATTTCTATAAGCTGATGACGGGGGCCGTGATGGAGGAGGTTTGCCGGCGCCACCGTACGCATCTCATTAACATAAGAGCGCGCGTTGAGAGGTGTGCGCCTCGGTGCCGCGGTCCTGGGCCCGTCCTGGCAGAGACGGATTAAAGACGAATGCTAATGAGGCTCCGGAGCAAGGGTGCGCGCCTCATCCATCCCGCCGGGGGTGACAGGCCGCAATCGTTAGCGGCGCGCGGCTACACGACGCCCTCTAGGGGGGGAGCGCGGTGATGGAGGACAGCAGGGGAGGGTGGAGAGATGCAGAGGAGGGGATAGAAGAGAGGAAGAGGAGTAGATGGTGGGAGACAGAGTGTGCTACAAACAGTTAGGCTTCGGTGATGGTGACAATAGGGATGTCTCTGATTCAAATGTTACACTCACCGTGATTTAATGATTAAAGCTGGGGCACCAAACAGTTTTGTCCAGAAACAATAAAGAGTTGAACAGAAAAGTAAAATTGTGTGAAAAAAATAAAAAAAATAAAAAATGTGGCAAAATGTTGCAACTTTATGCATGTTCATGGGGTAAAGTCAAAGTTCAAAGCGCAGAAGAAAAAATAAATAAGGATTTTTTTCCAAAAGCTTTGAGCTATCTTTTTGGTCGGAAAAAGGCAAATCAAAGCTGTCATCGTGTCTCCACCTCTGGTACTGTGTGTTTTTCATCAGTCAGACATCAGCTAACTAAGTCCTGCTCACATCTCATCAGGGGAATATTCAGCAGGTACTTAGGTCTAACTTAACGAAAGGCCATTTCCTCCCATTACATCATATACCAATAAAATACCAAGTGATCAGACTAGAAATCCTCAGGTCAGACTGATCTGTCGTTACACAGGTGAAGCTTACAGGATTTGTGCTGTAAGCTGTAAGAAAACGTTTGTTTTCACTAAACCTGCTGGTGCCAGTACACCTCAGAGTCCAGTCTCCAGTCTGAGCAGAATGTACTCAAAAACATGCAAGTTGAAAAGTAAGCTTTTGATACAAATTAAGAGTTTGAGGATCAAAACAACAAGGCCAGTAAAGGGAACAATAAATAGAAAAAATACCCATTACAGTAAACGAAGTTTACACAGTTATGAATTAATTTAGAAAAAAGGTTTTCTATTGGCTAGATGCCTTATTATCGAGAGGTAATTCTTCTGAATGTATCATATTACTTTCTAAAAAGTCAGATTAATGTTCAACTGCAACAACATCATGATTCTAATCGGTGTCTGAACAGGTCCACAGCCTGAGCTGTTCTGAGACCACAACCATTCTGTATCAGTATTTTACAGAGATGATATGTTTAAAGGTGTTCAGTGAAGTCCTATAAATTCCCATGAACTCTTATGGAAAATTACATGCAATCATAATTACACACAGGCAACAAGAGAAGAAATGACAAAACGCAGCTTTACAAACACACACACTCTGGGAACTGGAGTGGAGCTTCACACACACTAATGCCACTTTAAACGAAGCCTACCGCCAATAAAACGTGCCAACTGGCTTTACACGCGGCTAGTGAGTGAAGCCTGGTGACGCGAGCACCTGCTGCCCTGCGCTTACGAGGCTCCGGGCCCCGTGTTGTGGCTCTGCGAGGCTCCTGGTGCTAATGCATATGATGTGGAGTACACACGCTCTCCAGAAGCTCGCTGTGATGTGTTTGTGGGCAGATGGTGCGCACTTGCTCCTGATGAGGGCTGTGATGGTCGCCCTGTGATGTCAAAGCCGCTCAAAAGTTTCCATTAATTTAAAGAGACGACGGAGAATTAGTTAAGCTGCCGGTCGTAAAAATGTAAGTCTTTATCGCGTTTAAAATGAGCATGATGTCTCCACTGTGATGTCAAAGCGCTTGATGATCTTAAAGGATGGGGCTTTCTGCGAGTACTTCTCATTAACAACATTTAAATATCAGACCGTATTGAGTAAATTAAGAATATACATAGTAATCAAGGATAGTATAGTAGGTGAAAAACAAAAACATAATTCATTAGAGAGAAACGATATAGTATATAGTATAAAACCATGTATTATGTGTTACTTGTTATTGTCATTTTAAAGTAATGTGTTACACTACAATATAACTGACTGCATTAGTTTAAAAGTTACTTTCACCAAATGTATTTATGTATCTGTATAATGTATAGGAGGATCTTGGAGTGACGTCGTTTACAGTTTTTCCGCTCCAGTCACGTGACTGTGGCGCTACAGCATAGAAAGCTACCTGGATTCTAGAGAATTAGCTATTTTTAGACGTTTGGAGAGAGGTTTTACTAAATCAAATGGTCCATTCTTGTTGTGTGGTCGGTTGTACGGCCCGCTGGAGACAGATTACGTTTTTTTTTCTAATTATTTTGGAAAAGATCAGCAAAAAACGGCCGCGGTAAAGTGGTTGCCCTTTTAAACTGTTACCTATGGTAAACATAAAACGGGAAGCCGGGGGAATGAGGGGATAAAAATTAATAAACAAATTTAAGTTTTGCAACTACTTTCACTGCGCACTTGTTCACTCATTCATGAATGATGATTAATTTTAAACATTGCATTTTGGTTGCTCATCCCCACTGCTTCCTGTTCAACCTTTACCGTATGTAACAGCAAACAGGGGCAACCCGCTTTGAATGTGCTTTACCGCGACGGCAAAATGCCGGGCCACTTGAAAAACGCGAGAAATGGATTTTCTATGAAGTAAGAATAAATGTCTCCAAGTCCCAGTCCCAGCAGATCGGTGCCGAAAGAGAGGTGAGTCTGACCAATGTTTCTCTCGTCATCCCAGGTCTCATATGGGCTTTGAATTTGTTCAGTTCTGTCTCATATACTTATTTTTAGCTTGTCTATATATCCCCTCTGATCTTCTTGCCTTAAAGTGCTTATATACAGTGCTATTCGCCCACTGAAACTTTTAAGAGTAGTCGTTGCATCCATGCTTCAGTATGGGCTGCTCTGTCTTCTTGCCACACAGTGAGGGGCGCATGCGCACGCGGGTGTAAACAAAGATCCTCCTATAGATTCATTATACAAATACATAAGGTCATTAGTATGTTTGTATATATCCTCAGGTCATTAGTATGTTAGTATTTATGAATGCTCAGGTCAGTCTCCACACTGAGACCTGAGAGAATGGGGCGTTCGGGGTCAGTATGTTTACAGCCAGCGCTGCCTCATGTGGTGTGCCCTCATAATTACACCGCAGCACATTTGTCTGTAACAGAACCAGAGCTGCAGCTGGAGCCGAGCACCAGCCAAAAACACAAACACAACTGTTCTGGCCTGGAGTTATCCCAGCACAGCCCTGGGAACATGAGCCACTCAAATCCTCAGAATACCAGCTCCAGATTAGAGGATGGTGCTCTTCAAAGAAATGTTCCCAAATCCTGATAGTTCTGTATTCTGGGCTTGATTGGTAATCTATTATCTTCCGCTTCATTAAGGGCTAGATCACAGGGGCAGCGTCAGAGTCCCCACAAGGTCTAACCCAGGGCTACACAGTTGGGACAAAATCATCTGTTGAAGGTTCAAACAGTTTGTTAGAAGGGCCGGATTAGGACCATATCATATTGAATATGTAATGGCTAAAATCTCAAAAATGTTGACTTAGAGATTTAGCAAAATAAGTGTCAATGAAAGAAAGTGGTCTTCATAACCATGTATTAAAACATTTACGTGTCTCTTCACTTTAACAACCATTCTTTCCCTGGTATTGGAAGAGGAATCCTGCAGTGGTCGTCTCAGCTCCCCCTCATCAGTAGCATCATCATCATGGGTAAGTGGTGTGCTCCATGGGGAGGGCCCGCTCACTGCAGTGACAGAGGGTGAAGAAGCGGCATGTGGACGATCGATGCGTCCCCAGGTCTGAAGAGGCTCGTCCAGAGCACGCAGCTTCTTAATGATCCCTAAGCACCCGGCGCATTACACCGTACAGGCAGCACACACGTCTGAATATTAAATAACTTTTTATAAATGACAAAATTATCTAATATTTGGAGCCAACTTGTGGTAGATTTAAAGCATTATTCATCGATTCCACACGCAGTGATGTTAAACTACTTATGTAGCCACAGCTGCCTTGGGGCACACTGACAAAATTGAGGCAACTAGTATGTGGCCCCTTCGACCACCACCACCAATCATTCACACACACACACACACACACACACACAATGTGACACGACAGTTTGGCAGGACAGGACTGCTTCAGCTGGGAAACACTTAGTGTTACCAGAGATCTCCCATCACCTCGCCCTGTCCAGGTTAGATTCAGAGGTCAGATGGGATTTGGCATATGACTTTACTCAGTAACCCACAAGGAAGGGAAGATAAGATAAGACTATTGATCTCAACAGTAGAAATTTACAAAATAGAGAAAGAGTCGGAAAGAGGAGAGAGCCGAAGTGACTAGCTGCACAGCGGGGGGCTGGCTCCGGAATGACTTGCATTTACTTGCAATTACTGAAATATTTCACCCCCATTTTTTACCGCACAAATTTAACCAAACAGTGTCAAAAACAAATGATCTCCAAAAACCAGGCTGTGTGGCGGGCCGATAATACCGATTGTTCCCATGCGCGTGGTGCAGACAGGCTGAGGATGCACGGGCCAGGCCACAGGGGAGCGCGCACACACGGGAGGCCGACACGCTGACGTCTCAGGGCCATGTAGCAGCTGCTGCGGGCTCCATCTGCAGAGCCCAGCGCCCTGTCACTGCCTCTGGGAAGCCTCCCCCTGTGGCTGTGGAAAAGGCTCTCAGGCCCCGCCCCCTGTCCATCACAACGAGGAGAGTGAAGGGGTCAGCGGATCAGGGGAGTGAAAGTAATGGGAGTGAAGCTCTTATCAGGGCGATATTACATGTAGAACTACATAAATCCAGTAAATCAATAATCGGTAATACATTTTTAAAACTTACATATACTCAAACTAAGAGTAGAGGTTTAATGACTCATGACTTCTAATTCTGCCGTATTAAATGAGAAATTTGTTAAATATCTTGAACCAAACCCAATGTGGAGCAAGATGACATCCCTTGAGATTTATTTTAGACAAATGTATAAAAAGAAATCCCATATTCACGGACCTTTCAGGATTTCAAAAAAAATGTATTAATTGAAAGAATAAACTGTAAACTAAATCACTTATCAAAAATAATTACAGTCCTGCCTTTTGTTTTCTTGTATCATCTCATTTTCATTCAATCACAGGATAATGTGTGAACAGACTTCTACAACGTCGCTCCCTCTCCACTCATAGCAGCACCACATCTGGAACTGAAGTAACCACTGCTCTGCAGGTTTCCCTTTTAGGGTCTGTGATGGAGGGGTCAAATGCAGACATTTGACAAGACAAGATTCACTACAGCAACAAATGTCTCATCTGAATCTTGATCTCAAGGTGACGGGATTTCCCAGATACCACAGTGTTATTAAGAGTAAACCTCAGGAGCTCAGAGGTGAGCATGCTGCTGTCATGTGACACAACAAGACCCACAAACAACCAACCCAATGTACGGACGGTTTGTGGGGAAAACAGTCTATGGCAGGGGTGTCCAATATTTTTAGCAAGAGGGCCACTTTAGTTCATCAGACTTGACCTGGGGCGGACAACCCGGATTAAAAAAACTGGATTCAAGCTGGATTGAATGCATTCTGGTATTTAAAATGGGTTATGATACGTCCTTATTGATTCACACCACAGCTGTATTTTATTTGGAATGTTGTGACAATAAAGTTAAAAACTGGATTCCGTAGAGTCTGAGATTTACAACAAGATATACAGTAGCATGATTGTATTGGTGGTGCAGAAGTTGGTTGGATGACACTGTCAAAGTGCCTCAATGGCGACTGTGTTAGCAGCAGAAGGGCAGAAGGGACATCAGTCTACGGGCCTGGATTTCAACGCCCCAGAGCACATTTTCCCAGACCAGTGTGTCTGCACGGGGAAAAAAAACAACTAAATGAAAGATCTTTAATAGATTTATATAAAAGCCACGTCAGTTAGCAATGTGGCGGTCGATCATGGGAGTCAGACACAACCATGAGCATTCTGGGTAATTAACGCTAACGACAGGCGCTCGTTAGCATGGCTGCTCGGTGCCAACACCCAGAGCAGTGACATCAGAGCTGCTGCGGTGTTCTTTCACACTCTCATGTTGGTCCAGACCAAAGACGTGTGCTCGGGTTCATTACAGCAAATCTGCAGCAGTACTGTGTTCTGTGTTACTGGCCTCTAAAACATGATCCTGGGAATATTCACCTTCATAATAGAGAAATTGTTACATTATTATAACATGGAATGGTCTAATCCAATCCACTTTATTAATATAGCACATTTCATAAACACAGTTTCCAAAGTGCTGCACAATAAAATAATGATTGAACACATGTGGTTGTAAAGTTTATCACTTATTATTATATTATTGTAGACAACTGCATCCACTTACCAACAAATCTTTTATGAAAAAAAAAAACAATACTCAATTTCTCCCACTTTGTCCCTCACCCAACATGTTAGTTACCATGTGCGGCTCACGGCTGGAGTCTTATGCTGATCACGTTTACATGTGACCAATGAGTTTACTGCTCCTGACAGTCAGCGCACGTCATTATCTAGTATTCCAATCACATTGTCCTCTACAGAAGCGTTTCTGCCTTTAGTGGACTTGCCCGGCATCTCATGCTCCTCTGTTAACCCTAACCAAAAGTATAGCATAGCAAATCCAAAGGAAAGGCAAACATTTTCTTCTTAAAAGAAGTTATACCCCATTTTTTAATGAGTTAATAAAATGCTTATTACTACATACAAGTTATAATCCGTAATTTAATTGAAAACTTGAGCTCATTGATTCAGCTTGTGTATAAATTTAGGCTGTATAAAAGTGCTGAGTAGAGGCTTGGCGTGACGCCCGCTCTCCTCCAATCACAGAACGAGGGGTGAACAGGCCGCGTCCTCTAGCCTCTACAGCGCTGGTAAACACTAGGGCTTTGACTTCGAAATTCGAATAGAATGAAAAAATTAAAATATACAGTGCCTTGCGAAAGTATGAGGTGGGGATGGTGTGTTCAGGGTGATGAGCTGTGTTGCTTTTACGCCAAACATATCGTTTTGCATTGTGGCCAAAAAGTTTGATTTTGGTTTCATCTGACCAGAGCACCTTCTTCCACATGTTTGGTGTGTCTCCCAGGTGGCTTTAAGAGACTTTTTATGGATATCTTTGAGAAATGGCTTTCTTCTTGCCACTCTTCCATAAAGGCCAGATTTGTGCAGTGCATGTCTGATTGTTGTCCTATGGACAGACTCTCCCACCTCAGCTGTAGTTATCTGCAGTTCATCCAGAGTGATCATGGGCCTCTTGTCTGCATCTCTGATCAGTCTTCTCCTTGTTTGAGATGAAAGTTTGGAGGGACGGCCGGGTCTTGGTAGATTTGCAGTGGTCTGATACTCCTTCCATTTCAATATAATTGCTTGCACAGTGCTCCTTGAGATGTTTAAAGCTTGGGAAATCTTTTTGTATCCAAATCCGGCTTTAAACTTCACAGTATCTCGGACCTGCCTGGTGTGTTCCTTTGTCTTCATGGTTCTCTCTGCGCTTTAAACAACTCTGCGCTTTAAACAACTGACAGAGCACATAACTCGTCAGAACACCGGATGTGTCATGTGCATTTTTCACCATTGAATTTTTTCTCGTTGAATTTTGACTGTTGAATTTAACATTATGAAATTGATAATCAGTGACTGAAATTCACAGAAAAAAATATTCAAGATGTTAAAAACATTCAAATAGATGAATTCAGGTCCATTTAAAATTCAATTTCTGATGGAACAAATAATCAGTCTTTTTTTTTTTTCATTGAAAAAAAAAAATTGAATATTTTGAGGGTGAATATGTCATTTTGAAATTTTAATCACATTGAAATTTGTAAACTGAATTTTTTGTGACTGAAATGTAAAGATAAAAATATTCAAACTTGCTTTTTCAGGGTTAAAAATTTCAAACTGAAGAATTCAAGCTAAAAAAAATTCAAAATCTGATGACACAAAAAATCTTCCATATAGTTCCCAAAGGATTCGCCGTGACGTGCTAGGCATGTAACAGCTAAGCTAGCTAGTTCAAAAACTCTCTGGAACTACATGAAAACTGAACACAGAATTCTGAACATCTGCGGTGAGTTACCCATTTATATACGGAAGCTAAATCCATAATCAGATCCTCTTCAAATGTGTCCTAAAATGTTCGTTTCATGTTAATGGTTACTTCTGGGTTTATCGCGATCGCTTTTTGTCACATTAAAACAGTATTTTTGTCATGAAAACATTCACAGATAATTCTGTATGTGTTAAGAATGTATATGTATAATGTATTCCCCGATTAATATTTAAATGCGTTGATTGATATTTGTTTATTGAGCGTGGCTAACTCCGCTAGCTTCTCTGCACAGACAGAAGTAGTGACAGGCGCTGAAAGCTTGTTGTACTTGTGGAGTAATGTTAGTATTTTACACACCTGAATTACAGAGATTGCGTTGCCAAAGGGCAGCAGCCATTATGGGTTTGAGAGTTCTGTTATCAAGACAAAATGATCGGTAGAGCGTTTTGAAGTTATATTCAAATCAATGGAGCGTTCTACTGCTGCTGTGAGAAACTGTATAATAAATTATAATTAAGTATTTGAAACTAGCGGTAATCTTTGTTATATATTTTGTTAGCAGTGCGTTGCTTTTGTACCATTTCATCAGTGATTGTTGTACAGCTTACCAGAATTTGCGCTTAATAAAGAAGTACAACATCTATAAAAGAAATTATAAAGAATAAATATATGAGAGAGTCCTGGACTGCTTACTGCATTTTGTGTGCACAAAGTGCACTTGTATATTGTAAATTGTAATAATTTAAATGTTTTATACCTTAGTGTATGCTGATTTTTACTATGCCTTGCTGTGTTTTTTACCTCTCTTCCTTGACTGTTGCACCGAGTCTGTGACTTTCTGTTACTTACATGGCAATACAAATGATTGTGATTCTGATTCTGAACAAGCCTGTCCCTGCAGTAAGCCTCAGTTGTGACTGTGTGCAGGTGTGGGGGCTGCCAGCATGGCCAAGCTGACCTTCATGGTGGGGGGTCCAGAGGAGGAGTACACGGCTGCCCAGGAGCTACTCACCTGCATGGGGGCCAACGTGGTCTACTGTGGCCAGGTCGGCTCAGGCCAGGTGAGTCCTTGATGATCCAACATTTTAGTTTTAGCCATTTCCCTTCGATACAGATTTCCTGCCAAAGCAGATTTTTGTATTAAAACATAATTACATGTAGTTGTACAACTATGACTGTTCTCTGCCTCAGCCCCTTCTTTTCACAAGTATTTAATTAGAGCATGCTTACAGATAACCATTTAATGTTTAATTAAGTGTGTATGTTAATCTCAAGTTACATTGTTTTGATTAATATTTGATTGTATTTTAAATTCTTTTGATTGGCTGAGTAATTTTACTCACTGTTCTTCTTAAAAATGTTACATTAAGGGATTATTTTTTGGTCCAGGGACAATTACCTTACTGTAATCTTCATTCATGTACACTGTTCCTGTCAAATAAATGAATGAATAAGAGGCAATGCAAGTTTATTGTATAGCACAGTTCATACAAAGCACCTCAAAGTGCTTGACAAGATAAGAGATCCTTTATTCGTCCCACAGAGGGGACATTTCAAAAGATAATAAAAACAATCACACAAGTAATTAATCGTTAATTAATCACAGTTCATTAAAAAGAGCAAAGATAAAATCATTTAGTTGTATGCAAAGATAAACAGAACGGTTTTAACCTTGATTTGAACATTGTAGAAGAAGCCTGTCGCACATTTTCAGAAAGACTGAAGTCCAGATTTTAGCTGCATAAACCTGAATCGCTGCCTCCCCATGTTTAGTCCTGACCCTGGTCACCAGCAGGAGGCCAGTCCCTGTGCTCCTCAGAGTCTGAGTTGGTTCATATGGCACTAACATGTCACAGATGTACCTTGTTGCGAGGCCATAGTGAGACTTGTACACAAGCAGAGCTGCTTTAAAGTCGCCTCTCTGAGCCATATATAAAATATACAAAAATGACTAGATATCAGTGGTTTCATGTAACATTTTTTGGTGCTTTTTGTATTTTTGTATGTCTGCAGGCGGCCAAAATCTGCAACAACATGCTGCTGGCCATCGGGATGATCGGGACGGCCGAGACCATGAACCTGGGCATCAGGTGAAGCCGCTTCTCTTTTTGACCACCATTATCATGCCACATTGTGTTTCCATTGACCATCAACATTTTGTATTTGACTTAATGAATCAGAAGATAGTGTTTGTAGCCTGGTGCCCACAATGGCTGTCCGTGTCTGGGTTAATAACCAGATGATCGTTCACAACAGCCTGCAGAATAAATCGATGGCCTTGATATAATCCTTGGACCAGAATATGGATATGTGACCCATGAATCGGTTTGGAAACTTGGGGAAGGCCGAGGACTGGGTGTTTATGCTGATCTATGTTACTATTAGTTTCCTCTTTTGTTTTTTTTTTTTGTATCTGGCTCAGCGATGCTCACCCCACAAACCTATTGACTGGGATTTGACTCTCTCCAAATGGTTTGGTCTGGTCTCTGGTCTAGTCTTTGGTCTGGTCTCTTGTCTAGATCCTGACTTTGGACTGAGGTCTGGTCAAGTTTCTGGTTCAGTCCTAGTCCTCACGTCTGCAGTCTGCTCCAAGACCAGATCCACAGTTTCATGGGCAGCGATCCAGCGGCTGTAACACCAAATTTAGATTAAGATTAAGAGATCCTTTATTCGTCCCACAGTGTGGAAATTTCATTGTTGCATCACAAGTTACAGACAATAGGAATGAGGAGCACACAGCACAGGATAAATGAATAATAACTCTATTCTAAAATAAAATAATATCTCTAACTATAGCATAAAAAGAAGCAGTATAAAATATCCAAATTTAGCATAATGAAGAAGCCGGACTAAAGTATGTCTCATTCTAAAGTCATTCTACAATTATCCGAGTCATAAAACCTCTTCTAAACATGGTTAAGTCTATGTTCAATCAATACAAAAAGAGGTTTTTAAAAAAAAAAAGGAAAACGATTACTACATTAATTTACTAGACTATTTCAATAATTGATTGGTTGCAATGTTTGTTGTTTGCAAGGGTGATTTTCTAATTGCACATTGACATCTTGCGGTCTTGATGGAAAGCTCATTGCCCAAGCATAAAGGTTCTTAAATATATTGTTCATTAAATCCAAACACATCAGATGGGCCCACACCGCTGAGGGTGTTGTGGCCGTGAGTAAGAAGGGGCGTGTCTGTTTGAGTGAGATGGATGAGTGGGCGGGGCCTCCTGTCCTGATTTCCATCTGCTGATAGAGCTCTATCACAGACCTGTCGGAGAGCTACTCATCCCTGACCACATAATTACCTCATCACCAAACAATGGCAAACGCTTCACAGACTTAAACTGTGTGTGTGTGTGTGTGTGCAATAACAAACTTATGTCTGCTATAATGACATCTTGTGCCTCATTCCCACCTCGCACTGTTGACCAAAATCCTTGTGGCCTCCTTTCCTTTCACCCATTTTGTCAGACACACGCTGACAAAATGTGTGTAAGGAATGCTATTTTGTGCATTTTGTGACCAAAATGCACAAAATAATAAGTGTAGTAAGTGTGAAGATCTTTCTATCAGAGTTTGGGTTTTTGCAGGTGCTGCTCTTTCCTTTTACAAAGTTTCATTCCATTTTTCCCTGTTTTATTCGTTGGCGGGTTGCAAGGACAGTATTCTTAGAATAGACGCCCAGGCTTCCCTCTCCAGACATTTCCTCTTGCTTATCCGAGGCATTCCCAGACCATCCGAGAAACGTACTCCCTCCAGCGTGTCCTGAGCATGCTCAAGAACAGATGACTGAGCCACCTCAACTGGCTCCTATGGAGCAGCGGCTCTACTCAGAGTTACTCTTGTGTGACTGAGTTCTTCCCCTTATCTCTTAGGAGCACCCAGCCAGAGCTGTAATTTTAACCACTTGTCCTTTGGGTCATTACCTAAAGCTCATGGACACAGGTAAGTGAGGGTGGGAGCCGGTAAACGGGACTTTGCCTTTTGACGCTGCTCCCTCTTCACCATGACAATCTCATGCTCCATACGTCCTTCTCTCAGATTGTTTGGATTGTTTCTTTGAGCTCAAAGCAAGACAAACATTTTGCAGATTCAACAAAGACTGTTGCATTTACAATTTCTTAGCAGACATGCCACATAGAACATGTTGTTACAGAAGTCATTGTATTAGTTACAGTGCTAAGGCAGTCCTTTAATTCACTTTTAGCCTTAAACTTATCATTCAGCTGTTTTCTATAATTATTTGTTTACAGCAGTTTTCCATATGCAGCTATGTTAGGACAGCCACTGCGATATGTTCTAAGCTTTATTATTTTTTACTCTACCCATCACTACCCCAAACATTACTCATGGAACTATGCATTTTTAAATTTGAGATGAATCCAACACCTTAAAACACCATTCAATAATTTAAGGCCTATATTAAATTGCATAAAGACATTTATGTTTTTTTTCCAGGGGATCCGTGTAAACATGTTGAGTGTGAATGAGAATGAATGAGGGTTTTCATTGCTGTTCGGTCAGTCGCAAATCTTTTATCTCTGGAATGGATTATTTCGTGCACCAATTTCCATATCATATCTTTTCCCTTTCTTATAGTGGGCTATCCCTCTTGGAGCCCCTCACTTGTGCCTAGCTGCTCGGGCGTCTCATTCCGTCCATGTGAATTGATGTGGAGGTGTTTACTGTTTAGCTGGTGTGATAGCGCGGCTGTGTTATCTCTGATTTATTTGTGAATAAATACACCGCTGTAGAATGTGGCTGAAATATGGACCCTCCCATTCAGAACGCTATACTCCGCACATCATAACCTACGCCTGATGGAGGGTCTTTGACAGTCGCTGACAATTTAGAATTCAGTAGTTTAATTTAATTGGGTGAAAGACTTCTCTGAAAAGGTCACAAAGAACGCTGTGGTAAATAAAATATTCGCAAGAGGGGTCTGAGTCTGTATGTATACTGAGACAAGAGAGGTCTGTGTCGGTATGTATACTGAGACAAGAGAGGTCTGTGTCGGTATGTATACTGAGACAAGAGAGGTCTGTGTCTGTATGTATACTGAGACAAGAGAGGTCTGGGTCTGTATGTATACTGAGACAAGAGAGGTCTGGGTCTGTATGTACAGTATACTGAGACTAGAGAGGTCTGCATGTATACTGAGTGACTTTGTTTGAACATTTGGGTAGTTGAATATGTTTTTTAAACGTTTTTTTAAACACTCACTTGGCTTAGAAACAACCTTTTTGCATTTGTGTGAAAATAGCCATTTTATTTAACCACAGACTTGAAATGTAAACCACAAAATCATTACAGGCATTCCTCCTTTCCCAGCCTCTGCAATACACAGTCATCCTCCAGATTCACTGCCATGAATCTCCCATGGTGCACTGCAGCTGCTCCCATATGCAAAGAAACACTCTTGGCCAATTTAGAGGCGGCGCAGTCACATTCTGGTGTCCCAGACTGGAGCGATGGCCTTTGTTCTCCAGCGTGTCTTACCTGTACACACACACACACACACAGACACACACACACACACTCTCTCACAGTTAATTTGTTGATCTCAGATGGAGCTGGGGCCGCAGGCAGTCGAGCGTGCCGTGGTGCCGGAGCGAGAGGATGGCCCGGCATGACAATTATGACACGCACACACATGCTCCGGTGCCGGCTCTGTTTGCTTTGTGTCACTCCTTTTGATTCTGTCTTTTAATCCCTTCATCTTGCCTTGTCATTTGCGCGCGCAGTCGACCGTTCCGAGTGAAGCAAGTCTTTGTCACGATCTGAAGTGTAAAAATGACTCTAATATGACAGATATGTTCACGCCAGCCCGCACTCACTCTATTGACTACTGCTTTGTTCCTACATACTGTATCCAACTGTAGGGCAAATAGAATAACATTGTCCAGTGAGCTTTAGGAGGAGAATATGGCCCAGCATTTTGTTTGTTCTGTGATGTTCTGGATTCATTTTTAGAGAGATTACAGTCTTATTAGACCAATTGCAAGGCCCAATCAGGATGTCATTGAACCCATTTATAACTAATTGTAACTAATAAACCCAACAAATGTTCCTGGATCAAGGTCACACTATGAACATTTTAGCTGACAGTTATTCAAAGATTAAGAGATCCTTTATTGATCCCACAGTGGGGATATTTCAGTCTTGCACCAGTTACAGAACAGTAGAAATGAGGAGCACACAGCAAAAGACAAGCGAACAATAACTCTATACTTAGTCACTTATTGTGTCTAAAATCATTGCGGCCTTCTTTATAATATCGAGACACACAAGACAAAGGCGGTATGTTGTGGTCTGATTTGTTCTACAGCTTTAATACAGCTGACCACAGCGGCTGTCAGCATGGACCTGAGCAGAGCACCGGTCTGCAGAAGTCACTTGCGTCTCTGTGTATTAAGTGTGATGCATTAAAAATACTTTAGCAGACGCAGGACATGCTCACGATGCCAAGATAACACCATCCTGTGATAAACCGTTACCGTTTCCATAAAAAGTAGTAGTCTTTATTTATATAGCGCATTTTACAGACCAAGGTCACCCTAAATGCATAATGAGTTGAGATATTTTTCCATTCTCTTCCCACATTGATGACAGAAGCGAGATGCCCGAACACACCCCCAACCAACACCATCCATTCAGTCATTCATTACATGCAGACCTATTGTACATGTTTTTAGTGGTAGGGGAAACTGGAGGAAACCTATGCAGACATGGGGAGAATATGCAAACTCCACACGGAAAGGCCTGAAGGTGGCATCGAACCCAGGACCTTCTTGCTGTTATTAACATCTTGTATATTCATTTTGAACTGATATACAGTACTATCCTCGAATTATTTTGAGCTACTTTCAGAAAAAGTTACTGTTGAAGTATTATTTAAATTGAATAGGTGAGTTAAAGGGCCTTGAATGCAGAATCAAGCTTACATTTAAGAATCAGTGGATAATGAATGTCATATAATGTCACGGCAACATGAATTGCTGAGACACAATGCCTGCTCCTTTTTATAAATGGAAAAACCCCAGATGACTTCATTATTATCATCGCAGCCTTAACAAAACCAGCCCGTCTTTCCGTTTAAGTGCAGTGCGAGTCTGGATTAACCAGCTGTATACTTCACAGCCAAACCACTATTTGTTAATTTACATGTGGGCTAATCAAAGACACGGGGACATTAAACAGGCTGCAGTAAAGAGCAGAGTGTGCAGTGATGGAGATGAAAGTACAGCTCCGTGTGTAAACGGCTCCGTAAACTGCACAGCAAGAAGACACGAGGTCGTTAGCCCCATTATGTCTTCTAAACGCCGCCTTCTCTGCCCCAAAACAAGCTATCCACAGTTCCGTTCTATTTCCGTGATCTTCTCCACTTATTTATCTTGTATAGAGAAATTTTTTAGTTATGAATATGTTTGAAAAGAACTAGTAAAAACGGATCACTCTTTAATTGGAACAAGACTCATGGAATCTGTGAGCTCCTTGAGGTGTGAAGTCTGTTTGATGTAACTGGATCTCAAATCATTTCTATGCCGGTTACTACTACTAGGCCAGTAGATGTATTTAAGAGCACAAAGCAAAAGCGAAATGTAATTAAAAACACATGGTGCATTTAATTTTGCTTTGGAAATGTAGTTACTTGTACTGCTTTAGTTGCAGAGGTTTTATTTGCCAAAGGTCTGGCTATATAGTATTTATGTAGCTACAAGACTCGATCAAAACATCCCTCCTTATAAATCAGATCTAGAACCTCACATTGAACTACAGGGACCGGAGTGGTCAAACCGGTTAAGGAACAACACAAAGTTGTAGTTTTTTTTTAGCATACATTTTCAAGATATGTAAACTTACTCCATGTTACAATGTTCCAACCAAACTGTTATTGACGTCATCCGTGTGAATATTAACAGGAATTCCTGACACAACCTTGAACTTGCCTAATTCTTGTTTCGCTTTATGCTATGACTAATGACGGAGCTGTTTTGCGCTTAAATAACCTAATTCATGCATTTTGTGTACATTTTGTGAAGCAAAATTGCTCATGCCAGACCTTTCCCCCACCACTCAAAATATCATCAATCTGAAGCAATTAGGGAAAGGTCAGACGAAATACTTTTACTGATCGGTCAATGCCGTTTTTCTGCAACTTCGCCTAAATTAATCAACACCTCACAAGGTGATTAGAAAGGAAATGCACAAAGGAAATGCAGCCAGTAAACATGATTTTGAGAAATATTGTCTTTGAGAATGTGAACGGATAAAATGGACTTGTGAAACTCCTCTACTGGTACAAGTAGGGAATTAAAGTCTTATTAGGGCTGGAAATAAATCAATTTAATTTGGTTAATTGACCCTTTTTTGAAAATTGAAGATGTGAGAAATGAGGTCTGCTTCTCTGGGCCTCTGTTGTTTTGCCAAGCCTTTGGTTAGGTCAACAGTAATCGGCTGTAGGAGAGAGGAAAAGCAGAAGCAGAACTTTGGCTGGTCCCAGTTCATACGTCTCTGTTGCTCGACAAGCGTTTGTGAGTGATCCTGCACCCTGGAAAAACAGGTCTCTGAACATGTAATACAAAGTTTGCGTACTTTATTCTTGCTTATCTTCGCAGATCAACGGAGATTCAGTGGGTGTTTCTTCTGAGGGTGAATGATTCACGAATGTCCCCAGGTTCATGTTAAAAGGGCTAATAAGTTTCCTTTCCTTTTCTGTTCCTTTTTTGTTTTGGCCCAATTTGGATCCTCCTGGTCACAGTGGCTGGAACACCGCTTTCTCAGTCATCGATAAGGAAAGTAATATCCTTGATGCATTTACTGTATTTGGATGAAGGGCAGAGAAACAAACGTTGAACAGAACTCAAACAGTATTTAGTGTCTGTGTCGAGGGGAGACTGCGCGTAAACCCCACACTGAGCTGTTTTTCTTGCGGCTAAACGTCCCCATATCCTGCTCACCCACCACACACTAGATTGTTTTCTCTCGCTACTCCATCCGACATAATCACATTAGCGTCCACGCGGTTACACGCTAACCGTATCCGTGTCCCCTCATGTTTATCCGTGTCAATCTTGTTAAACCATGACATGTTACCTTCTCCACGCAGATTAGAGGCAGCCGCGGGCAGGAGGGGGACTGTATTGATTTATCGTTAACAGAGGACAACAGGCCCCGTCCGTCAGCCACCTCTCCGCGCCCAATAATAAACTATGCGCTTTATTGTCGCGCCGCAGCTAACCTTTTCAGCCACTGACCCAGAACACGGGGAGGGGCCGTGTCAAACATATGTCCCCCCAGGAGCGCAGCGGGCCTGGGGCGGGATGGAGGGGGAGGAGAGCCGTCCGCGAACACTGTGACAAACGCCATTTAAAAGAGCATCATTTCTCTGAGCGGCATTAAGAGCCGTTTATACAAGTGAGTGATGTCAGGTGTCGAGGGGAAGGGAAATGGCTGCAGCAAAGACAATCGTGGCAACAGCCGTGACAATGAAACATGTGTTGGCTTGTTAAGCGTCCATGTGCAATCTCAGACTCGATACTAACTGTGCCTAATTGTATGATTGTTGGTCCTTCTGAGAACCAGCCAAACAATCTCGTACTTTACAATTTACTTTACATAATGAAGCAAGAATTACAAAATCTCCTATAAAAGTATAAAAGTCAGAGATTTTATATTTAATTCTTGCTTCTTCGTTATGCTGATTTGCTTCCTTATCATGCTTGAGCTAAAGCTAGAGATTTTTATTTTATTCTAATATAGTTTAGTATATATTTATTTTGTTTTGCGTGCTCTTTTGTACTGTTCTGTAACCGGTGATGAAATGTTGACATTTGCCCACTGTGCGATGAATAAATGATCTCTTTATCTTAATAGTACAAAACAGTGAAAATTGACGGTGCTGTTCAAACTCGTGGATGAATGAATGTGTAAAAGGTCTGAGAATTGTTTGCACCTAGAGCCTGTTTTGTATCGTAATTTCTGGACTCTTAAGTTGCTATTTTTTTCTAGTTCTTAAAACCCTGCGGCTTATTTAGTGATGCGGCTAATATATGTATCTTTATTGTGGTATTGTTGTCAGAGCAGAGTTTATGGACTTATTATTTTTACATCAAGTTTCAGTACCTACAGGACTTTTCTGTCAAAACAGATGAGGGTGAATGAGTCATGAAAGCTAATTGTAAATTGTTAATCACCTCATTGAATTGTGTAAAAAAAACACTTTACAACAGGTTACTACTTTACAACATGAAATGTACATAGTAAGTAAGTTTTACAATTGTTCTTTGGGCATTTGTCTCTCACTCCACATAGAGATGGAAATTAGGTTGCTATACAGGAGGTGCATGCCAGACCTATTGTAAAGGTTTTTAGTGGTATGGGAAACCGGAGCACCCGGAGGAAACCGGAGCAGAAGCCCTGCTCCGACTAGGATTTGAACCCAGGACCTTCTTGCTGAGGAGCAAGAGCGCCATCTACAGTGTCGCCCGTAGGGTGATCATCACATTTTAACATTATAATATGAGCATATTTGATATTTATGTGGAAGTAATTGTAAACACTGTGGTCTAGTCGACAGAAACAGACTTTTGAGTGAACCGTGTGGAATGGAGAGGTCTCTTTTCTTTTCAATTGAACAAAAATGTGCTTCATCTAATTGTGCTGTTGATGGAACTTCTAGACCAAAAAGCTTAAATAACTGGTTCTCAAAGATTATTTCTAGATGGCCTTCTTAAAGCTTTTCACTAAATAAAAAAATATATATATCCGTTGACACAAAACAAGAAAATTAAAGTAGAGATGAGTCATATGTAGCCATCCGTAAACTCCGTCAATTATTATTTCCCTGCATTTACCGTCTGAGTCTGGTCCAAGTGTCTGCAATTACATCGGTTGAATCCCATCCAACCAATCAGCGAGCGCGGGAGGCGGTTGTTGAAGGTAGATGAGGGTGACGTCAAGAGTTTGCGCCGAATTAGCTGGTTGTAGTTTGGCAATGGCGAAGAATACAATAGTGAAGTCATCCGTTCTGGTTCTATCAAGAAAATGAAGCCGGAGCAAGAGGAATGTTTAGCAAATGTATTCACTGGCAAAGATTGTGGCGCTACTCCTGCTAAATGCTAGCTACTCACTCGAGCGCAATATACATGTCACAGTAAACTCCAATCCAATCGTTTCAATTTCCAAAAGGAGTTAACCCCTCCCACCTGTTAAAGGTGCTCACTGGAGCAAAGCCAGACCTTAGTACAAAATGTAAATTGTACGATAATGTGGTACGACCAGGCTAGGTCAGATGGCACATTAAATGAAAATGGATACTTTATTTCCGCGACCGGGACGAAATTTATTTACTCGAGGGTTCATGGGAGTTCGCCCAACCTGTCCACATGTGCTTTGTGGATTTGGAGAAGGCGTTCGACTGTGTTCCCCGGGGTGTCCTTTGGGGGGTTCTCCGGGAGTACGGGGTCGGGGGTCCTCTGCTGAGGGCCATCCGATCCCTGTATGACCAGAGCCAGAGCTGTGTTCGCATTGCCGGCAGTAAGTCAGACCTGTTCCCGGTGAATGTTGGCCTCCGACAGGGCTGCCCTTTGTCACCGGTTCTGTTCACTGTATTTATGGACAGAATATCTAGGCGCAGCCAGGGGTCGGAGGGGGTCCGGTTCGGAGACCACAGGATTTCATCTCTGCTGTTTGCGGACGATGTTGTCCTGTTGGCTCCAACGAACCAGGACCTGCAGCATGCACTGGGACGGTTTGCAGCCGAGTGTGAAGCGGCTGGGATGAGAATCAGCACCTCCAAATCCGAGGCCATGGTGCTCGACCGGAAAAAGGTGCCTTGCCCTCTGCAGGTGGGTGGAGAGGTCCTTCCTCAAGTGGAGGAGTTCAAGTATCTCGGGGTCTTGTTCACGAGTGAGGGAAGAATGGAGCGTGAGATTGACAGGCGGATCGGTGCAGCGTGCGCAGTTATGCGGTCGCTGTATCGGACCGTTGTGGTGAAGAGGGAGCTGAGCCGAAAGGCAAAGCTCTCGATTTACCGGTCTATCTTCGTTCCCTCCCTCATCTATGGTCATGAGCTTTGGGTAATGACCGAAAGAACGAGATCGCGGATACAAGCGGTCGAAATGAGCTTCCTCCGCAGAGTGGCTGGGCGCTCCCTTAGAGATAGGGTGAGGAGCTCAGTCACACGGGAGGAGCTCGGAGTAGAACCGCTGCTTCTCCACGTCGAGAGGAACCAGTTGAGGTGGCTCGGGCATCTGTTCCGGATGCCTCCTGGACGCCTCCCTGGGGAGGTGTTCCGGGCACGTCCCACCGGGAGGAGGCCCCGCGGAAGACCCAGGACACGCTGGAGGGACTATATCTCTCAGCTGGCCTGGGAACGCCTTGGGGTCCCCCCGGACGAGCTGGAGGAAGTGTGTGTGGATAGGGAAGTCTGGGCGTCTCTGCTTAGACTGCTGCCCCCGCGACCCGGCAACGGATAAAGCGGAAGAAAATGGATGGATGGATGGATACTTTATTTTATCCCTGTAGGAGAAATGAGTGTCCAACAGCAGAAACACATCCATTTAAACAAACATATAAATACATATATCTAAAATGTACTGACAATAGTAGTAAAGTGCATTTAGTTGATTGAAGTTTCTATCATTTTGGGCACCCTGAATGAAAAGTTTTTCCCCTGAGCCCTTTCAGTTTTACAGTGTTTCAATCTGGCATGAGAAAAGTTTGTTCTCAAAATCCCGATTGGACAGAAAATGATTGAAAATTTTTAATTTAAGGATTGTTTGAACAGTTTCCCTCTTCTTGCTTCGAATGATCAAACATAATGAAAATATTCCTGCACATGTTTTTGGTTGCACATACTGTTCCCAAACCCAGACATTGTAAGTCTCCTGATTTGAAAAGCGTTATGAGCGGCATCATAGCTTTTGGTTTTATTTGTTCCTTTTCTGTTTGTCTCGTAAATAACCAAAATAAGAGACGCCATCATGAGCGAGACTGCCTGTTAAGACGTGCGTCAGTCAGGCCACATTTCCAAAACATTAGAGCAGTTAAAAGCGGTGCGACGCAGACACAAAGAAGCCGGGAGAATGGAACGGCTTAATGCCATTGCCATTCTTAATTAGTCGCGAGACAGCTCTTAAACGTGCGGTGGTGTGTGCGGCTGCAGAGGGAGGGTCCGCCGTGCTCTGGCTGCTCCGACACAGCCACACGTACGGACCCAGTGATGTGGTGGAATATCCCCAATGTGCTGTCACAAGCAAAGCGGCCGCAGTGTAGTGGCTGGAGTCGCACCCTCTGACAGCAGCCCACTCTGAGGCTGTCTGCTCTGCTCTGTGTGTTTATGGCTTCATCAGGCCGCTCCGTCCAGACGCTGAGCTGTCTTACAAACATCTTTATCATTTATTCTGCTGTTCTGCCATCCACACTACAGGACGATTTTTAGTAGGGTGATTGCAACTGCTAACAATTAGTTGGCTGCCTTTTGATTAATTGTTTAGATCATGAAAGTTCAGTGGATATGGAATTTCTTTTATATTTGTATTTATTTATATAAATGGAGAAAAAAAATGTATAGGACAGGAACATCTAGGTTTTTGATGGTATTAGTCCTCTATATCTTATAAAGTTGTATCCACTTTTGTTGGTTTCTCAAGTTAGCGAGGCTATACAATAAATACAGTTTGAGAGTTTAACAACTTTTGAAAACATTAACAACTTATTATTTGTCATGAATATCTAAGGGTGTTCAAAAAAGTCAGTGTATACAAAATATATTTTGGGTTTACACAATATATGTTCAATCTTTTGATATAGGGAAACTGATTTACAAAAAATAGAATCATATAATATGGGGCATAAACTATAGTCAATACTTTTAGTTTTTTACTCACAATAAAGGATCAATATTTTTTCCCGCCTCATGAATCACTCTTTTGGTGTAAACTTCTAGTGTAGTGCATCTACTCAGAAAACCTCATAATGAAAGACTGCTGCAGTCACTGCACTCACACCTTTTTGCAAGAAAAAATTGATTGTTGGAGCCCTATTGGAATGTTGTTACAATTCACTTGATATTTCCTAGGGTTTTTAAACCTTGGAGTGTGTGATTTGCAGTGATTAGGCGAGAGTAGGTGCCTGTTGTGCTTTGATGAGCTACAGCGGCTAATGGAGCCCGTCACCCTGCTGCTGCTGCTGCTTCTGCTGCTGCTTCTGCTGCTTCTGCTGCTTCTGCTGCTGCTGCTTCTGCTGCTGCTTCTTGCTGCTGCTGCTGCTGCTGCAGTTGCTGATGCTGCTGCTGCTGCTGCTGCAGTTGCTGATGCTTCTGCTGCTGCTGCTGCTGCTGCAGTTGCTGATGCTTCTGCTGCTGCTGCTGGTTCTGCTGCTGCTTCTGCTGCTGCTGTGTGAGAGGCAGTTTTATGGGCTCCCTCCACTTTCCCTCAAAGCCGCGCTGAAGGATAGACCGCTGCTAAACATCAATAGTGCATTAGGCCGCATTACAAAGCACCCAGGCATTATCCGTGAGGGATGGTCCGGGCGGGGGGTGCACCAGGGGTCAGTCTCCAGACCCTCATATTTCTCCTCCCTTCTACTTTAGACTGTCCACAAAATGTGTCCAGGCAGATGGTACAAACAAGAGCTCTTAAACCACGTTAGAATAGCTTTTCCTTCTTTTTACACTAAAGTGTTTTGTGTTTCATGTGTGGTTGAGTCTTGTATTCTCAAATACAGTCTTGTATTATTTTCCTTAGTCTGTGTATCAGGCTTTTTTCCACTACAGCTGCATGATTTTTGACATGTGCTGATATTCTGTGTACTCTCAGGACAACCGTGGGAAAGATTTGCATATTGTTTGGACCCACTTTCGAAATAAGTCTTCCAAAGTCACAGCGCAGTGCACCCGGGACCAGAGCGAAACGCATTACAATGGACTGCACAAAGTTTATCACCCACCTGGACAGATGCCTGTATGCCTGGTCAAAGTTGTGAAAAGCTAATTTAGCATGATATGCATTGGGGTTACATTTTTGTTTGTTTTTCAATCTGCAACAAAGCACAAGACACCAATTCTTCTTTCTAACACGCCTCTATGTGTCCCGATGCCAACACTGCACTTCGTACAATGCCCCGGAATATTATCTGTGACCCATAACAGTCGGAACAAGATCAAACGCTCCATCTGGGTTGTTATTCCCCAAATGTTTGGTTGGTCAGAATTGTTGTGTTAATCTTGCATGTGTGTGTGGTGTGTTCCTCAGACTGGGCCTGGACCCTGCGCTCCTCTCTCAGGTGCTCAACATGTCTTCAGGACGATGCTGGTCCAGTGACGCGTACAACCCAGTGCCCGGGGTCATGGAGGGCGTACCATCTGCCAACAACTACCAGGGCGGCTTCGGCACCACGCTCATGGCCAAGGTACAAGCAACAGCAGTCAGTGAGGCTGCTCCGGCAAGGTTACTCACGTCACTCTGCCTCTTTGAACTGTTTATTCCCCTCTGACACCTGTTTTTATTGATACTATTGAGACTTAGAATGATCATTAGCCACTGTTTTAAAATGGGTAATGATGACGTCCCTCTTTAGAGGGCTCTGTGAGAGTGCACCTGCCACACTGTGGGAGAAACCATTGGCTTTCTCTGCTCCACACTCAAACAGTCCTTGTCCATGTTAGAGGTTCTGGGCTCATGAAGCCAACAAGACGACATCATCTGTCAACAAAACCCTCTGGACCATGCGCCGAGACAAACTGAGTGCCTCTGATGCCATTACAGACCTAAAGGGCCCCGGACTCCCAGAGACTCCTCACAGTCGGAACATGATCAACCGCCTTCTCCGGATCTAAAAATCAAACCACTGACGGCTATTGCCAAATAATTCTAGTTTATTTAAATTGATGCCTAAAACATGAATAAATACATGGATTTCTGATAACTGAATACTGCAGTGAAGAAAGAAAAAAAACTTGGGCATCTTCAAAAAAATAGTCAATAACTGAAGGATCATGGGAACTTGCCCAAGCCATATACAAATGCTTTGAACAAAGGATTTGCTGTAGTTTTAACGGCAAAAACACCAGCCATCAATAAATGACGGTCACGGCTTGTTGTACACTGCAAAAAATGATCAAATATGAGGTAATAACTGCTTGAATCGAGTGGTTTTTAATCTTAATTTGGGTCCTAATACAAGATTTGCCAATGGGACAAATCTATTTTGTTTTATTTTGTCATTCTAAGGGAGACATTTTCCCATTGGCCATTCTTGTTTCGAGGCCGTCGAAATGTGCTCAAATGAAGATACATTTAGCCAAATTTGAGCAGTTTTTTGACTTTTTGCAGTGTAATAGATTCCAGCGCAGCCTGCCTCGTGCACTTTGAAAAACCCACATGTTAAATCACGTCTGAAAAGTGTGGCATGTTTGAAGCCAGAGCGCACACGTCTCCGTCACCTCTCGTTGCCCTGGAGAGAGTAGCGTGTGCGCACAGTGGGCATCGGCCTCTGCGCTCATGATGAAGCGGCTAAAACAGAGTGTGACTGTGTTTAGTTGGTGATTTCCTGTGGCTCTCTCCTGGGGCTCTGCTTTGTCTGAGGATAATTGTCTTTGCGCAGCTCTGAAGGCTCTTTTGTGGCGCGCCGCTGCCTTTGACTGCTCCATCTGTGACTCTCGCTCTCTTTACAGCCGCCGCTCTCGCACAGACTGCAACAAGTCAGCAAGATATCGCAGTACGTTGTCACGGCGGCTGAATGACACAAACCCAAAAAAAAATAAGTTATTCAATCACAAAATCAAAATCCAGCGTAAAAATGGGAAAAGTAGACAAACGGGACGAAGACGAGAACTAAGAACAGTTAAAACGTAACATCTCCCTCTGTACTTTTGTCAGTCAGGCTCACTGCTCTCTCTCTCTACTCTCTCTGCTCTCTCTCTCTCTGCTCTCTGCTCTCTCTGCTCTCTCTGCTCTCTCTCTCTCTGCTCTCTCTGCTCTCTGCTCTCTGCTCTCTTTGCTCTCTTTGCTCTCTCTGCTCTCTTTGGTCTCTCTGCTCTCTCTGCTCTCTCTCTGCTCTCTCTCTCTCTGCTCTCTGCTCTCTCTGCTCTCTCTGCTCTCTCTCTCTCTCTGCTCTCTCTCTCTGCTCTCTGCTCTCTTTGCTCTCTTTCTCTCTCTGCTGCTCTCTGCTCTCTTTGCTCTCTCTCTCTCTCTCTCTGCTCTCTGCTCTCTCTGCTCTCTCTCTTCTCTCTGCTCTCTGCTCTCTTGCTCTCTGCTCTCTGCTCTCTCTGCTCTCTGCTCTCTGCTCTCTCTGCTCTCTCTCTGCTCTCTCTCTGCTCTCTCTCTACTCTCTCTCTGCTCTCTGCTCTCTTTGCTCTCTCTCTGCTCTCTCTCTGCTCTCTCTCTGCTCTCTCTCTACTCTCTCTCTGCTCTCTGCTCTCTTTGCTCTCTCTCTACTCTCTCTCTGCTCTCTGCTCTCTCTCTGCTCTCTCTCTGCTCTCTGCTCTCTTTGCTCTCTCTCTACTCTCTCTCTGCTCTCTGCTCTCTTTGCTCTCTCTCTACTGCTCTCTCTCTCTCTCTCTGCTCTCTCTCTGCTCTCTGCTCTCTTTGCTCTCTCTCTGCTCTCTGCTCTCTTTGCTCTCTCTACTCTTTCTGCTCTCTCTCTGCTCTCTGCTCTCTTTGCTCTCTCTCTACTCTCTCTCTGCTCTCTCTGCTCTCTTTGCACTCTCTCTACTCTCTGCTCTCTGCTCTCTTTGATCTCTCTCTGCTCTCTTTGCTCTCTCTCTCTCTCTCTCTCTCTCTGCTCTCTCTTTGCTCTCTCTTCTCTCTGCTCTCTCTCTGTTCTCTCTCTGTTCTCTCTCTGCTCTCTCTGCTCTCTCTCAGCTCTCTTTGCTCTCTCTCTTCTCTCTCCCTCTTCTCTCGCTCTTCTCTCCCTTTGCTCTCTGCTCTTTGTTCTCTTTGCCCTCTGCTCTTTTTGCTCCGCTCTCTCTCTCTCTTTGCTCTCTTTGCTCTTTCTTCTCTCTTTGCTCTCTCTCTGTTCTCTCTTTGCTCTCTCTCTGCTCTCTCCTCTCTCTCTGCTCTCTCTTTGCGCTCTCTCTTCTCTCTCTCTGCTCTCTTTGCTCTCTCTCTGGTATCTCTTTGCTCTCTGCTCTCCCTTTGCTCTCTCTCTGGTATCTCTTTGCTCTCTCTCTGCTCTCCCTTTGCTCTCTCTCTGGTATCTCTTTGCTCTCTCTCTGCTCTCCCTTTGCTCTCTCTCTGGTATCTCTTTGCTCTCTCTCTGCTCTCTCTTTGCTCTCTCTCTGGTATCTCTTTGCTCTCTCTCTGCTCTCTCATTTAACACTGTTGCCACATTGTTGAATTTGTTGTGATTTTAAAAGTTGGGTACTTCATCTTTTAGGAACAGAGTCACAGTCATGTAAACTGTTAGACCCTCCTTCATCGGCGAGGAAATACTCTAAGGACAAAGGACACTCCACATTCAACCACCTTTATGGACCGATAGCTCTTTGTGTTTTTTCTTATTGCTCTTTCTGTGTTTGAACTGTTGGATTCTCTGATGTGTGTTGACCCCGTCTACTTAAGTTTAGTTTGTATTTGAAAGGGACAGCATTAAGCTCAAAGACACATGTTGTGCACCAGATTTTCCACCTGCAGTCCCTGGTTCCATGAAACTCCGGTCTCACTGTGTGCTCTGCTTTGCGCTCACAGGATCTGGGGTTCGCACAGAGCTCGGCCACCAGCACGCGCTCGCCCATCCCGCTGGGCTCGCTGGCACACCAGATCTGTCAGATGTGCTCCCGCGGCTACGCCAACAAAGACTTCTCCTCCGTCTTCCAGTTCCTGCGAGAGGAGGAGAACCAGTGAGACCAGCAAGCCCCCACCACAACCATCCAAACGAACCAGGCCGGAGAGATCAAACGCCACAGCCGCAAAGACGACAGTTTTTTAAATCTGTTGTAAACATCAAAATATTCACTTATTCTGGATCAAGTTTGTACACTGCAAAAAGTGATAAGATAAGAAATAAGTCAAAAATTGCTCAAATTTGGCAAAATTTATCTTAATTTGAACACATTGTGCCTTAAAAAAGATATGTCAAATGGGACAAGCGAAAGTATCTTGAAAGATGCAAGAAATGTTTCTCTTGAAATAAGACTAAATGGCCTTGTCCCGTTGGCAAATCTTGTTTTGAGTCAGAATGTGCTCAGATTTAGAAAAACAACCACTCGACTCAAGCTATTATTAACTGAAAATTTAAATAAAAATAATTCAGCCTAAACCTGTGCTGTTGAAATTGATCACAGAAAAATTGAATATCAGGTTTAAAACAACTAATATTTCTGGTAAATATTGTCAATGTAGTCCTTGTGACAATGATCAAGGTATTTGCTTGTGGGATCTAGAATGATGAAAAAATCAAAACAAGTAAAATATGTAGGTTCATTTGTATACAGAGCTAAACTGGAGATTGTGGGTTCTTGTGCGATTGTGCCAGTGTATTATTTTTGTTTTCATTCATCCAGAAAATGATTTATAATCACTGGATTCTAAAGGTCTATGGATTCCAAAACTACTGAAATGAATCCTGTCTTCAAGAAATTCCTGATATCTAGAAAAGCTTTGTTGAACTTTGAACGGAACTTAACTATTGGAAGAATGAAAACGGCAATGTCTGTCCAAGAAGAAGAATCGCAATTCAAATTTTTTTTTTCACAGAATCAGTAGCGTGAGGGTAAATACAACTGATTCCAAATAACTGCTAAACTCACCTCCAGAACTACGTGTGTTCCAAAACATTTTTGAGGTCTTAACCTCTTTGAGACAGACTAAGATTTTGTCGTAATTTTGTCAGAAGAATTTCATAGATTAAAAACCTTAACCATTTGAGACCAGAAAAAATGGAAATTTAAGCATGATTCAGTGTCCAATACCATGCTTAATATTTGTAAAGTTAAGCATTTCCCCTAAATAAGAGCCGCACTGTAAAGAATGGAGTTGTGACAATTATCTTCCCAAGAGCTTTGTTCAAGTGAAGACTAGAATAGAATCCCAAAGTGTCAATAAGGCCTCGTTCTATTGGCCTAATCTCAAACTGGACCCACTTTAGAACAACTCTAGCACTTAATCTTAGGACACCGCGAATGTCAGTCTGCATGACCCAAAATGATTTCAATTCTGAATCAAAATTGTTCTCTTTCAAAGCGTTTAAAAGTAGTAATTAGTCGATTTTGCACAGTGCATTATATCTCTAAACTACATCAGAGTTAAAGTCATATAAAACAAATTTGGATGGCATTAAGCACTTTAGCCCAAAATCCTGAACCTATAACCTGAATCTATATATTGGATGTTGAAATGTTGAACATATAAAATCTGAAAGATGTTTTTTTTGTTTTTTTGTTCCGAAAGCCATTACATGTTTATTGTAATGTACATTTGTTTGATCTTTGCAAGCCAGTGTCGTATTCCTCCAGCTCAGGGCCGCCACATCACGCAGACACGTTCCAAGTGTGCGTTCGCCAAATCATGTCATAACTGTGATACCACCCGAGGCTATCGAGAACCACGCTCTAAGTAATGAAGTACGATACGCATGACTGTTGTATGCGCGCACGTGGAGGCGCTGCTTTGACTGCATCTCTCCGCGCTGTTTATAAAGGGACGAGAAAAATAATTTCAAAGGAGAAAAAGTTGGGTTTATTCTATTTTTTCACAAAAGGTTAAAATAAAAACATGCATTAATGCGTGTTGGCGTTACGGTGACGCATTTATCGTTGGGCGCACGGCACTTACGCTCAAGTTTGAAGCTGTTTTGTAACATTTGCCATACTTCTTTGAAAGATCAAATGAACGGTCACATCGCAAAGACGGCCATTTTAAAATGTACTTATTCTGTATCATGTTTCTACACTGCAAAAAGGGATGCAAATAAGTCAAAACGTGCTACAATTTAGCAACATTTAGCAAAATCTTCATTTGAGCACATTTTGACTACCATAAAACAAAATTTGCCAATGGGACAAAACAAAATGATCTTGTTTAAAAAGATTAAAGAAATGTCTCCCTTTGAATGAGAAAATAAAGCAACAGTTCTTGAAAGAAGACTAACTGGCTTTGTCCCATTGGTGAATCTTGCAAACGGAGGCTGCCGGTGCTTCGAGGTTGGTGTTTATAAAGGGATGAAAAGAAAAATATTTTTTTTTCAATTATCGCAGCTGAACTGTGAAGCCGTTTTTTAAGATTTGTGATCATTTTCTGTGAACATCCGAGTCGGGTGGCGTTTGCGGCAAAGGACTTGTTGGATGGCGTGAATTTGGAACTCTTTAACACTAGGATTCCCAGAAATCTGAAACCACTAAAACTCCCAGAGCAGTCATTTTGACGGCTCCCATTCAAATTAATAGAATTCAGACAAAATTTGTAGTTTGTGGTTTTTCACTACTTCATTAAAATTAACAGTTCGTACAGTTTTAACTACAGTACATGCTAAAACTAGTGAATATAAATAAATGCAACTAAATTTTTGTTTTGATATGGTAACTTGGATCAGTCCTGGACCAGAGCAGTCTAGGGTGGACAAAAGAAACTACATATAGAAACAGAAGAAGTTAATAAGATGAAAAAACATGCATAATTTAATTAATTCCCAAAGTGAAAAGCCGTCAAATTGACTGCTTTGGGAGTTCTAGTGTTAAAGGGATGATTCCACAAAAATATTGAAATGTTCTTTTTGTTTCAAACACACGGTTATTGTTGATCGATGCGTAAGAGCTCAGCACGTGCACCAATACTTCTACTGTGAATACTGCGACATGTACCTCATAAATCACTACGTTACTACTGCCACAGGTCTCCTCTAGATCCAGGTCTATCTTTTCTACTCACAATGCTGGATTTTCTTATAACAGATCTTACCTCACCTCTACTCCTCAGTATTATGACCAGCACTGTTCAGTTTTTCTACCGTTTCAATGCAAAACGCAACGTGTGGTTTTTCCTCTCCTTTTGTACTAGACCTCCGCTCTTTCTCCAGCCACAGAATAAAAGTTAACATGTGTAAATATTGTACATTTCACGAGTGGGAGGTGGCATGTCACTTTTGTATGTGGAGTCTACAGTCCTGTCTTGTGCTTTGGATGAGCCGCTGTAGCCTTAATAAACTATGTCAAATGTGGAGAATCCTGGAGACTCTTTTCTTTGTATGTGCTTTTTTAAAGGGTCAACAGTACTGTTGTTTATTTGTGTAATGCATCAAAAAGTGCATTTATAAACATGGTTATATTGTCCTTTATTTTAGTCACTTTTAAAGACTGCTTTTGTATCTTTTCACAGAAAGACAATATTTCTGTAAAAAGATAAACTAGACCATATGTACAATTCTAATTATCTTTGTACATATGGTCTAGTTGGCTATTGGACATTGGAGAGAATTTAAGTTGGCTCAGTTGATAGAGCATTGGCCTTTGAGCCTGAAAGTTGTGAGTTCGAGCCCACCACAATACTTTCTCCACCGACTCCCACTGATGTCTGCTGTTGTTGCGTCCTTGGGGCAAGACACCTCACCCATTGCCTAGAATGAAATGTATGTATTCACATGCATTGTATGTGAATACATACACACCAGATTCATCCTCCACCTGGAGGGGCAGATGGCACATACTGGTTGCCTTGTTTCTGTCAGTGTGCCCCAGGGCAGCTGTGGCTACAGTAATAGTTTATCACCACTGTGTAGAGTGAAAGAATGACATGTGAAGTGTCTTTGAGTGTCCAAAAAAGCGCTATATAAAACATATTTATGAACAAAAGCTGTTGCTGCAGCTCATGCAACAGGTTAAACTCTGACAGAATGAGCATCACTTTTGTTCCACTGCCATTACGCAAAGTATAGTTCTTATTGTGACCTGTGTGTTGTTTTAAAACCTTCACCTGAGCCACATGTGTCTCACACAAAGTCTATGAAAGAGTTTGCTTTTAATTCTGTCTAAATTATGGACTGGTCACACTGACCACGTCTTGGCAAAAGACTTAATGGTCTATAGGCGCTTGGTTCTGACACGCCAGCCCAGGTCTCTATGTGGAAGGAAGAGGAGGCTGAGGGGGACTGGGACCTATGTCACTCTTGTTCAGGGATAATGGTGGTAGACCACAGTTATGTAGACATGACACATTCAACAACATTTATGGACTTTATTCATCCATCCTGTATGAACCGATGACTGTGTTTTTCATCATTGTGTTTGATTCTCTGATCTGTGTTGGCGAATCAATGGCTTTAAGTCCTCCGAGATAACTCCTGTAGTGATTTAGGGCCAAACAAATTAAATTGAATTGAAATTAGTTGAACATGTGGAGAGCACCCACTGAATGTTGGGAAACAAAGATTTGAATTGTATTAGGCCTACATCTTATCTCATTCTTTTCAAATGAATGATTTCTCCTTTGTCAAGTATACAAATTAAGATAAAACAACAACTCAAGCTTCAATTAACATACTGTGTCTTTTGTTTGCGGTGCACAAGTCCTGTCTGGGTTTCTCTTCACTGGCAGCTCAGCATTATTACAATTAAACACAGCTCACTCCGCACCAAACTGAGAGTCTATAAAACATGAAGACTCTGGGCTTAACCCAAACAAAGCCTTTATGCCATCTCAGCGTCTGCCTGCCCCGCCTTCAAAGCCCTCAGCGTCCCGGGCCAAACCAGCAGGACCCGCTAATGTCGGAATCATGCCCTTATTTCCAGCATTACAATAGGACCACTGTAAACACTGTGGTCTGTCTGCCGAGCTCAGTGGTGGCTGCTGGTGGAGGAGGCCTGACCAGGACTGACTCAGGCTGATGGAGGGAGGGGCAGGGGGGCTTTGGAGACTGGCATCATCCGTAACAGAGCAAACACTGGTATAGGCGTTTACACACAGAGGTTCCACGGCGTGTCCTCAAAGTGCTTGAACCACTCAAGGACCAGGCTGAAGCAGGCCGCTGGAGGGTTAGGATGGTCTAGGTCTCCAATCATTAAGTAAGTAATGTAAGTGATGTTTATTTATAAAGCACATTTTACAGACCAAGATCAGCCAAAGCGCTTTACAATGTTCAGAGTTCAGACATTTTTCCGTTCTCTCCACACACACTGACGACAGAAGAGAGACGCCAAACACACTGGTGCATCAAAGCCTCCAACCAACACCATCTATTCACGCTCATTACATTCATACCTATTATACAGTGCGGAAAGTATTCACAGCACTTCACTTTTTCCACATTTTATGTTACAGCCTTATTCCAAAATCCATAACAAGATGAAAAAAGTTTGAGATTCTTGCAAATATATTAAAAATAAAAATGAATAAATCACATGTACGTAATTCTTTTTGATTTAATCTTTAATTCAGACACACAAAGGGTCCATATAAAACAAACAACAATAAAAGAGACAACACACACAAGTATTCACAGCCTTTCCTTAATACTTTGTTGATGCACCTTTGGCAGCAATTACAGCCTCAAGTCTTTTTGAATATGATGCCACAAGCTTGGCCCACCTGTCTTTGGGTAGCCTGGCCTTAGCCATCCGTACACTCCGTTCAATCATCATTTCACTGCATGTAACGTCTGGGTCTAGTCCCAGTGTTAGCGATTACAATCGGTTGAATTTCAACCGACCATTCAGAGAGCGCGGAAGGCAGGTGTAGTAGTTGTGGGTGATGTCAAGAGTTTGCGTCGAACAGGCAGGTTGTGGTTTGGTAATGGCGAAAAATGCGATAGTAAAGTATTCCGGTCTGATTCTATCAAGAAATTGAAGCCGGAGCAAGGGTAATGTTTAGCAAATGTAATTGCTGGAAAGAATTGTGGCGCTACTCCCCACGGGCTCCGTTAGCGGCAAAGAAGATGGCTAGGTAAAATGCTAAATGCTAACAACAGACTCGGGCGCATTACATACGTCACGGTAAACTCGGATCCAATCGTTTCAATCTGCAAAAGGAGTTAACCCCTCCCAGCTCAATGGAGCACCTCCAGATGAAATGTAATTTGTACTATGGTGTGGTACGACCAGGCTAGTCTTTGGGCAGTTTTGGCCATTCCTCTTTGCAGCACCTCTCAAGCTCTATCAAGTTGGATGGGGAGTGTTAGAGCACAGCCATTTTCAGATCTCTCCAGAGATGTTCAATTGGATTCAAGTCTGGGCTCTGGCTGGGCCACTCAAGGACATTCACAGAGTTGTCCTGAAGCCACTTTGGCAAACTCCAAACTAAGGAGCGGCTTCCGTCTGGCCACTCTACCATACAGGCCTGATTTGTGGATTGCTGAGGAGATGGTTGTCCTTCTGGAAGGTTCTCCTCTCTCTACAGAGGAACGCTGGAGCTCTGACTAAGTGACCATCAGGTTCTTAGTCACCTCCCTGACTAAGGCCCTTCTCTCCCGATCGCTCAGTTTAGATATCCGGCCAGCTCTAGGAAGAGTCCGGGTGGTTCCAAACTTCTTCCATTTACGGATGATGGAGGCCACTGTGCTCATTGGGACCTTCAAAGCAGCAGACATTTTTTCTGTACCCTTCCCCAAGACTTGTGCCTCGAGACAATCCTGTTTCGGAGGTCTACAGACAATTCCTTTGACTTCATGCTTGGTTTGTGCTCAGACATGCACTGTCAACTGTGGGACCTTATATAGGTGTGTGCCTTACCAAATCAACTGAATGTACCACAGGTGGACTCCAATGAAGCAGAAGAAGCAGCTCAAGGATGATCCGTGGAAACAGGATGCACCGGATGCACCTTTTAAACTTCATGGCAAAGGCTGTGAATACTTATGTACATGTGATTTATTTGTTTTTTTATTTGTAATAAATTTGCATGAATCTCAAAAAAAATGTGTTCATGTTGTCATTATGGGGTGTTGTGAGTAGAATTGTGAGGGACAAAAATGAATTTAATCCATTTTGGAATAAGGCCGTAACATAACAAAATGTGAAAAAATTGAAGTGCTGTGAATACTTTTCGGATGCACTGTATATGTTTTTTAGTGGTAGGGAAACAGGAGCATCCAGAGGAAACCTACGCAGACACGGGGGAGAATATGCAAACTCCGCACAGAGAGGCCTGAAGGTGGAATCAAACCCAAGACCTTGCTGTGAAACACAAGCTCTGACCGATGTGACACAGCGCCGCCCACACTATTAACGCGTTTAGTTTAAAATCAAATGTATACAATTCACCATCGCCTTATGTTTGAGGCTCAAAAGGTTCTTCTAAATGTTTACAAAAGTGTAGGGAAAGGTCATACTGCCTAATTACCTGACATGTTTCGATTGAATTAGAAAGCAGGGTGCACCGACCATTAACAGAGACAAGGGGGCCCTCACCTTGGCTCACACTTGGGACTCACTTCTCCATAGCCAACAGCACAGTGGGGGCGTGGCCAGCCGGACAAATCTGTCCAATCTGTCGATAAAATTCTATTCAATTTATTCTTGTATATTCCTAAATCACAACAGTAGTTATCTCAGAGGACTTAACAAAACCGTTGGAATCACCTACCCAGATCAGAGAATCAAACTGTTCAAACACAAAAGAATATAGAACACATAGGTATTGGTCCATTGGGGGTGTTTGACCAATGTCCAAGAATGTTGATAAAAGTCCATAAATGTTGTAGAAACATTTATGGACATTTGCAGAGGCAGTGTGTCCGACTCACTGCAACTGCTAACAACAGCTGATCACAGACACGTCACACCACCACGTGTCTCCTAAAGGTAGACTTAAAGGTGGAAGTCTACCACCAAAACGTAGTAATTAAGCAGAACTAGCTTCTTTACACTTTTGTCTTTTTAGAAGAGCCTTCTGTGCCTCATGTAGTTTTGTTTGTGTGCTGCGCCTGCGTATTATTATTGCCAGATACATTCTATTATTATGACAACCATTTTGTAATAATTTGCAACCTTGCAACTTACAGTGGTGTCTGTATAAAGCACACAACACACCGGTTGCTATAAAGCTTTTGGGTTGGCTCAGTGTTTGCCAAGTTATTATCTTGTGGTCTGTGGTCTTTGATAATTTGTTGTGTTTTAATTGTTCAATTTTCTAGGCTTTAAACAAGTCACAAATTTTGACTAAATCCTAGTCTCATAATAAAATAATGCATCTGTCTACAGTACTGCTACAGTAATACAATCATAATGTTCAGTGTCGTCCTCGGTTACACTGCCAAACTACAGTCCTGCTGATCCTTGGCAGTGAGATCATCGGTCTTTAGCAGAGACCGAGGCACAGCTTACCTGGGGCAGACTGACGAATAGGAGGCTGCCTATCTTCACCATGGGCCTCTTGTCCACATCTTGGACTGAGTTGAAAGCACAGCTTTCTTACATTTACCCAATGTGCAAAAGTATCTATCAATGGTTTGCACGTGTGTAAAAGTCCTGAGTCCCGTTGCATCGGAGAATTTATCAGGGACATATCCTGTATGAATATGGCCCCTCCGACCATCCACACCAGACTCATTCTAGGCAGTGGGTGTGAAGTGTCTTGCCTAACGACAGTAGTCATTGGGAGCTGATGGTGAAAGTCTTGAGTTGGGCTCGAACCCACGACCTTCTGGCTCAAAGGCCAACGCTCTACCAACTGAGCTACTGTCATTTGCTCAACGATACTTTGCAAAATGTGTGGAGGCGGTTGAAGGTTTGGTCTTTATAAAGTATTAAGTTAAGCTCTACCAACGGAGCTACTGAGGTGACAGTAGCTCAGTTGGTAGAGCTACTGTCGCCATTACACAATACATTGTATAAAATGAATACAATTTGATTTTAAGAAATTTCCCCCCACATTCTGTCACTCCTATTGAATTGAACCTATCTTTTATTTAAAGTGGGGAAATTTTGACTATTGGTACTGCCAAATACTGTTTTGCTCCACTGTACAACATGTGTGTGTTATGGTTTTAACTAAATATGTGGGTGTGGGCAGAAACATCCAGTGATGTAGAAAAATGACCAATGTCTCTCAATACTTCAAAATTGGCCCTATTGTGGTTATAGTATGTTTTTAATTGGACAGAGAAAAATCTAGACAAAGATTGACTAATTTTCTCCCTTTATCACACACATTTGTACCTGCAAGGTGTACACACACTAAAACACACAAAGTGAAACGCCATTTTCTGCAAAAAAAAATCGTTGAAAGTTTCTATTCCCCTCTGCTCTGTGTGCTTTGGTGTGCTTCTGTCAGCGACACATTCCTGTGGTCCCAATGTTCATGAGTGTGTTAAAACCTTGTATTCTCCATGTGTGTGTGTGTGTGTGTGTGTAAAAGCTGCTGTAGTTACTCATGTGTTCTGAATTGGACTAACTGCAGGTAAAATGCACTGTGGTAAATCCTGCACTGACACCAAACCACAGAGTTTGCTCGGCGCTCATTCTCTGATATTGAGACAGGAGGACGCTGGCTCTGGCTCCTGTTGACTCACACTCAGTCCCCTTCATCTCACCATTTTGGTCTGAAAATATGTGGTGTCGTTGTAAATCTAAATATGAGCCCTAATCCCTTAGCAACACAATCGACTACCCGCTCGACTACATCCACCCCTGATCTGTCGGTCACACAATCGCAACAGATAAGGACTTTGACTCCAAAATTGTCGCTGTTCAATCAGAATTTGGTTCATCCACTATAGACTATTCTACTGTAACTATTCTACTATTCGAATCTGTTTGGACTGGGGCTGTCAAACGATTCAAATTTTTAGTCGAGGTAATTACAGTAAAAAAAACAATTAATCGTAATTAATCGCATTTCAAACTATTGGGAAAATTATTCTATGTTTTTCTGTAAATTGTTGTTTATAGAATAAATGACAACATAATGTGCGTACTGTAAATGTTTATTATAACAATACTAAATCCACATAAAATGGCATTAACATTATTAACATTCTGTCTTTCTGTAGAAGACAGTATATTTTCTAAATTTTATTAAAAGTTAATTGAAAATTGAGCTAATTGATTCAGCTTGTGTATGAATTCAGGCCATAAAAAGTGCTGAGTAGAAACTTTGCGTGACGCTGGTTGTGGCAGCGCTGTTATAAACAGGCCACGCCTCCTCTAGTGTCTGCAGGTAAACAAGAGCAGCATTGACGCAGAAAGTAGTTGTACTTCCTCTGGCTGTGACTGCATACACAGCAAAACAGCCCAAAATATGCAACAGTGAGGAGAAAATATCAAAGAAGAAATCAAGTCCAGGTGAACATAGTTAGCTTACATTGTATTCTCTGGAGAGACCTGAGGGAGCGGGACGCCTCGGACTACATTTGGACACAAAACTATAGATAATCTTTCAGGTATTGTGCTGTATTTTGTTAGCAGTACGTTGCTTTTGTACCATTTCGTCAGTGATTGCTGTACAGCTTACAAGAAGTTGTGCTAATGCTAACTAATGCCTATCAGATTGCCAATAAAACTACTTGGCTCGTGGGAGGAGAGCGTAGAGGCGAGTAGGAGGATTTCTTAAAATGAGAAGCCTGTGAGCGGAACTTCTGAGTGTTATTATGGGATGCATGGGCAGATCAATCGCCATATGCGTCAATGCGTTCATTTTTTTTACCCGATGAATGCATTTTTTTTTATTCACGCGCATTAAAGCGATAATTTTGACAGCCCTAGTTTGGACCTACATTCAAATGCAGAGATGACCAGTGTGAAGGCTCTTTTGACGTAGCCCGGGCCCACCCCGCAACCTGTAGCACGCCATGAATTTGTTGGGGCCGTTCAAGTCAATTGGCGCCCCAAAAATGAATCACATGAGTTGTGATTCTCATGGGACATGTTCAGTGGGTGAGTGGTTTGTATTCTTTCTTCTCAGCAAGAAGGACCTGGTCCAAATCCCGGGCAGAATATGGCTTTTCTGGGCCTAGTTTGCATGTTCTCCCTGTGTCTCCCAGGATGGATCAAATATAGAGGACAAACTTCCCTACAAGGACAAGTAAAGTGCACTTTTTCTTTTTGACTAACTCTTTTTTGTAATTTTCTTTTCTGAATCCGTGATTCAGAAAAGTCTCTTGACTCTTGTCATTTTGCTCTACAGAGCAAAAATGTTAATTGTAATATAATTGGGTCATTGATTATTATATTGTAGATAACAGAAATTCACATTAACATTACTACTATATACAAGTGCACTAAGTACACACAATAGACATTTAGCAAGTGACTGTAGTGACAGTAAAGTGACAAATGCTGTATAACACAATCAAGATCTCCATTTTGCATGTGTTTTGTTTCTCATTTTCTTAGTAAAATCCAAGCTTGTTTGTGTCTGTTTGCTCCGTACAGAAAACTTGTTAACTTTGCGTGTGTGAGTGCAGAGCCTCTTGTACCCCCATGTGCCCCCCATGCGCTCTGGTGTCAGTGATGAGTAACAGCCCTCCTCCCGCTGATCCATCAGCCCATCTGCACATGCTCAGTAGCTCCCTGTGCGCTGCAGAAGAGCGATCATGGCTCTCTTCAGAATCCATCATGAGCGCTTCCCACTGCGCCTCCAGCTCAGGTGTGAGCAATGGTGGACCGCGAGGCAGGGTCTGGGCCCCTCAGTCCTGCAGGGGCCTCTCCAGGGTGGCCCCCTAAATACACAGGGGCCCCATGAGCTGCATTTTTCACTGAGGAAGAGCAGAGACGTCCAGAGGGAAGTGCATGTGTGTGTGGTGATTATAAAGACTTAGAATGACAGATCAGAGTTTCTCTTTCTGTTCGCGGTGACCGATAAAGCTGCAGAGCTCTCCTGAGAGTGTTGATCCAATTCAATTCAGCTTATTCTTGTATACACTAGCCCTGACTCACAACAGTAGTTATCTCGAAGAACTTAAAAAAAAGCCGTCGATTCGCCAACTCAGATCAGAGAATCAAACAATTCAAAAACAAGAAATATAATTGTAAAAAACACATTGGTCCATACGGGGCAGATGACCAATGTCCATAAATGTTGATAAATGCTGTTGAATGTCGAGTGTCCTGGATCATCAACCACTGTGGGAGAAAATGAGAAACCTCAAGGAAGCCCACATTGAGGGAGGGATCCAATCTTACGGACAGGCTGTAGATCCAGGACTCAGGCACTGGAATGAGGGCCGCGGCCACAAGATTCAGAACTGAGGCGGCTCTCAGGCAGGAAGGGGGTGAACACCAGTCCACCGGAGCTGATGGACGAGGGGGTTCAGGGGTCCAATCAACACGATATTAAACAGACATTGGGGCAAGGAGGTGTCTATGGAAGGTAGGTGGGTCGAGTTTGTTCAGAAGTAAAGGAACATGGAAGGACATGAGGCTTGTTTTAGGTCAAAATGTCTAAGTTCAAGAGTGACGAGCTTCGGTGGGTCTATTATTGTCAGGTGCTCATTAGGATCAGCCGTGAAAAAGGTGTTCTGTTCATTCAAGGATTTTATGTACTGTAAAGAGTGCCTCAATTTTCTTATTTTCTCATGGGTAAATGCATTTAACTCTTTAAAGGTTGTTCTAATCAGTTTTCACAAAGTTACTTTTCAATATTTCAATTATATGATTATAATTTGCAATTTTTTGTGAAATATAACTTGGATGGAGTTAATATTATTTTATTTTTTCTTAACAAATTTGCTTTTGTGCAGATCACACATAATCTAAAAAAAAACATCTTTATTTAGAACAACTGTGGTTGTTGTCCTGAGATAGCCTCAACACTGCAGAAAATTTGGAGCACATTTTGACTGCCTTGTCCCTTGTTTTCTTGTTTTAAGAGTCAGAATGTGCTCAAATCAAGACAAAAACTAAATCATGTATGTAATTATTACCTCAACCTTACCTTATTACCGAAACAGCGTGTCATGGCCCCCATCCACAGTGTCTGGTTTTAAAGGACCTGTTATTTAAAATATCTTTGAAAGATTTATTGTATTTATTGCGTGCACAACAAGCAGAGAATAGTTCTGTGCGTGTATGGTGTATGGCGTATATGACGGCGCCGTTTGCCGTCTTGTTGTCAAAGTGGCAAACAGCCGCTGGAGGTGGGAACCAGTGTCCAGAGCGGCTGCAGCTGCCCCTGGTCAGAACGCTGCGGCCACGGAGGATGCAGAGTCCTGTTTGAGTTCATAGCAAACAATAGCACGTTTCCAGAGACCTGCCACATGTGTCAAATGCGTTAATTTTTTAAACGTGATCAATGAAAAAAATCAATAAACATGCGTTAACGCGATAATTTTGGCAGCCCTAATAATAATATAATAAAGTGATTTCACTTAAGAACTCTCTAAAACTAACAAATGGACAATATTTAGTTTTAAAAGCCAGAAAACTGCTCTGTGTGTGATGTCATAGTGGTAAAAGGTCATCATACTATTATGGAACAGAGGCAGGAGGTTTTAGACAGAAGGGGCAGAAAGATATGCTGTACTTTCTGGACTATAAGGCGCACCTGTATCTACAGTAAGTATGTAAGTAATAGTAATAGTAGTAATAAGCCTACTACTTAAGCTGCACCACCTAGATTTTTAAAGAAAGTAAATGATGTTCACATATAGGCCGCACCTTAATATAAGCAGCTGGTTTTCATTTTGTACTGTAGCAGAGATGACTATTTGAACTGGACACAACATGTTTAAATAATAAGTCCATAAACTCTATTCTGCCATGGCCACCACAATAAAAATACACATATTAGCCGCATCGCTATATAAGGCACTGGTTTTAAAGACCCATAAAAAAGTAGAGGCTTATAGTCCGGAAATGACGGTAGTGTTCAGTACTTTTTGTTACATTACATGACACTAAACATTGGAGGAAGCCAGTCTGAACTTTTCCCACAGCTCTATTTCCCCGGTGAAGAATAGAAGCCCAGTGTACCTCTTCATGGCCAATTGACCCAATCGTTTGCATTTGCTGCTAATTGTGCTCAGACGAATGGGTGAGGGGGGAGATAGGGGGAGAGGGGGGAGATGGGGGGGAGAGGGGAGTACTCATAGCCCTGGTACAGAATGCAGAAGCGCATCGATTAGAAGGCCGCGAGCCGCCGTGCCTCTCTCCTGACACTGATCCACATTAAGGCTACATAAACACCCATAATTGGTTGTTTTAGAGGCGGGAGCGCAGGGGCCTGATGGAGAGCCGGGAAGCCGAGTGTGAAATGAAAAGCTTGTTAGCGTGAGAGGATTTACGCCGCTATTACATGGCTGTATTAATTTGAAGACCTAGATTAGTCATTTGGAGAGGCAAATTTGTGTGGGTGATGAGATAGGGGCTGATAACGTGCTACTTAAAGAGACATAACATGCTAAATGGACTTTTCTCGGCTTTCCGCCACGTTCTAGTAGTTTCCCTTAATTTGGACATGAAGAGTTGTTTTTAGAGCGATGTATGTTTGAGTCTTTATAAAGTCTTAGACATGAAATGCCATTGCTCCTCATGGCTTTGAACGCGCCTTTGTTTTTACTAAACTTTGTGTGACCATTGATTGCGTCTCAATCTTGATACAAACGTTTGGCCATGCAGCTGTGCACATTCATTTTAGCTTGAAAAGAATTTTGCTGATGATTTAATAGATCTGCATTTTGCGCGGGGCCATGTTTCCACGAGTGATACAGGGACAGAATATAGAAGTGAGCAGGATTCCTTTCAGAGAAGGTATTGTAATCGTCTTGTTCTACAGATCAGACCAGTTTTGATCAGAAAAGAAACCAATCTCTTGATTGCATAAAAAAACAAGGTTCTTTGGGTTGCTTGCTGTGGCTTTGGGCTGAGAGCTGATTGGCTGAGGGAGGGTGCTCCCTCTTTTTTTCCATCAATGACAACGATGTTCAGGATCATTGTCTTTGGCGATGGAAGGAGGTTTTCACTCCATATCTCAGGACACTTTGCCCCATTTAATCTTTCCTTCACATAGATCAATCGTCCTGGTCCCTTTGTAGAAAAACAGCCCCAAAACACGATGCTTCCACCCCCATGCTTCACAGTAGGTATGGTGTTTGAATTCAGTGCCAGATGCGTCCGCTGCTCAAGCTTACATGTCCAGACCGTCAGAAGTTTGCTCAACAAAGCATTTGGACGATCCAGAGGAGGATTGGGAGAATGTCAAATGGTCACATGAAACAAAAATGGAACTCTTTGGTGAAAACCTAACTCTTTGTGTTTGGAGGAGAAAGAACACAACACCTACAGTGAACCATGTGGTTTTCTTAATTTTATTTTGTCATTCATTTTCTACAGTTGAGTTAAACCTATGGTGAAAATAACAAGCATCTCTCATCTTTTGAAGTGGGAGGACTTGCACAATTGGTGGCTGACTAATTACAGCCACCAATGAAAGGCAACAGGTACTTTAACAGTATGATTAGTGCAACAGCACTTTATGTCACAACAGCAGAGATGGAACTGCTGCGCAAGTTCAGTGGTTCTGACCATTTTTTCTGCTCTGGTTGATTCAAAATAGTATGTCTCCTTTAATACAATTTAGAACCAGAGTTCATGAGTGATGTATTAAACTATTTCCATAACCTCCCTCCATGATGCCCTTGCCATTCCAAAGCGGGTGTGTCCAGAACGCGATGTCCCCCCCCCCCCCCCCCCCTTCTGGACGGACGTTGTGACGGAGATGAATTAGCTCTCCCGTACGCTGACAGCTGATTGGCCGGCTGAGTCAGGAGTGAGCACCTCGGTTGGCTGCCCCAGTGATGGATAGTTATTATGGCGTGCCTAATAAAAGAAGGTGCAACTTTGGGGCTTTTCTGTCCCGTGATGGCACTGCGGAGTCGTCTATGCTCTCACCACACACAGCATTAAAGTAGGAAATATATGAATAAACATCTAACATGGTGCGATCTACTCTACATGTGACTGAAGGCACACTGTTTAAAAGGCTGTTCTTGCCTTGAGATTCCCAAAACTATACCTAGAGGCCATATTTTCATTTAGATAATAACGGGTCTAATCTGACACACACACACACACACACACACACACACACAAACACACACTGTTAGTTATATTTTCATTTTAAAACATATCCATCCGCATCTTTTGTTACTTAAACATGTTATTGATCTGAAATTAATGCCAACAATCAGCCTCTTTGTGACAAATGTTCCTCTCTCTCAGCTGCAAGTCCATCCATCCATCCATTTTCTTTCGCTTCTACCGTTACCGGTTCGAGGGAGCAGCAGTCTAGCAAAGACTTCCCTCTCTCACACTTCCCTCAGCTTCTCTGGGGGAATGTCGAGGCGCTCCCTGGCCAGATGAGATACTGGACTTTGCCTGTGTCTTCCCATCCAAAGTAAATACCTGAGCCACCATGTCTCGATGCGGAGAAACAGCGGCTCTACTCCAAGTTCCTCCCATGTAATTGAGTTCGTCACCCTCTCTCCAAGGAAGCACCCAGCCTCTGTGAAGGAAACAAATGTGGGCCGCATACAGTATATCCTCCATCTTGCTCTTTGGATCAACACCCAAACCATAGGTGAGGGTGGGGACGTGGATTGAACAAGTCTCTGTCTGCATGTTGGCCTTATGACTAGCTCCAAATTAAAACCTGTATGTCTTGGTTGGTTTTATATTGTATCGTGTGGTGGGTCTGCATGGAGAGGAGAGGTTTGCACAGAGAGAGAAGGAGACTGAACATTTGGACAGTTTTCATTATCAAACTGCTCAGTGAGTGAACCTGGGGTGGTGTTGCCGAAGGTTATGGAGCCATAGTGGATCAGGGTTGGTTCACTGGTTTGTCAGTACGAGATCAGTCAGACAAAAGCGCGACTGCCACGCAACACCAAGGCCATCTACTTTGATTCATCTTCCACTTACAAACTTTGACTAATAAATTTCTGCCTAATCACCACTTTTAGCACCCCCCATTTCCACGGCGCTGCTTCCCTCGAGCATTTCAAGGGCACGGATCTATTCTAATTTATGATGGCTGTAGTTAATTTTCATTCACCGCTTTTATTACCCTAAAGGTCATGGCCATAACGTTGATTTCTTTACAACTCGTCAGTCTACGGCAGCCCTGCAGGGTCAAAACTCAAACTTTCAAATGTGTCGGAGAAAAGGTGAAGAGGAGGAGATGGAGGGTGATGGTTTTAGCCGCAGCGGTGAAAGGGGACAAAGATGAACGAGAAGGTTTTTGTCAATGAAACTTCCTAAATGTATACAATAGCTTACAAACTTCTCATGAGCTTTTTCTATCTGGTTCTGGAACACGATACCAGTCCACATACTAAAGAGCACCACACTCAGGACTTTAAAACACATGTTAAAAACTTGAATATTGGACAATCAAGCTTGAAAATTCATGATTTGAATTATGTGTTTTAATTTTTAATGTTTGCAGTGTATTCCGTTGGTATTTTTACACCCTGCCTAGGGACTACAATTGGAAATTAGCTTTTTAGTTAATACTGATGCATTTACAGGAATGTTGATTAATGTGTACTGTCCTTTTTCAAATAAACAAATGAATAACATAAATAAATAAATGCAGGAAGGCCAAAGCACGTCTCAGACTCAGACATGTCATTCTGTTTGGACTGAATAGAGATTTAGACTGTGGTCAGTTTGAATTGATAGCATTCATTTTAAGTTCATGGATGCTAACATATGAAACATAAATCACACTCCTTTGTTGGTATGTATTGTTTGTTTTGACCATTCTACAATCTCTGGAGCATGTGTCAGCTGCAGATTGAGTCTTGTGGAGGCCTGCTAGGATCCTAGGCTCCTGGATCTCCATCCACTCCACCAGCTCTTGGGGGGCTCACATGAAGGTGTAACACCAATGGAGAGTATAGAATTCAAAAGTATGCGACTGCAGGGAGAGACGTGTGTGAAAATGCACATCACAACCGTGCCCAAGCCCAGTTGCCGCGGTCACATGCAGAGACTAAAGTGGGCCCAGTGTACTGTATGTGTGTGTGTGTGTATGTGTATATTTTCTGTTGTATAAGTGAAAGGGGAACTTAACAATCTGACAACAATTAAACACATTAAGTCTGCTTTGTCCAACCCCTTTTTAAACTGTATTGTGGTTCATATTTTTTACACTTTGTGGGTTGTTTTTTGTCTTTTCTACCCACGATTGAAAAAAAAATAGATTAGTGCTGGTTGACTATGCTGGTTTATTCATAACCATGTTGAGATAATCCTGATGCATAGCGTGAGTGCTGCTATAGCAGATTTCACACGACAACATGATATAAATGCTCTTTTTTCCACAACCTTTTTTGGAGTGGTTGCCAGTTTGGAGCTGTCTTTGCTGAATCTCCATAACGTTGGCCGTCCATGTGCTAAGTCACCATTATGTCTGCACCGGGCGGCCGCAGCGCCCCAGAGCACTGGACTGTGCTAAGATGGTAAATATAGCGAGGAAATAGAGTGAGATTGTGTTACTGTCACAGCGAGTGTGACCGATGGTTATGGATGGTCCCCTGGTGCTGCAGTCCAGACCTCCGCAGCTCTCCGGCCGGCCGCCCTTACAAGCTACGGACAGCTCCAGCACGCTGTTTTTGTCACACAAAAAAAGGTTGGAGGTCACTTAATGACTAGACATGCAATAAAACAAATACAAGATATACACAGACTGAAACACAACTGCCAATCAGGAGGAGGGTCTAAGGACTCATCTCAATTCAATGACATTAATGTTTACTTCCCTAAACCATTGATTTGCCAACACAGATCAGAGAATCACTGTTCAAACCCCCATGCAAAGAATAAAACAGACATGTGAAGTCAAGGACACTGATGACCCAGGACATTTGTGAACATTTATGAACACTGATCTTCTTTCTACCCCATGGACCAACGGCTTCTTTTATGTTTCTTAATAATGCATTTCCAGCCATCCATTTTCTTTCATTTTATCCATTGCCTGTTAGCAGGAGTCCAGGTAGAGATAGCCAGACATCCCTCTTCATACACACTTCCTCCAGATCATCCGGGGGAATCCTGAGGTGTTTCCAGGGCAGCTGAGACCCACAGTCTGTGCCCTGGAGCTCCTTTGAAGCCTCCTCCTGATGAGACACGCCCAGAATGTCATGGTGTGGATTTCTGTATTTGGTTTCATGGTGACATAAGTTCTCTGGTTTCATTTCAGTCGTACTTCCTGTCCTGTTTCCCTGCTGATCGTCTGCCTCGCCCTGTTGGGTTTCACCTGCGTCTGTCTGTGTCTATTTGTACCTGTGCTCCTCCCCCTGGTTGCTGGTTGATTGTATTGTCAAGTTCTGTCAATGTCTTCTCTGTTCCGTCATGTTTCTGGTTCCCTGGACTTTTGAGGTATGGTTTCACCTGGACTTTTATTTTGTTATCATTAAACCATTATGTTTGGCATTTCCACATTTTAGGTCCTTCCTGCATCTCACCTCATGACACAGAACACCTCTCCATGAAGTGGTCCAGAGGCATCCCAATCAGGTGCCTGAGGGACCTCAACTGGCTCCTGATAATGTGGAGAAGCTGTTTGAGCTGTGTGACTGAGCTCCTCACCCCAGCTCAGTACACAGCTCAAACAGAGTAGAAACTCCAAAGTGGAAACTCCTTCTGAATTTCTCCAAATCTACTAGAAAAAAGGAATACACTTTTCGTACTGCAGCTTTTTTTTTACTCACATGTCAGACTGCAAATGTCTGTACTCTTGGGCCTTCAGCATAGAACTCTGTGGTTTTGAGGGATTCTTTTCTTTTCTAAACAGTCACATTCTTGCAAAATATGTCCAGTTGTGTTTCTAACTACACTATTATCTTGCAAGTAACTGCAGAACACTGTGTTTGAGGAAAGGTTTGTCTGGGTTAATATCAGCTAATTAATAGCTCTAATCAATCGGCTTAACCAATATCATTAAACTGATCGGTGTCTTCCCTAGTAATAATAATACATTTTAAACATTATACACTGATCTCACAAACTGTCTGGTCTAACGAAGCCTCCAAGATCATTATGCTCCACTAGGCCCTCCTTTCAGTCTGTGTCCTAAAGATTCTGTATATGTGTGTGTGTGTGTGTGTGTGTGTGTGCTGTTGTGGGGCTCTTTTCATCTATTGTCCATGTTGCCAGAGTAAATCATATGTTTCCAGTTGCTGTTCATTGATTGTGAGCAGCGGATGATGTGATGGCCCCCTCCCCCAGAAGTAGAACTGATCAATACTGACGACCGCCCCAAAGTCTGTGAGGCTGAGCGAGCTGCCAACAAGAAGAAAGACAACAGCACCTACTTTTAATTACGTCACTAAAAAGCAGTACACTCTTCGAAAACCTCCTAAAGTTAACTTGTAGATATTGCAATAATTGAGAAGAAATTGTGTGGAACGCTAGTCATGATGAAAATAATATTACATCAGTTTTATACAGAGACACAGGTGATGGAACCAATTTGGCACTTTACAGCCGCAGCCGCCCCACTCTAGCACCTAGTGTTCTCAGAGGGCTCCCATCACCAACCAGGCCCTGCCCTGCCCATCTTCAGAGGTCTGACTGGATGTGGCCTTCACCAGCAATGTCTGTGATATTGAGGGACAAGACACGCACACTAACTTGTCGAAAGTATCTCTGTAATGATTTTTGATGCTATAAATTAGTTATTTTTAAAAAACTACAACAGGGCCTCCACATTTTCTGATGCAGCAAACCGCTCATCTCCAACTACAGCGGTGCACACATGACCATCACGTCCAGGTGAAGTTTGAAGAAAGATTGATTGACTCAAGCTCCTTATTGAAAACGGAGCACAGCTAAGGATCTCATCCCTGATTTGTCTGAAGAGTATTGGAGGAGATTGTTTTTGTTGCATTTTAAAAGACACACATTCAAATGACGGAAACTTCTCAGGCGACATTTTACGTGAGACATAGTGGTCTCTAAAAATTGCCGCTATGCCTCCTCCCTTTTTGTTTTCCCGAATTTCCGATTCGAATTTGAAATTTGGTGGTGATGCTTCTATTAAGACTGCATTTTCTGGATTTTGGTCAAGCCATGTTTCAGCTATGAACATGAGATCAAGATTATGGGAACAAATAAAATTATAACATACATTATTACAAAGAGATCTGACATTAAGCATAGCAAGTTTCAAAGTGTCAGTGTCAGCGGTTGCGGTCGGCTGATTCATACACGGAACAAGAATTAGATTTTCATTAGACTGATTAACTCCGTATTCTTTGTGTTATCACTAAGGGAATGGCACAGGTGGCTTCATGACAGGGCCCCAGCCGGTAATATAACCTTTGAGTTTTATTTTATTTTATCCCACTTTTATAAATTCTCATGTTGACAAAAAAAGTCTGCTTTATATTGTTTTCACCAATTTTTTTAAACATTTGAACTATGGCAATTCTCTGCTGGTCTTTATACGCCTCTTTGTGTCTTTGATGATGAGACAAACTATGCTGACCCCCCATTGGTCAGCTCAGACATCTTAGGTTCACATACAAAAAGAGCAGGTCCTTTTTGAGCGAGAGAGAACCGGTCGGACAACAGATGTAGAAGTTCATGTAGGATTTGTTGGTACCATTATATATATGTCTGTGTACCAGTACATGTTGGTAGTACGAAGGCTGAGTGGTATGGAGGTACCACATGAACCACTGAAAGATTTCGATTCCACCTCCAGACAAGACCTTTGAGTGGAGTTTCCATGTTCCTGTAGGTGTTCCCCACTATAAACATGTATAAGAGGTAAAAATGAATCCTCTTGCTCCGGTAGTCCTGACCATGCTGAGTATCAACCTCTTGAGATGGACAAGTTTGTAAAGTCCTATGAGATAACTACTGTTTGTAGTTTAGGGCTATACAGGTACATTGTATTGAATTATGAGCAGGACCTGGTGAAGTCAGCCATGTGGGCTCGGCACTGAATGTACTACATCTTTGCCAAATGTCGTTTCAGTACAGTTCTCACACATCCCTCCACCGACGAATCACAAACAGGACAATGCAGAGTCGGAACAAATCAGATACTTTAGGTCAGTCTGTAGTGAGAGAACGGTAATGATCAGAGTCTTCTACGCTCTCGGTTTCTCGCTTCTGTCTTCAGTGTGTGGTTTATGAGATGTCCTGGATGAATAAAGGTGACTTACTCACTTACTGACCCGTATTACACCGTCCCAAAACCACCAAGTTCGACGGTGGATCTTGAGAATTTACTAATTTTGTTATTGCTCAAATTTAAGATCTTAGGCTGCGAAATATGATAGTTTCTGCTCTGCCTGTTTCATGACCCCTCTCTCCCCTTTCTCCCCCCTCGTCCCGTCCCCTCCTTCAATCACGCAGCCAGGCCCATCATGGCTATCGACACTCCGATGATGGAAGTGAATAAAAGTCATTACGACAGTCGGAGTGAGTCATGGGCACATTCACAAGTTGGAGCTGATGGTGTTTCATATCTGCTGCTTTATGACGGGGAGAGGCTGCACTTGTCCATTGATCGCCCCCTCCTCCTCCCCCCACACCCCCCTGTCCCAACACTCCACCACCGTCCTGCTTACCCAGCATTATCTCTCTCACGCATTCCAATATGTGCTTTTGTTCAGCAATCCGACCCTGCATTGTCCTGTTTGTGATTCGTCGGTGGAGGAATGTGTGAGAACTGTACTGAAATGACATATGGCAAAGATGTACATTCAGTTCCTCCCAAATTTAAAGCGTTGCTTTTGTTGCCATTCCTCACCTGGCAGCGAGTAAGCATTTGGACGGAAGCTTAATTCAAGCAGCCGCTTTCATTCATGAAGCAACCCTCCTCCTCCCCATCACCGCCTCGTGGGCCGGACCAGCTCTGTCACCCTTCTCCTCGCTCCCACCACCAGAGTCTAGGCCTCGGTGGATTTCATATCATAATCTCTATTTCCATTTCCCCAAACACGGACTGGGCGGCAGTCGAAGGCGGAGACCTCGGCGACCCAGTCCGCACACACAGCATCTGGCTCTTGGGACGTGGAACGTCACCTCACTGGGGGGGAAGGAGCCCGAGCTTGTGGGGGAGGTTGAGCGATACCGACTAGAGATAGTCGGCCTCACCTCCACACACAGCTTGGGCTCTGGAACCCAACTCCTTGAGAGGGGTTGGACGCTCCACTTTTCTGGAGTTTCCCGCGGGGAGAGGCGGCGAGCTGGGGTGGCCATTCTCATTGCCCCCCATCTCAGCCGCCACGTGTTGGAGTTCTCCCCGGTGAATGAGAGGGTCGCGTCCCTCCGCCTCCGGGTGGGGGACAAGTCTCTCATTGTTGTGACGGCCTACGGGCCTAACAGCAGTGTAGAGTACCCGGCCTTCTTGGAGTCCTTGGGAGGGGTACTGGACGGTGCACCGCCCGGGGACTCCGTTATTCTCCTGGGGGACTTCAACGCCCATGTGGGAAACGCTAGTGACACTTGGAGAGGGGTGATCGGGAAGAGCGGCCCCCCTGATCTGAACCCGAGCGGTGCTCAGTTGTTGGACTTCTGTGCCAGTCACGGTTTGTCCATCACGAACACCATGTTCGAGCACAAGGGTGTCCACCAGTGCACGTGGCACCAGGACACCCTAGGCCGGAGGTCGATGATCGACTTTGTTGTCGTATCATCTGACCTTCGACCGCGTGTCTCGGACACTCGGGTAAAGAGAGGGGCGGAGCTGTCAACCGATCATCACCTGGTCGTGAGTTGGATCCGCTGGCAGGGGAAGAAGCCGGTCAGACCTGGCAGACCCAAGCGTATAGTGAGGGTCTGCTGGGAACGTCTCGCTGAACCCCCTGTCAGACGGACTTTCAACTCACACCTCCGGGAGAGTTTCTCCCAGGTCCCGGCGGAGGAGGGGGACATGGAGTCCGAGTGGACCATGTTCTCTGCCTCAATCGCCGATGCGGCGGCTCGTAGCTGTGGTCGCAAGGTCTCTGGTGCTGGTCCCGGCGGCAACCCCCGAACCCGGTGGTGGACACCGGCAGTAAGGGATGCTGTCAGGCTGAAGAAGGAGTCCTATCGAGCCATGATGGTTTCGGGGGACTCCTGAGGCAGCTGTCCAGTACCGGCAGGCCAAGCGTGCCGCGGCCCGGGCTGTTGCAGAGGCAAAAACCCGGGACTGGGAGGAGTTCGGAGAGTCCATGGAGCATGACTATCGGTCGGCCTCGAAGAGATTCTGGCAAACCATCCGGCGCCTCAGGAGGGGGAAGCAGTTCTTTTCCAGCACCATGTACGGTGCGGGTGGAGAGCTGCTGACATCGACTGGGGATATTGTCGGGCGGTGGAAGGAATGCTTTGAGGTTCTCCTCAATCCCCCCGTCACGTCCTCTGTTACAGAGGCAGAGGCTGAGGATGTTGGGGCGGGTACATCCATCTCCCTGGCTGAGGTCACCAAGGTGGTTGGTAGCCTCCATGGTGGCAAGGCTCCGGGTGTGGATGAGATCCGCCCTGATTATCTAAAGTCTCTGGATGTTGTAGGACTGTCTTGGCTGACACGTCTCTGCAGCATCGCGTGGCGATCGGGGGCAGTGCCAATGGAGTGGCAGACCGGGGTGGTGGTCCCTCTCTACAAGAAGGGGGACCGGGGAGGGTATGTTCCAATTATCGTGGGATCACACTCCTCAGCCTCCCCGGTAAGGTCTACTCCAAGGTACTGGAGAGGAGGCTACGGCCGATGGTCGAATCTCGGATCCAGGAGGAGCAGTGTGGTTTTCGTCCCGGTCGCGGAACACTGGACCAGCTCTATACTCTCCATCGGATACTCGAGGGTTCATGGGAGTTCGCCCAACCTGTCCACATGTGCTTTGTGGATTTGGAGAAGGCGTTCGACTGTGTTCCCCGGGGTGTCCTTTGGGGGGTTCTCCGGGAGTACGGGGTCGGGGGTCCTCTGCTGAGGGCCATCCGATCCCTGTATGACCAGAGCCAGAGCTGTGTTCGCATTGCCGGCAGTAAGTCAGACCTGTTCCCGGTGAATGTTGGCCTCCGACAGGGCTGCCCTTTGTCACCGGTTCTGTTCACTGTATTTATGGACAGAATATCTAGGCGCAGCCAGGGGTCGGAGGGGGTCCGGTTCGGAGACCACAGGATTTCATCTCTGCTGTTTGCGGACGATGTTGTCCTGTTGGCTCCAACGAACCAGGACCTGCAGCATGCACTGGGACGGTTTGCAGCCGAGTGTGAAGCGGCTGGGATGAGAATCAGCACCTCCAAATCCGAGGCCATGGTGCTCGACCGGAAAAAGGTGCCTTGCCCTCTGCAGGTGGGTGGAGAGGTCCTTCCTCAAGTGGAGGAGTTCAAGTATCTCGGGGTCTTGTTCACGAGTGAGGGAAGAATGGAGCGTGAGATTGACAGGCGGATCGGTGCAGCGTGCGCAGTTATGCGGTCGCTGTATCGGACCGTTGTGGTGAAGAGGGAGCTGAGCCGAAAGGCAAAGCTCTCGATTTACCGGTCAATCTTCGTTCCCTCCCTCATCTATGGTCATGAGCTTTGGGTAATGACCGAAAGAACGAGATCGCGGATACAAGCGGTCGAAATGAGCTTCCTCCGCAGAGTGGCTGGGCGCTCCCTTAGAGATAGGGTGAGGAGCTCAGTCACACGGGAGGAGCTCGGAGTAGAACCGCTGCTTCTCCACGTCGAGAGGAACCAGTTGAGGTGGCTCGGGCATCTGTTCCGGATGCCTCCTGGACGCCTCCCTGGGGAGGTGTTCCGGGCACGTCCCACCGGGAGGAGGCCCCGCGGAAGACCCAGGACACGCTGGAGGGACTATATCTCTCAGCTGGCCTGGGAACGCCTTGGGGTCCCCCCGGACGAGCTGGAGGAAGTGTGTGTGGATAGGGAAGTCTGGGCGTCTCTGCTTAGACTGCTGCCCCCGCGACCCGGCAACGGATAAAGCGGAAGAAAATGGATGGCATTTCCCCAAACATCATGCCATGCTCTGCCGAGGTCTAAGCGCCAAATCTTAACCACATTTCTGATAATTGTAATCTTGCAAATATTGTATGAGTTGTAAGTGCTAGTTTATGTCAATTCAATGTATTCTTGTATAGCCCTAAATCACAACAGTAGTTATATCGGAGGACTTTACAAAACCGTTCATCAGAATCAACACAGATCAGAGAATCAAAGAATTCAAGAAATGCATAGATAAAAACACAGTGGTATTGGGCCATAAGGGGCAGATGACCAATGTCCATAAATGTTGATGAATGTAAAGTGTCCTGGATCATCTCCATAGTTCTTTTATTAGACCCAGACAAGGGTCCAACAGACCCTGCTGCATCGGTAAGGAACATTTCTACATACCAGTGAAAAAGGTGAGAAACTTTGGGAGGCTCACATTGAGAGAAGAATCCGCTCCCATGGAAGGACGAGCTGTAGATCCAGGGCAGTGTGTCAATTCATTTGCCAACCAATATACATTTCTTATAAAACCCCTACTTTGACTGTTCGATTCTCACCAGATTGAAATTGTATTCTCTGCACGAAGACACGTCTTTGGCCCCAGGTAGGCCCTTGGACACTTTGGCCGGGAAACACTTCAGGATTGAGGGTGAGCTGGAGGAAGTATGCTTTAAGGGGGAAGTCTGTACTTTTTCACCCCAGAGAAGCAGACAGCTTGTTGGTTCTGTGACTGTGGGGTTCGGCAACATCACAGCCAAAGGAAGAAGAGCACTAAACAAAGTCTGAAAGAGGACTGTCAGCTGCCTGTTCTGGAGGCTCTTTATGAATCCAGCTTCCATATGCTAACAGCTTCTTTCCACAACCTGTTATCAGTAGAACAAAGCACTTTAATGATCTTGCACTTGCATTGAAACTGTTTTTGTTGATTGGTTTTACAGCGACAATTGTTTCCTGTACTTTTTTAGCATGTTTTATTAATGTACTGTATCTGTCCGGTGCATACTGGGGGCTTTTGCACATGTTTTCAATGTGGCTTTATTGCAAAAGGCAAAAAAAACTGAATCTGACAGAGACAAGAGTGGCCTGTTTTTTTCTGTGGAATAATAAAATGTTTGGTTTACGAATGTATAAAGATATTATGTCATTTGTTTACATGTACTCTTTCTATGGCCCGGCCTATAAGCTAACACAGCTTCCTGGAAGTTTTCTTTTGCAAAACACGTACATACTTTGGAAATTAGAATGTGTATGAAGTCATTATTATTTTTTCTGATGATGATGAAACCAACATTTATGGACATTGGTCTCTGCCCCTTATGCACCAATGGCTCTATGTGTTTTTTATGATTGCATTTCCTGTGTTTGAACTGAATAGAATAGTGTTTTCTGTGGACCTACAGTACAGTGGGTGTGGCCTCTGGAGCTCGGCCCTCTGTCCAAACACCGCTGCGGCCTGTAGAAGCAGTGTCCTGGGCCTTCTCAGCCCCTGCTCTCCTCATAAAGACTGGCGTGTTTACAGAGGCTGCCGCGGCGGCCTGCTCTGATCCTCACCCCCTTCCCCTACCTCCCCCTCTCCCTCATCACGCGGGACGCAGACTGAGGGGCCGGACAGCAGACGCCAGGGCTACATGATTGCAGGACAAACTCATAAAAGTTCCATTAGGTTGTGAGGAGTTAAAGAGAGTGTGTTTTCATGTGCAGACAGCCGTCACACACAGCGCACTCGTAAAGCACCACTCACTCTGCGCTGAGTCACCGGGACGCAGACCTTTGTTTGGGAAAGGAAGAGGGCTCCGTGATAGAACTTCATCGGCTCACTTAGTATCACCAGGATTTATTGTGACTCAGGAAATCAGGCTAACTGCTTCTTTGATTTGATACACTCAGTGCTAATGCTGCTAATGCTACCATAAAAAACGATATTATGAAACAATGATACTGTCCTATACGAGTCTTTATTTCTCAGTATTAGTAGTTGTTGAATTAGCAGTACATATTTTTCCGAAACAGAAGCAAAAAATATTGAATGTTTGGGCTGCAATAGCTTACATTTGTTTTGGACTCTTAACTCTAAGACGATTCACATGGCATTTTCTTACTCCAAACGGAGTGGTGACAAACTACTGCTATAGCCACAGCTGCCCTGTGGCGGAAGTGAGGAAACCAGTCTGTACCATCAGCCTCCAAAACCACCACACACACACACACACACACACACCTAAGAGAGAACATTTAAATTTAGTGTTTTTATGTCATCACAAAAGGTAGGTAATGATTGAAAGGTTGATTGTAGTTACAAGCAAGCTGAGATGAGAGCTCTGGAGAGACCTGCTGCTCCTTCTGTGATGAGTCCTTGAGGGTGTCTTCCCTGAGCCTCTCCCGGTGCCACCACTGTCTCTCTCTCTCTCTCCACATGGTGCACACGGAGGAGGAAGTGGAATCTGTGTGTGAAGCGTCAGTGGAAGTTATTGAATCAGGTGTATCTGGTCGTCATGTGGTCGTCATGCTGATGAAGATGCTATCTCACGGTGGAACCATTCAGGCTGATTTTAAGTCCAGTCTGAGTGGGCTTACATCAAAACAAATCCGACTCGTACTTGAAACATGTTGTTTATCACGAGTTTGCACATGCAGGTATATTTGACCTCTGTGACTGAAAACTGAAAAAGAGAGGACCACTCCCACTCTCAGCCAATCGGGTCTCATCTGTCAGTGACACAGGGCACTTTCTATCAAGTATGTTTTCTAATAAGAGAAACCAGCATATTGTGGTCTGATTTAGCATCACACACTGTTGCTTTAACTTATTTATTTTTAATATTGTGAACATAAACAAGTACATTTTGTCCTATTGATCCACCACTAACTAACATACCATATTCATACAAGCTTTTCACGATTATAGTCTGCTACTATGTTGGTACTTGATTGTGACCAGTTGGAGAGTAGAGTGCGTTGATCCACATATCTTCTCTACAGTCTAATAATGGTCCACATGTGTCATTTGAACAGTGTACAGCAGTATAGCATGTCTTCTTTAAGGATTGGTGATAAAATATAACTTATTTGCTTGTTCTTTTTTTCACGTGAGACTGAGGAAAGGGGAGAGCCTGGGAAAGTCCATACTCAGATAGTGGTACCAGATAGAAAGGGCATCAGAGGAGATCAGGCCTCCCAAGTCCCATAAACCACTCATGGACGGGCTGTAGTGTGTGTGTGTGTGTGTGTGTGTGTGTGTATGTGTGTGTGTGTGTCACACTCTCGCAGATGTCCTGTTAATGCCCTAGATGAAAGTATCGGATAGCGCCTCAGTCATAGAGTCCAGACTGTGGGGTCATCCTGGTTCTTCTGAGATCCACTTTTATGTTGCACGAGACACACTTTGGTCAAACCAGAGTGGACCAAACATTAGCTACAGCGTTGGGCCATAATTGTCATAGTTTAGACTCCTATGCCTTTCCCCTGTTCTCCTCTCCCCCTCCCCTTTGTGTGTATGTGTGTCCACCTCAGTATTCGTTTGACTCCTGTTTTGTGAATGTTTTGTACTTATCTCGTATTGTGTCCTGTAACCATCCGGCCTGTCTGCCTCATTGCCCTGCCAAGAACTGATCTGCCTGTCTGGTATCTATCTGATTTTTTATCTGCCAACTTCCCTACCAAAAGTTACTACTCCACCAGCTCCACTTCAGTACCCTGGTCCGTCTCGGTTCATCTCCGTTGGGTTGGGTTCTTGTTTGCTTCTTTGGGTTCTTGGGTCCATTATTAGGGTGTATTCAGACCTGCACATTTGCTCCACTTTAAACGAACCAGGATTTGTTTGGAACTCTGATCCGAATCTTTTATGCAGGTCTGAATACACACAAACGAATCCTGGTCCGGACCAAAGAACCGAACCGAGACCCACTTTTTGAGGTGGTCTCGGTCCGCTTCCAAACGAATTCTGGTCCAAGTCGAATCAGGTCTGAATACATCCGGTGTCGATCCGACACAACTCCAAGATACGTGCGCATTTTTTGGGCTTAACAAGCCGCAGACAGAAACTGAGGAATTAGCCATGCAGCGGCTAACTATGATGCTAACTATGCTGCTAACGCTACACAACAACACTGAGCCGTGTGCAGACCTGGAGCAGTGAGGAGACGCTGTGCAACAGGCTTATGGAGTTAAAACTGTTCACAGTATACATTGATGTTAATGGCAGCATCTTCAAACCATTTGCATTATTAAAAGCCTGACGTGTTTGACTCACGTCTCAAAGAGCAATATTCTGCATCATGTAGTGAATTGTGTTATTTGGTTTATACCTGATCCTCAGCGTCTGTTTGTCCCGTGGTTATTATAGATCCATGGTTTATCCACGATGCTGCTGTCAGTAAGTTGTGGAACAGGGTTATTATAATAGATCCATGTGTGGGACAGGACACGGAGCGCAGACAGTCTCCTTCGGCTTTCTCCTAACGCATTCTCCGACGCTGTTCCAATATTTAAAACAACGTGTTTCGCCTGTGTCATATGCGCTGCTGTTGATGTTGAAGGTGGTTTTGCTCTAAAAAGAGCAAACATAGGCAGAGCAGACATGCTGCACATACGAGCCCTCTGTTTTCTGCCGGTTCCGCGTCTATCCTCCGTGAGCTCTCGCTGTCCAATAGGAGCCGATCGTCACACGTGTCAATATGTTTATATACATAGTTCCCACATGACGTCACTACATACGGGGATTTGCCGACCCGGCGCCATTTGAGTTGGCATGCTGTGGGCAAAACAATAGAAAAAGAAGCTGAAACGTGTTAATGTCGTGATAAAGTTGAAAATGGTCATCTCCTGCTGGGTCAATGGATGTTCAAATCGTGCCGGAGGTTCCGTTAAACTTGGATTTTACAGTATACCCATCATTAGACTTCATGAATGTGAGAAGACTTAAGCTTTTGTCAGAACAACCACGGAGGTTATGGCTTGCGAAGATAAACAGGCAAGAAACTCCCTCAAAACACGCAAGAATATGCTCGGAGCACTTTGTGTCAGGTGCGTATCGTATCTTATAATGTGTTGACAGACGTAATTTACTCAGTACTAACTTGTGTATGCTGATAGCTGGTAACTTGAGAGTTTCATTATTTAGCGTTAGATTACTTTATTATGAGGAGGATCGGTGTCGCGTCCGAGGCTCTCGAGGGCAACGTAAATGTATTAAATAGATAATAATAGTTCTATGGTGGGCTAAAACAATGTTCACAAACAGGATTGCTTCTGTAAAAAGATCTGTGTCATAAAATAAACTGCTCTTTACGCCTGGAAAAATCAGTTGCCCACCATTCACCAAAACATACGGTCAAAAACGTGGAAATAAACAATAACAGCAATCCAGAGTGTCCGTGTGGCATTAGCATTCATTAAATTAATTGTTAATATAATTAAAATAATTAAATGGAGCTCCAATTGGTATTAAATCTAAAGTTTTTGAGAAATGTTTGCATTGCTTGTTAATTTTTGCTGCATAATTTGATCAAATATGTAAAACATGTCCGTAGCACGTTAAACTGTGGTGCCATTGTATTAATATACAATTATTTGCTCAAAAGTTGCCCTTTTTTTCCAATTTGCGTTTGAATATCTACATTTATTCTCATTCTTCTGTTTAATGGAATGCACAAACACAACAGCGTGCCATCAAAGATGGCGTCTCCGAGGAGGTCATGTGACATTCATTGGTCTGTGGGAACTATGTATAAAAAAGTTCACTTGCAAAAAAGGACAGTCTGAATACGAACCGGAGCAAAAGAAATAAGTTTGGTCCGCTTTTGATTCGGATCAAGCAAGCGGAGCAAAGGACTTTTCAGGTCTGAATACACCCTTAGTTAATGTATTAAAATGTAAAATCATACTTCTTTTGCAACAACCTTTTACTGTGATAATAATTTTCATAATTTTCAACCCAGGGTGCTTTAAAGGATGCACTTAATTTACCCCTGCAGGAATAAACACGAGTCTAGGGCCTGTCTAGGACCATCCTCTGATTTGACCCATCCTTCACTGCCACAGGGGCAGTGAAGAAGAAGCAGTGGTTGCCATAGTAACATCCCATCTCCAGATAAAGATGGTCGGCTTGGTCAGGACAACCGGAGTTGAAGGATTTACCATTGAACATGTTTTTAGTGAAACCAGAGCACCCAAAGGAAACTGAGATAATTTTGTGTCTTTATTTAAGACACAAAATTAACAATATTTTGCTTTGTAAAAAAAGCACATTTCTAAGTGAGCCCAAACTTTAGAACGTTGTGTATGTATAGGTTTGTGTGTTTCTCTTTGAGGCAGGAGGGGGCTGCAGGTCGGTGTGGTGGAGCGGACAGCAGCGACACAGGCCTGTCCCAGGGGCAGCTGTGGCGATCCCTGGACGAGCAAATAATGAGGATACATCACTGCACAAATGAGGTGCTCTGTCACCGCCTCTACCCCTCAGCACACACCCCCCCTCCCTCACCGGACCGCACATATGCAACTGTCCTGTTACAGGCTGAAAATAAACCACACAAAGACCACTCAAACATTACCATATATTTCTGTCTGCTGCTGCTTTATGTTCAGAAATCATGTTTTAATCAGGCTCCCACAAATATAGTGCAATGTAAATTACTTTTTTTTCAGAATGTTTGGGTTTTTTTGTGCTAGAATTCTAAAATGTCGTACTTAAAGCTGGGGGACCCCACTTTTAAACCACTAAAAAATAAATCGATGTAAGTTCCTGTATGGCTCTACAAAGTGGTTGTATCACAAAATTTCACATACATGTATTTTTAGCCTTTTCTTATGATAAACAGATGAAACAAATGGAAACAAATAAAACAATGATTTTCGAGTGGGTACAGCTGACAGTTGCTTTACATGAAAAATTAGATACTCTTATTAAAGCTGATGTTCGTATCATTTTTCAACAGAATAAGATCCTGTAGTATCACGCCAATCAAGGATTTCGAAAATAAATATAATATTGGATATAGTGCGAGATGGTTGTGTGAGGGTGGTTTCTATTCTTCCATTTTCAGTCTGAAAAAGTGTAATATAATGTGAAAAAGAGTCCATAATAAATGTGTGTGGCAAGGCAAGTTTATTTATATAGCACAATTCATACACAAGGCAATTCAAAGTGCTAAACAAAATAAGAAAGCATTAAAATCATAAATAATCACAATAATAATAGACACCATGGACAGCACTCATACAAAAACAGTGACGTCGCCCGGCATGGCGCAGCCGGGGCCCCACCCTGGAGCCAGGCCTGGGGTCGGGGCTCGTAGGCGAGCGCCTGGTGGCCGGGCCTTAGCCCACGGGGCCCGGCCGGGCTCAGCCCGAATGGACGACGTGGGCAGTCCCTCCTGTGGGCGCACCACCTGCAGAGGGGTCCGTGGTGGCATGGTGCAGAGAGGACTGGGCAGCAGTCGAAGGCGGAGACCTCGACGACCCAGTCCGCACACACAACAGCTGGCTCTTGGGACGTGGAACGTCACCTCACTGGGGGGGAAGGAGCCCGAGCTTGTGGGGGAGGTTGAGCGATACCGACTAGAGATAGTCGGCCTCACCTCCACACACAGCTTGGGCTCTGGAACCCAACTCCTTGAGAGGGGTTGGACGCTCCACTTTTCTGGTGTTTCCCGCGGGGAGAGGCGGCGAGCTGGGGTGGCCATTCTTATTGCCCCCCATCTCAGCCGCCACGTGTTGGAGTTCTCCCCGGTGAATGAGAGGGTCGCGTCCCTCCGCCTCCGGGTGGGGGACAAGTCTCTCACTGTTGTGACGGCCTACGGGCCTAACGGCAGTGCAGAGTACCCGGCCTTCTTGGAGTCCTTGGGAGGGGTACTGGACGGTGCACCGCCCGGGGACTCCGTTATTCTCCTGGGGGACTTCAACGCCCATGTGGGAAACGCCAGTGACACTTTGAGAGGGGTGATCGGGAAGAGCGGCCCCCCTGATCTGAACCCGAGCGGTGTTCAGTTGTTGGACTTCTGTGCCAGTCACAGTTTGTCCATCACGAACACCATGTTCGAGCACAAGGGTGTCCACCAGTGCACGTGGCACCAGGACACCCTAGGCCGGAGGTCGATGATCGACTTTGTTGTCGTATCATCTGACCTTCGACCGCGTGTCTCGGACACTCGGGTAAAGAGAGGGGCGGAGCTGTCAACCGATCATCACCTGGTCGTGAGTTGGATCCGCTGGCAGGGGAAGAAGCCGGTCAGACCTGGCAGACCCAAGCGTATAGTGAGGGTCTGCTGGGAACGTCTCGCTGAGCCCCCTGTCAGACGGACTTTCAACTCACACCTCCGGGAGAGTTTCTCCCAGGTCCCGGTGGAGGAGGGGGACATGGAGTCCGAGTGGACCATGTTCTCTGCCTCAATCGCCGATGCGGCGGCTCGTAGCTGTGGTCGCAAGGTCTCTGGTGCTGGTCCCGGCGGCAACCCCCGAACCCGGTGGTGGACACCGGCAGTAAGGGATGCTGTCAGGCTGAAGAAGGAGTCCTATCGAGCCATGATGGTTCGGGGGACTCCTGAGGCAGCTGTCCAGTACCGGCAGGCCAAGCGTGCCGCGGCCCGGGCTGTTGCAGAGGCAAAAACCCGGGACTGGGAGGAGTTCGGAGAGTCCATGGAGCATGACTATCGGTCGGCCTCAAAGAAATTCTGGCAAACCGTCCGGCGCCTCAGGAGGGGGAAGCAGTTCTTTGCCAACACCATGTACGGTGCGGGTGGAGAGCTGCTGACCTCGACGGGGGATATTGTCGGACGGTGGAAGGAATACTTTGAGGTTCTCCTCAATCCCCCCGTCACGTCCTCCGTTACAGAGGCAGAGGCTGAGGATGTTGGGGCGGATACATCCATCTCCCTGGCTGAGGTCACCAAGGTGGTTGGTAGCCTCCATGGTGGCAAGGCTCCGGGTGTGGATGAGATCCGCCCTGATTATCTAAAGTCTCTGGATGTTGTAGGTCTGTCTTGGTTGACACGTCTCTGCAACATCGCGTGGCGATCGGGGGCGGTGCCAATGGAGTGGCAGACCGGGGTGGTGGTCCCTCTCTACAAGAAGGGGGACCGGAGGGTGTGTTCCAATTATCGTGGGATCACACTCCTCAGCCTCCCCGGTAAGGTCTACTCCAAGGTACTGGAGAGGAGGCTACGGCCGATGGTCGAATCTCGGATCCAGGAGGAGCAGTGTGGTTTTCGTCCCGGTCGCGGAACACTGGACCAGCTCTATACTCTCCATCGGATACTCGAGGGTTCATGGGAGTTCGCCCAACCTGTCCACATGTGCTTTGTGGATTTGGAGAAGGCGTTCGACTGTGTCCCCCGGGGTGTCCTTTGGGGGGTTCTCCGGGAGTACGGGGTCGGGGGTCCTCTGCTGAGGGCCATCCGGTCCCTGTATGACCAGAGCCAGAGCTGTGTTCGCATTGCCGGCAGTAAGTCAGACCTGTTCCCGGTGAATGTTGGCCTCCGACAGGGCTGCCCTTTGTCACCGGTTCTGTTCACTGTATTTATGGACAGAATATCTAGGCGCAGCCAGGGGTCGGAGGGGGTCCGGTTCGGGGACCACAGGATTTCATCTCTGCTGTTTTGCGGACGATGTTGTCCTGTTGGCTCCAACGAACCAGGACCTGCAGCATGCACTGGGACGGTTTGCAGCCGAGTGTGAAGCGGCTGGGATGAGAATCAGCACCTCCAAATCTGAGGCCATGGTGCTCGACCGGAAAAAGGTGCCCTGCCCTCTTCAGGTGGGTGGAGAGGTCCTTCCTCAAGTGGAGGAGTTCAAGTATCTCGGGGTCTTGTTCACGAGTGAGGGAAGAATGGAGCGTGAGATTGACAGGCGGATCGGTGCAGCGTGCGCAGTGATGCGGCCGCTGTATCGGACCGTTGTGGTAAAGAGGGAGCTTAGCCGAAAGGCAAAGCTCTCGATTTACCGGTCAATCTTCGTTCCCTCCCTCACCTATGGTCATGAGCTTTGGGTAATGACCGAAAGAACGAGATCGCGGATACAAGCGGTCGAAATGAGCTTCCTCCGCAGAGTGGCTGGGCGCTCCCTTAGAGATAGGGTGAGGAGCTCAGTCACACGGGAGGAGCTCGGAGTAGAGCCGCTGCTTCTCCACGTCGAGAGGAACCAGTTGAAGTGGCTCGGGCATCTGTTCCGGATGCCTCCTGGACGCCTCCCTGGGGAGGTGTTCCGGGCACGTCCCACCGGGAGGAGGCCCCGCGGAAGACCTAGGACACGCTGGAGGGACTATGTCTCGCAGCTGGCCTGGGAACGCCTTGGGGTCCCCCCGGACGAGCTGGAGGAAGTGTGTGGATAGGGAAGTCTGGGCGTCTCTGCTTAGACTGCTGCCCCCGCGACCCGGCAACGGATAAAGCGGAAGAAAATGGATGGATGGACTAAGACTCCCAAAATTCTGAAACTACTTGAACCAATTAATGGGATAATGAAAAAAATGACTTGCAATGGTAACTAGCACACGCTCCAAGCTGTGATTGCTTTGGACCAGTCTAGAACCAATCTAGGAACAGTCTAGGACCAGTCTAGGCCAGTCTAGGATCAGTCTCAGACCAGTCTATAGGACCAGTTCAGGACCAGTCTTGGATCAATATAACTTCATGAACCTAATGACATTGAAATAAACTACATATAGAAACAGAAAAAGGTTTTGATGAGCAAAAACTATAAAGAATAATTACACTTCCAAAACAAAAAGCCGTCACATTGACTGCTCTGGGATTTCTAGTGTTTCATTTTGTTGTGGTTTGACAGTTAGGTACTCAGCTGTAACTGCACAGTAGCTCAAATACCACTCCTTAACTTAATTACTTATTTTCTATTAGGTTGATGATTATTACTAATACAATTTGCTTTATTTTTTTTTTTACTGAGCTTGACTCTAAAAATCCACAGAAAAAATAACTGATTCAAATTGCGTTTACAGAATATGTTATTGATGTGACAAACTAACGAATAAGAAGCCAATTTCACTTGTCCCAGAGCTCTGCCGTGTTCCCATTGTAAACACACTCAGACTGTGGGAAAACTCCTGTCCAACTTTCCTGTGGCCCCGCGCGGTGACGGTTGCCGTGCAGTAAAGCGGACTGCCTGCAGTAAAACAAAACGAGGTGCGGACAGAGCTGGAGCGATCGGCAAAGTCAGGGGAAGCTGCCAGAGCCGTAAAATAATAACGCAATGCTGTAAAAAGACGCTTATTAAATGTTTAGTATTCATACAGACTCAGACCTCTCTTGTCTCAGTATACATGCAGACTCAGACCTCTCTTGTCTCAGTATACATGCAGACTCAGACCTCTCTTGTCTCAGTATACATGCAGACTCAGACCTCTCTTGTCTCAGTATACATACAGACTCAGACCTCTCTTGTCTCAGTATACATACAGACTCAGACCTCTCTTGTCTCAGTATACATACACAGACCTCTCTTGTCTCAGTATGCATGCAGACTCAGACCTCTCTTGTCTCAGTAATGTTCCCGGTTCCACCTGCAGGTGGATCAGTGACTTCCTGACAGACAGGAATCAGCGAGTGCGTCTGGGGAAGAATGTCTCGGACTCTCGGATTATAAATACAGGAGCCCCACAAGGCTGTCTCCCCTGCTCTTCTCCCTGTACACCAACCACTGCACCTCCAGCCACGACTCCGTGAAGCTGATCAAGTTCGCGGACGACACCACCCTCATTGGACTCATCTCCAACAACGATGAGTCCGCCTACAGGAGGGAGGTGGACCGGCTGGTGTCCTGGTGCAGTGGTAACAACCTGGAGCTGAACGCCCAGAAGACAGTGGAGATGATTGTGGACTTCAGGAAGAGCACTGTCCCCCCGCCCCCACCCTCCGTGATGGACTCCCCCATCACCTCTGTGGAGTCCTTCCGTTTCCTGTGCACCACCATCACCCAGGACCTCAAGTGGGAGCCGACCATCAGCTCCCTCATCAAGAAGGCCCAGCAGAGGATGTACTTCCTGCGGCAGCTCAGGAAAGCCAAGCTGCCTGCACAGATGTTGGTGCAGTTCTACACGGCCATCATCGAGTCCATCCTCACCTCCTCCGTCACCGTGTGGTTCGCTGGAGCCACAGTCAGGAACAAACAGAGACTACAGCGCATTGTGCGCTCTGCAGAGGAAGTGACCGGCCGCAGCCTTCCATCGCTGCAGGACCTATACGTTGCCCAAGCTCGAGGCCGGGCTGGTCGTATCACAGCCGACCCCTCTCACCCTGCACATGGACTATTCAAACCACTCCCCTCAGGCAGGAGGCTGCGGTCCATCAGGACTAGAACCTCCCACCACAAGAACAGTTTCTTCCCCTCTGCTGTTGGACTCTTGAACACTTCATAACCTTTATAAAGTCACTTTACTGCCCATCATACGTCACTTTACTTCACTGTACTGCTGTCACCTTACATTGTGTGCACCATGTGCACTTGTATATTGTATATAGTAATTTAACTCTATTTTAAATTTAAATGTATTCCTTAGAAGTGTTTTTTATTCTTTATTTTTATTATCTCTCTCTGACTGTTGCGCTGAGCCAAAGCAATTTCCAAGTCTGTGACTTCCTGTTACTTACGTGGCAATAAAAATGATTCTGATTCTAATTCTCATTCTGATTAGGGCTGGGCAATATGGCAAAAAAGTAAAATCTCAATTTTATTCCCTGCTTTGGACAATTTCGATTTTCATTAAGGTCACCGAAGACAGATTTTTCCCTTAAGAATACATTTTTATTTTTCCGCTCAATATTCAAGATGCAAAACTATTTTTTATTTGTTTCAACCAATACGTATTATAAAAGTCTACAGACTGTGATGATATTGCAAGAATAATTCATGTGCTGCTGGAACTCTCACAATATCCTAGCCAAAGCAGTTTCCTAGTTTGTGACTTCCTGTTACTCACAGGGCAAAAAAAAGGATTCTGATTCTGATTCAATTTCACGATTTTCACAAATTAGACTTTTTCAAAAGCCGATTCATTGCCTAAATTCGATTTATTGCCCAGCCCCACTCAGTATACATGCAGACTCAGACCTCTCTTGTCTCAGTATCCATCCATCGTAAAGACTTTTGTTTTGCCTTCATTAAAGGTAAACGTCCACCTTTGCCTGAAGTTTTTTGTGACTTAGATGGTCCTGTATTTTGTGCCTTCCAGCTTCCTCTGCTCTGACATTCATCCTCATGCTTTATCTTGATGAATGTTCGGTTGTGCCATACTCTTTCCATTCCTATTAAACGGTGGATTAAACAGTTAGTAACAGCAGTAGTCGCTGTGAGGCTTAGCTAACCACTTATAGGTGGACTTTTTCCTTAATGCTTAATGATGATAGAACTGGAAAACACAACAATACAGAGGTATTGGACAGTTGTAGTGGACGTAGTCAGTCCACTTCCTGTCTAGACTCTCGACCCTTCACTTGCCCATGGATGAGGCTCAGTTCGGCTACAGTGCTATGGGCTGATTTGCAACTCTCTTCCATACCAAATCTATACGTATTAATATATGTCAGACATTTATGTGCTTTATTAGAAACCAGCTCATCACCCATGAAACCATTTTTGTGCGTTTTGAAATTTTGTTTTTAACCAAAGGAGGCACTGCTGAGCCCAGGGGCCAGAGTGATCTGCAAGGGTGGGTGTGAATGCAGATCAGGAAAGCGGGATTCCCATCCACTTTCAGAACCAGTGAACACAAGCAAGCACACACACACACACACACACACACACACACGCACACGCACGCACACCTACACACACACACACACACCCTTCTCTCTCCCGGGCCCCCGCGCGCCCCAGAGCAGCCGGTCCATTCCACCGTGCGTCGCAGCCCATATGGCCGTAAATAACGTTGATAGAGACTTCTCCGCGCACATGCAACGACTTTGACGCGTCCCCCCTACATATATCGCCCAGTACACTCTCTCTTCTCCCTCCATTGATTTAACGTGACCTCCGCTTCCCCAAAACGACACAGTCTCTTGGATGGGCCCTCCGCTTAAACAGACGCAGGCTCAAATTGTCCGCGCGTTAATCTCCCATTCATCATCATTACTGCGCACGCCTCCTCTGCCGCGCGGGTTTATACGGCCTGTAAATGAGCTCCTTAATCCAATCCCGACAGCAGTCACACATCCATTCGCAGCTTTCCTGGACATCTGCAGTGCTCCGCCTCTCGTTCAGAGCCAATTCTGGGCTAATGGCGTCCCAATCAGGCGCAGTAATTGCGTTTGTGTGCGCGATCCACGAGCCAATCACATACGTCCTCGAAGCGCAGGCGATGAGGCCGCAGAGAGTACAGGGAGAGGCGGCTGGTTCCAGGGCCGGTGAAAGGCATTCTGTGGTCCACACTAAGCATACACTGTCAACCCAAACTGGTTATCTTTACTAAAGATGTTTTAGGGAACCTTTTACAACATAAACAAAAACAACTTAAAGCTTTAGGTCATGTAAACCTATATCATCATCTGTTTCTTTAATTGCCGCTTTTATTGTACATGATAAATCCTGCACGGACTATATTTTTTGCCTTTAACATGTTTGCACACTTCTACCATGCCAAATGTGCATGACTTTCTTCTGTGTGAGATCAATCTTATCTTGTATTTACTTTTTGCAGAAAGATCACTGATATATGATGAAGTATATGATTACCAGTCTGACACCTGATTAGAATCCATTAATTATTTACATTTATTATAATATATCATATTTTCTATAGCTTCCAAAAATAATGCTTGCATGATCATGTAACAATGTTGTCCTTGGGCAAGACACTTTGCCTAAAGCCCCTGCTGAAAGATCATAGCCCCTGTGGACTACCTGAAGGAGCATCAGTGAGGGGCTGGTGCTCTGTGAACTTATGGGTGCAGCTCTGACTGCCACCCCCCCGACCCAGAAATGGATTAAGGGAAAGAAAATGGATGGATGGATGGATGTTCAATGTTCTTTTATTGAATGAACGATATTTCAAAACAAAGGCAGGAGAGAGAAGAGATCTTTATCTCTCCAATTGAATTCAATTCAATTTATTCTTGTAGAGCCCTAAATCCCAACAGTTATCTCGGAGGACTTTACACAACCAATCAGAGAATCATACAGTTCAAACACCAGAAATACAATGATAAAAAACACAGTGATATTGGTCCATAAGGACTTGGTGTGGAGAACGAAAAAAATAAATCCCCGCTGGGGGATGAATAAAGGTTTATCTCATATTGTACATGGACATGTCAATATACCAAGCATTCCGATTACAGATTTGCAATTTTTAATTGATAAAAACTGCGGCTGTAAAGTGCCAAACTATTGTTGTGTCTTTAGAAAAGACACTTCACCCACATTGCCTAGAATGAGTCTTGTGTGTTTGTGAATAGTTGGTGGTGGTAGGAGGGGCTGATGGCACATACTGGTTGTTTCCCTTCTGTCAGTGTGCCCCAGGGCAGGTGTGGCTACAGTTATAGTTTATCCCCAAATGTATATGGCGTGACAGAATAATGACAGTGTCATAACAAATCAATTACAGAATGCAATATTATGATAAAACCAATTACTTATAGCTGCTTTAGTCCGTTGAAATGCAGTATCGACCATGCAGGACAACAACGAGACACAGAGGAAAACGTCAAAACAAAAAGGTCAAAACAAAATGTTTAGTCTTGCACTGAGGAGGGTGTGTAATATATTGAACTACAGCAGTTTTATCATCATGTGGAGCAATTAAATCATATTTTTACAAGAATAAGTTCATAAAGGATGGAGCAGCCTGAGCAACAGCCCAGACTCCTGCAGTAAGATACAAGATTCAAGACTTTATTTGCCATTTGTAGTACAATCACATTGGAAAAACTGTGCAAGACTACCCCAGTGTGCACCTGATAGTCCACACCAGCTCCTGTCACAGCGCCCTTTTCCCAGTGCCATGAACTTCACTCTAAAGGTTTGTTTCACTGTCCTTCGTCTCTCACGTGACACCTTCTTAACCTGATGTGTGAGTTAGATTTTTTCTCTTTGTAAATTACTGCTACATTTGTTTAGAGTCTTCACGCTGAACTTACAAGGCAGATAACATGCCCCCCAGCTGACCCACCAGCCCGTGTCAATTTTTTCACAAACACCTGTTGAAGGGGGTGACGAGAAGCTCTGTCCATGGAAACGATCAAGCACAAGTCAGGTTTATGAAGATGCACGCCTGGTTTTATACGTCTGTACTGTATATCAATCAATCAATGAACCTTTATTTGTAACCTATACTGTTCCCCACTCTCAAAACAGTTTGGCTTTTTATATCAAGTACCACATGAATTTTTAGCCATTGTCAAATCCTTCAACTTCAGACATATCAACTTTTCATACAGAAAAGTGAACAATATAGCACCACAGCCAATCAGCTCTTAGTATCCCGCCCAAAGTATTTTCAGATGAAGGTCAGATTTGTTGACAACATTTTACTTTTACACAGCTCTCTCTGTCTGAACAAATCGTGTATTATTTATTACACAGCCACGTGTACACTTCAAAAATTATAGAATTTGAGGTAATATTTGCTTGTATCAAGCGTTTTTTTACATCTTAATTTGACTTAATTCTGGTTGTCTTAAAACAAGATATATTCCATTGAAACAAGACATTTACTGTATCAGGAGCCGCGTTTCCACCGCAGGAGTTCCTGGTAAAAAGAGCGGGGTGGAACTTTTACAGGAACCGTCCTCTCCCTCGGTCTTCTCAGTGTCCGTGTCTCCACTGCAGTAGGCCCACTCGGAGACGTGATATGACTTTCGATTGCTCCATAAGCAAAACTCATTACGCCAAACCATTTGTTTATTTTACGTTCATGGCCGTTCCGGTTGTTGTGGTCTTTGAGTATTTTTATAGTCCTGATTCAGTTAAAAAAAAAACTTTTCACGGCTTGTTTTGGAGTGTGATGAATCCTCAGTGCTTCGAGATGAAGCTGATATGTCTAAATATATCTTTTCATTTTGCCGCGATGCCTCAAACCCTGTCTGAATCACCGTGCTGTTGTTCGCTGTTTCCAGTGGCGTCTGCTAGAATAATGCTGCTAGGCTAATGCTGCTGGATGCCGGTTGTTTTGCTGCTTTCTGCTGGCGTCTGAGCGCCTGATCCTGGGCTAGCTTTAGCCAATCAGCGCCGGGTTAACCTCAAGTCCCACCAGTGCCCAACTGAGTACCTAGCATGGAGGAGGGACTCCGTTGGGCCACGTAAAAGTTCCCTGTAAATGGCCCTGTGGGGAAAGTTCCTGCAGTGGAGCCACGCACCGACGGGGCTGGCCCTGGAAAATTACCCCGAAGTTCCTGTGGTGGAAACGCGGCTCCTCTATACAGTATGTTCCATTGAGATTTCTCCATTGAACTTGTTTTGGTCCAGACCAACATTAAGAGCAGTTTATGGAGGCGCATATGTCTCACGCTCTTCGACGTAAATGGAAATCAGGCGGCTTCCTCTCTCGGTGTATATATATTTATATATTGTTATTCACCGGGCGTTGTGTCGTCTCCTCGGCGCGGCCTGTATAACTGCGCCTTGATCGTTTCCATAAATCTGCGGCCGCTTCTCGTGGAGCTTAAACGGCGTATTATCCCAAACATATGCATTTTAATCAGGCCGGTCACACTTACAAGAACTGCGCTTAATAAGGCCATCAATCACGGGCGCTTATGGCGGGATGAGGTGGGGTTGTGGGGGGGGCAGGATAGGGGAGGAGGGGAATGAGGAGGGGGAGAGGATGAGGAGCAAGGGAAGGTAGCGATGCCAAAACACGTGAACGCACTGCTTTGTATTAAGTGTTTTTCATAAATAATTCATGTTGTTTGTCCGAACAAATCAGACCACCACATGCTGTCTACGTCTTATTTTAAATGTGATGTTATTTTCAAGAGTCCTGTGAGTCACACTTAGGTCAAAAGTACATAGACTGAACTTCTGTCCAAAAAAAAAAAAGCCCGAATAATTGGTGCACGTGAAGAGTAGTGAGAACATGTTGGATGGATTTTTACATTGGTAAGGGATATATTAAAGGATATCATAAAAGTAAGGATATTATAGGTGTAAACAATTTTTTATGTGAAAATGATGTACCCCAGCTTTAATTTGGAGCACTGAAATGTCACACCCACGTAAGATAAGTCTTAGAATAAGTGTTGTTGCAAAACTGTTGAGATGCAGTAATGACAATATATAAAACAATATGATAACTGTTGTCATGTCAGAAAACATTAGTAATTACATTATCTTTTTCCACTGTGCAATGTGTTTTGCCAAGGGTCAAAATTAGTCCACTCATTTCTGTGTAATTGTAATCATTTTGGATATACTTTCTGCTTGTGTGTTGCTGTGTTGTTTTTAGCCCTTTCGCAACATTATCCAACACTGCTCTGACATTTTACATATTGTATACATTTCTGTTATTTATTTTTAGTAGTTCTCGATCTATAATAAGCTTCTGGTCTGTTTCAAATCAAATTTCAGAAAAAAAAGAGTTCCTCTCCACTATCCCGCTGGGCTTTGGTCCCTGCTCTATAATAAACTGTTCCATAAACACTTGTTTATTGTCAAGTCTCAAAGTCCAATCTCTGCATTGAAATGGGTCAGACATAATCTCTCTATCTTGTGAATGTTGTGTTCACCAGTGTTCCTGAACCTTTTTGAAACTCTGCATGCAGCCTTTAATAACAAAGTCTTTCTGATTAACTTTTTAGAAATTCAAAGTGCAAAAAGTCATTCGATATTATTCTTGCATTATTTTTTTCCAACATTATTTTGACCATAATGGATCATTTCCTACGGCACACCAAGCAAATTCTCAAGGCACCCAAACAGGCCACGGCCCACTGGTTTAAAAACTCTCTAAATGCTTTATCATGGCGTTATCAATTACTGAATGTTTTTCGTTTTGCTGTCTTTGGCCTTTCATGGTTGTGATTTGCGCGTGGCTTAAACACACGCACAATGTTTCTCATGTGCAGGTGAATTCCCCGATGCCTCTGACAACGTAAGTGTATCATATGTGAGAAACAGCCCTCCCCCCCTCCCTCCCCCTAAACCCCTCTGACCTCTCCAGTCCTATTACGCGCAGAACAGCCTTTAATTTGTTGCGGTCAAACGCGGCCAATTAACGGCGCGCGCTGATTGGTTGCCTCTTCTGAACCATCGATCTCCCCCTTTTACTATCTCCAATACGACAACTCATTTCTGTCTTGTCTATTAAACCAGCGCCAGGAAATATGAGTGGCGTTCGCGGAGCCCGGGGACCACTTAAGTGTCACGGTCAATCTAGCGGGAGCGCGCACACATGCTGACAGCGCGCACACCGGGCTGATTACGGCAGGGTGCGGGGCTCTGCGGGGATATAATAGCTATCGAAAAGCTTTAATGAAAATCTCACGAGCTGCTTTGTCTCCTGGAACAGATTGGAGAGAAGCAGATTGTCCCGGGCGTAGCCAGTTTAACATCGAAAAGAGCGGTCGGTACGCGCGCACATGCAGTCCAGGCCATAACGTCCTCCAAAGTGACTCGTTTGGAAACACGCCCTTGTGTTGTATTACAGCATCACAGCATCGATTTAACGAATGGACTGTTATGGCTCGGCGTTTTTGAGTTTTACCCCTATAAAGGCTTCCTCAACCGTTTGACTTTTTGAGTCACTAAATCTACTTGAAGCTTGGAACTGACATCTACCTCTTTGGGTCATAGAGATGTCCCTTGGTTGTAGGCCCTTTACCATCAAACTGCGTCTCAACCATTTTGTAGCGGCCTATAATTAGAATATTTTTGTTTGTGCTCCTGCAGAAAAATAATACATTGCTTTCTTCAATGAGTGAATATTAAAGGGTTAATGCAGTCAAATCATAAACACATATTTGATTTATTTTAAGGGGATTAGGTTTTGGGCTGCGGTGAGTTGGCATGTATAATTTAAATATAGTCAGCATTACTATGGCAACAACACATCCTCAGTATAAAACTAAAACCTGTCTCACAACGATCTAAACCCAGCTCACGTTCCCTATTACTGGACCACTATTCGTCAACTATATTCATTTATTTTTCAAATCATTTGGAAGAGATGCAAAAAAATAAAAAAATAAAATCAAAATCAAACAATGAAATAATATTTGTGGTTGATTTTAACGGTGCCATGTGTCTTTAACAGATAACATCAATTCTGAAGGATCTGTCTCCCGTAATAACCTGACAACATAACTGGACTCCATTCGATCTGCGCTACATGAAAAATGCTGCTGTAACGTTTTAACAACCAATTTGTCCAGACACGCGCCTCTCTTACTCTTATTCTAATCCAAAAAGAAAACGCATTTACTGTAAATGCATAGACTCTGCTTGAATCATTTGCATTATCAAGTAGAACAAGAATCAACGTTGTTTTCTTTTGTAAAATATGGGAAAAACGTTTCAGGTGAAAATAAGCCTCACACTGCAAACAGTGATGAAACATAAGAAACAAACAAAAAAAACGTATCTGCATATGAACGCATGTTGACTGCCTCAGGCAAGATTTGCCGATGGGACAAAGAAAAATTATCTCGTTTTAAGAAAATATAAGAATTATCTCCCGTGGACTGAGAAAAAATGCAATAGTTCTTTAAATAAGACTAAATGGCTTCTTCCCATTGGCATATTCACACAAATTAAGATTAAAACTCGATTCAAGCAATTTTGACCTCACATCATATCATTTTTGTAGTGCAGTAATTTACGACAAAAATATTTACGCCTTTTTTCTTCCACGTGACGTCACAACACTTCAATTTTTATTCTCAATCAGTTTATTGCAAATTTTCCATCAATGAAAAAGAAAAACCCCAAAGAAAACTGAAAATAAAATAACTAAAATCTTCATTTCTTCAACACCACAGCGTCAGAGTTAACGTGGACATATGCTTCTATGCGATATATTAATCATTGTACGTGTGCGCACGTCCGGGTGGGTGGACCAGGGGGGCGTGCGCGTGTAATCCTCTCCCCTGACGCCTTGTTATCGTTTGGACATTTCCATCTCCTTCTTTATTCCTGCTTCTTTTTTATCATTAATTCAGAATCCATGAAGCCGCTGCCCCTTGCCTTATACACACGGCTAATTTGAAGGGCCCTTTTGTGAGTGAGCGGGGGCCCCCAAGCCGCCGCGTCTAATGAGACAGATCCCCTCCTTGTTAGAGAGGGATATGGATATATGTAAGTGGACCATCGTGTTGGAGAGGGGAGCAGAGAGAGCGAGAAGTCTGCTGATAGTTCTGGCATCCATCTTGAGTTTCCCCAAAAAAAAGCTATATTTTCCTATGAAATGATGACAAAGAGGATACAACATGGATGAAAGTAGAATTTGGAATTTTGTGTTGTGTTCACTTTGACAGGTCTCGGTGACGTTGGTCTGTCTCTGAATTGAGAAAAAATAGATTTGTTTTCATCCCAAAACACTGCACTTACACAATATCAAGCTCATGTTGTACTGTATATTGTTATGGCACAGGGACTGGTTTCCTGCTGGGACTCTGAGGAGCACAGGGACTGGCCTATACTACTGATCCCATGCAGAGTCAGGACAAATGATAATCAGCATTTTAGATTCATGCTTCTAAAATCTAGAACAATCTTCCTGAAAACGTGAGACAAGATTCTAAATGAATGTCTTCACTCTGTGCTGATGTCCAAGGCTCTTGAGGTATTTGGGATTTTCATTATTGTTCTCTTTAAGTGAACTTTTTAGTTATTTTTGAATATATTGCATGAATTGTGCTTGACGAATAAATGTAATTTCTTGATTAATAAGTGCCTGTATTTCTCAGTATGGACACAACAACTGAATCACTGCCTAGCAGACCTGCACCAAAAAAATGCCACAATGGTACAAATATTATTTTAAGCTGCAGGGGAATAACTTTCACACCACAAATATGTCATTACAATCCAAGTCCTTCTCTAACACAGTTTGGTTTTCACACTGTCACATAGATTTGATTTTTCAGACAGAAAAGTGAAAACAAGAGGACCACCCTCACTCCAAGACCTCAGCCCAGAGTCAAACAGTGACTCACAGGGCTCTTTCTAATATGCAAAAAATGACATGTTGAAGGCAGCCTGGTGTGCTCTGGTTTGCTCATATTTACTTTCTGTTGGGACAAATGTATGATTATTTATGATGGGGAAAGTTAGGTACCCCGACTTTAAGTCCAACAGTAAAAGTGTGGGGGAAAAAATAGGATAAAAGTCCAGCTTTTACAGTTCTTCAGTAGAATTGTGCATCACAGCATATGGAACAGCACGTGGAGGTTCTGCCCCCTCTCTAACAGGGGTCTCCAGACTTTTTCACCCAGAGAGCTATACTTTCCCTGGACCAAAATGACAGTGAGCTATAGCCTGGGAGAGCTACAGCCTTATTGGAAGTTATTAATAGTTATTTTAGATAATTTAGTACAGTTTTTTTTTTTTAGCATTTACAATAGTCGTGTCATACATTTTGGAATTTGTATAGCATATTTATATCATTTCTTAATCCTTTGGGTTGCTCCTTGCAACGGGGTGGAGAGATACTGGTAGCCTCTTGGCTATAGGCCGGAGACCCCTGCTCTAGCCCCCCATTCAGCCCTATGTTATGCGACATAATGCGTTAAACAGTCTTTCCATTCGCGTTCTTCATTATAGTCACTGTTTGTGGACATTTATCTGGTGAGCGCCTCCTCCCGCGGCTCCAACGTCACGGCGGAGGACTTGCTGATCACCGGAGGCGAAAACGTCACAAAAGACGCGTCAGTCCTGCTCGTGGGCGCAAAGTCTGAAGCGGCAGACGCGGTGACAGCAGCGGCAGCAGCGGCAGCTCTGGACGCGATCCCCCCAGTCTGACAGGCGAGACACGTACACGGACTGCCCCCTGGCCCCAGCCCGTGTGGGGACGGGTAGAGTGACGGGTGTCTGAAGGCGCACAGCAGGTCTGGCCTCTGGTACGGGTGCGACAGCATGCGGAAGCCGTCCAGGGTGCGCAGCGAGCTGGGGAAGGGCGAGGCGGCGGCTGTAGGGGCCGCGGGGGCGTAGTACGGGAGCGGGAGGTGAGAGGGGAACGGGTACGGGAGGTTGGCCGCATGCGTCATCATGTAACTGTAGAAGGCAGGGTCCGCAGGGTGGGGCCACGTCATCGCCAGGCGCTGACGCTTGTCCTTCATCCGCCGGTTTTGGAACCACACCTGCGGGGGGTACGGGAGACAGAGACACAGGACGTTACTGATTAAGCCCGTTAACCAGAGCGCAGAGCAAACACGGGCCGAGGAGTTCCGCTTTACGCACGGCACACGCTCCCAAAGATGCTTTATTTGAATGAAACCAGTGAGGACAAAGGCTTTGATCTTTGGTCATAAAATTGCATAAAGTAACATCTACAACACAGCAGCAATAAGTGGCCAATCCAGCTACATTTGCGTACTTGACAACACAACATGTATTTTTCGTATGTTGAATTCATACATTTTGCTTTTTTCGTAGATCTTAATGAGAGTCAAAAGGCCTTCAAGCACACATGTACTAATCACTGTATATTTTGCCTGATTTTAGATGTCAATTTTTGTTTTCGTATATTGACAATTTTGTAAAGACATCTAGTGACATGCAATCTTCTAGTATTTATAACCTCGAGGAAAATAAATGATTCGATTTGAAATTAGCTTTTGATTCTGAATAGGACAGACATGAAGCGTTTTAAATGTACGCACCCATTATTAACAAAAACATAGATATTAAAACATACTCCTAACTATAATAATATTTTCATTTTGACACAATCATTTCCACTACAATGGAGCTTAGAAACGTGTCCCTCGTGCCGCGATTGGACTTGTAAAGCAGCTTCGATCCTTGGACAGACCTCATATGCATTTTAGCAGCGTCAGACTGCGTGGTTAGCTTTTTGTTGTTGATGCTTTTGAAATAAGAATGATTATTATGCACGTGCTCTTATACTGTATGTAAAAATAGATACACTGAACACTGAACTTGACTACCTTAGATCCAGTTTCTTAAAGGATTTGTATGTATATTATCATGTATTTCGTCTTGTATAATTAAATCTCTATTTTGCCATTTTGTCTGCACGTGTTCTATTGGAGGAGGATGGCGTTTTCTGTAAATGTGTTTTGATTTCTGCTTCATGGCAGGTTCAAAAAGACGAGAATGATGTCACGTGATACAATCCTGAGTGTTGTAATATCTATAGAAATAGCTACTGTCAAACACATAACGAAGTTGTTGAATTGAGCACAGGCCAAATGGACACACGTCCGTTATATTTACGTTTTTATGTCTTTATAACAGACGTAATGAAGATGGACATGGGAACATTCTGATTCTGCTTCTGAGAAATTCCAAATGCAGACACATATTTGTCTGACGCATTGTCCGAATGCGTAAAATGGGAATGCGTAAAAGTCATTCAGGCAAATTGTCCTCTCATCTTATATTTGATGTAAACAAGGACCATGGATTTTGGACAGGCTTTAAGCAAGTGACGTGACGTGAAAGTGCCACAGCGTATTCGGTGGAAAAACATGCAACTAGATTTACAGTCTCACAATCGATGGGACATTTAACACAGCACATTTGCATAAAACAAAAGAAATAAATATCTATCAAAACATTCCAATGAGAATATGGTTGTAAAGATAATCGATAATCGCTACTATATATAGATCTCAATGAAACTAAACATAATATTTACAGTTTTAGAAGCATATAAATCTATGTTTTTTTATGTCATCTTAATAAATACTTGAACTCCTGTCAAAAAAAATTCGAAATTGCTGAATCAATGTAATCGTATTGTTAGCAATTTGTTATTATTTCAAATCTTTTTTGCAGAGACGGATCTGGAACTGTGGCGTTTTTCCCTCACGATTATCGTAAAATGAATCTACAACATTTGATATCGTGAATATTAAAGTGATCCACATCTTTGCTCATGCAGCTCTGCATATGTCTTTGACCCCTCTTTACCTTGATAGTGGTCTCCGGGAGGTTGAGGGCCGCGGCCAGCTCGCACCTGCGCGGCCTGGACACGTAGTTCTCCCGGTAGAACTCCTTCTCCAGACGCGCTATCTGCTCCCGGGTGAACGCAGTGCGGTAGCGGCGAATCTGGTCCGCCGTGTAGGACAGGGAGCCCGGGCCGGACGCTGCGGCCTTGCCCGGGTCCGTGCCTCCATCTGCGTGGTGGTGGTGGTGGTGGTGATGAGAGTGGAGGTGGTGGGGAGGAGGGGAGTCTTCGTTAGGATCTGAGAGAGAAAATCAACGTTATTAAGCCACATATAAGGATGACCGGGCACGTACACGCAAACACATTATTATATATAACATTCTAAATACTCAACTCACTTCAATTGATTACAGTTGTCTCCGAGGACTTTAAAAGCTGTTGATTTGCCAACACAGATCAGAGAATCAAACTGTTGAAACTCAGGAAATGCAATGATAAAAAACCCAATTTGCATACATTTTAATAAATGCCCATAAATGTCAAATACTGGAAAGTTCGAATGAAAGTAAGATATACACAGCTGTATTAGTGTTTGTCATGCAGCTAAATGTGTTTTCGACAGAGTTACGCCTGTGACCAAAACAAAAATGATTTTCTGACAGCATCCATTCTATCCATGCTCGTTTTTGACAAAGGCTTCATGGCCACACGTCATGTCTGCATGCGTACAAAACGGAAGAATCTGAATGTCAACGAAACCTTAAAAAGGCTTGAAACGGCTGAGTGTCTATTGTAAAAAAGTCATTCGAGCAAATTTGGCATGAGGTGTCTGTGGGGGACATCGAGACCAGACTAATTACAGGGTTTTAAGGACAACAGAGATGTAATGAAAGCTTCAGATGTGTAGCTTGTAGTTTTCAGCTTAGATTCGTTTCCATTGAAAATATTTAACATGTTTTGGTTTTAACATTGTCCTATTGGAACGACAACGTACATTGAGCGATGAATATCTCCAGAAATGAAAAAAGGCTGAACACATTCACTACAAAGCAAAACCATAATTTCCCCCTTTATTGTATGGATGCTATAGGGATTTCCTCATATGCACCATTTTTCAGACGTTCCCATAATGCAGTGCACGCACCTGCTAAAGCGGCGTCCTTAATGAAAAAAATGGAAAACCAGCAGTGTAGCAATCACACAAAACATGCTCTGACATGAATAAATCGGTCATTCTAAAGCTGCCAGACAAACATTTTAACGATTAATCACTCATGTTTCATTCGACCAAAACAGATGCCTGCATTTTGCACATTTTTGTATGCACACGTGTTCTTCGTAATGTGTGTAATAATGTGTGCGTGTGGATATGTGTGTATGCGTGTGTATATGTGTGTGTATGGATGTGTATGTGTGTGTATATGTGTGTGTGTGTGTGTGGGGGGGGGGGGGGGGGGGGGGGGGGGGGGTATCACCTATCCGGAAACACTTGACAGCAACAACAGCAGCTGATTACACACGGAGCTGTCAATGCGCTTTTACGCACGGTCAATTCTGCGCATAACTGGAGATGGACTGAATATAGTGGTATATTTAGGGCTTGCACACAGCGTGGCACAAGGGACAGCTGTATTCAGATGCGTCAATGCTGCGAACGTTGTTGTATAAGCACAAGATGACCAAGTATGTGGCATATTTCTGTACAAGAACATCAACAATCTTGCAAAGCCCTACACACATGCGCGCTCCGACACTTAAGTTTCGTTCATTATTGACTGCGTTAAACTGCGTGGATCGGGTTGCGCACACACTCAAACCCAAAGTCGCATTTTCTCTTATTTTTTCTGTTTTTTGTTTTGTTTTGTTTTTTCCCGAGTAACAATTGGACCGCATGCACACTGATCTGACAGCCCTACCTTTCCCCGTGGGGTAGTCCATGCTTTCCGGGGTGCAGCTCACGTCTATCTCCTCATAGAAGTCCGATTCTGGCTCCGAGCTGCTGCCGTCCTTGTGCGCCTGCTGCTGCTGCTGCTGTTTCTGCTGCTGCTGCTGCGGTCCGCTCCGCTCCACTCCCGCTGCGGACGCGTTGACGCCCCGCAGTCGCTCCTCATCGTATGGACTGCATCCACGAGGAGTCCCCGGTTCCTCTCGGCGGTCCATGAGGGGATAGGTCTGCAGAGTGAGAATGAGGCTTGTGTGTGTTGTGTAGTGCAGTGTATACTGTAGTGTGGTCCACGAGATGAGGATGGACGTGTGTGCGCGTGTGACCGTATGGGAGAGGAGTATAGTGGCTGGGAGTAGTGCTGGGAGGGGTCACCGAGGCTGTCTCTCTTTCCCCTCCCGCTGGTGTCACCCCCCCAACCCCCCCACCACCAACACCAACGCGACATCCCACCCAAAGATGACGTCACGCATCGATTGGCTGTATGGCAGATGCATCTTCATGAAGGCGAGTTGAAATTAAACCGACCGTTTGGAAGTCAAAATAAAACAATATAAATCTACATATTTTAAGAATCACAAAACCTCTTGACAACAGGTAGAAGATTAGAAAAAGGTGACTTGGTTGCGATAAATTGATTTAAATTATTAAATTATGTGTATCTGCATCTGAAGGCCATGTCCTCTCAGACCATTGAAGCTCGCTGACACTAAACAGCCGATGTGTCTTTAAGCAAGACACCTCCCCCACATTTATACTATGAGTCTGGTGATAATAATAATAATTATAACTAAATTAATACAAAAGTAATGCATCAAACTTATAAAGCTCATTTTGGAAGCTCAAAGACATCACAGCATTATTAATTCACAGTGGTGATAGACTAATGTTGCCACAGCTGCCCTGGGGCACACTGACAGAAGCAACCCGTCCGCCACCAATCATTCATGCACACACTGGACTCAGAGGAGACAATGTGAGTGAAGTGTCTTGCTTAAAGACACAACAGCAGTTTGGCCTTTTTCGGCTGCAGCAACCGCCAGTGTCCAGATGTTCCCAGAGGTCTCCCATCCCAGTACTAACCAGGCTCTGTCCTGTTTAGCTTCTGAGGATGGACAGGATCAGACGTTCACATGGAGGTAATATTGACTCTTACATTGCAGGACTCTTTGAGAAAGTATTTGTGTTCAAGATGGCTATTGCTAATACCATCATGTGGGTGTGTAATGCACTGTATCAATAATGAAAATCAAAATTGAAACTGAAACCCACTCACTGCCCCAGAGACAACGGTCTGAGAGATAAGGACCATAACTCACAGGACCAGGAGAGGACCATGAGCTGTTCTGCCTCAGAGGAGAGGGACAGAGAACCATCATCAGGGCCTCATTTATAAAACTTGAGTAGAAATATACACAGTACGATAAAGACAAAAACATCCACAAACTGTTTGCCTCATCCTTTTTCAAACATTTAATTTAGGTCCAAAACCTAAATTACTCATTAAGAAGAAGTTGTTTGTTCGTAAATGACAACATTAATATGGAATGCGACGTGTTTGTACAAACACATGTTCTGAGGCTCCACACTGACCTGAATCTTCACACTGTGTATATGTGAGTTCATCCAGGCTCAAGGAAAATCCGTGTAAAACGTATAAAAACTGTTGAACATGTCAAAATTGTGTCAGTGTTTTTAGGTTTACAGTAATTACAGATAATCTTAGTCTTGATTCATGTGAGACTTACGCAGATACAGGGAAACTCTTCACAGAAAGAACCCGTCTGGGCCCGGACCCCAGGACCCCTTCTGGCTTTGAAGGACTGTGTAAGTGAACCATAGAAGTGAACGTATGACACTTTTTCTTCTCTTGGCTTAATGAAGAAACAACACACAGCTGAGCAGAACATTGTCCCAACATGTTTTGGGAGGGGCTAAAACAGTGAGACTCATAAAGCTGTTTATTTAATATAATTTATGATTTATGTGTTTATCTGATTTGGACGTACATACTGTAATATAATCACACACAAATTCATTGTGTTGGTTTTCAGAATCATTTATGTAAAAATAGCATCAATCTCTCAATACTGATGGGCCCGGCTGTGCGGGGACATTACAGACAGGTGCAGTAGAAGAACACTCAAACAATAACAACACACCCAGCTTTAAATACAATGCCTAATAATTTGACCTGAAGTACAGTATAAAACTACGAATGCATGATACTTTCAAAATTTACCATAAAACATTAGTATTTACTAATCAGTATTGCACATTATTACATGTGAATGGCACACAGTAAGCATTGTTCAATGTACAGTCTGACAGCAGCCTGATGTTCACTCGGGCAGAGCAGCAGAATGGAGTCTTTGGAAATCCACTACCATTTTAAAGATAACCTGATTTAAAGACTCGCAGATACAGTATGCTATTGGGAGGGGGTCTTCACACTCAGCATTACCGTATGCCTTTGGGAGTTTGGAAAAGGGTAAACTTTCACCAGTTATCATTTCCATATCAGACAAATATAAATTGGGAATGTTGTTCACTGATGCAGTCAGACGTAAATAAGGTTCACGTTATACATGAAGAAACACTCCAACATGAAATCATCTTTGTCATTGATACACAATGACTTGTTGTGAGCTTTGGCCCTTTACCTCTTGGTCGCAATTTCAGGTCATACCGTACTTTTTCATCGGGCATCCGTCACTCCGCATCCGTCTCCATTCTGCAGCCAACACCAGACCGGTCCATTCTGCACGTAGGAGACGAGGCCTTCATAGACAGGATTAGGGTTCAGGGGGAGAGGTTTGGTGAACACTGGGAGCGGAACAACTCAGGTACCGAGGAGTATAAGGTGCGGAATGTCTTGGAAGAACAGTGACAACATCTACCTCTGTCATATTTGTTGGTATCATGCCATCATAGATTTTTACCAAATTATCAAAATTAAAACTTGTATTTGAACATCGTGTTTTGAAGTGGGACATATAGTCTCTCCTGTGCAGCATTATCTGCAGCAGCTTTTACGCAACAGAAACGACAGTGAGCCTTATTTTGCAGTTATAATAAAACTCATGTATTTTCCGCAGTAAGAAAAATCATGGACAACACTCATGGGAAATGTACCATAAAACTCATAATTCTAACAGTTTTGGTTATCTAAAGGCCGAAGCTACATGGTGCCGTGGTAGGTGCTGATTGGACTGTCTATTCCTCCATGGTATAACTTCACATGCACACAGTAAATCTAACATCAATGAATGTCTTCTGTCTGTGACACAACCCCAGACCCCTGCATGTTTTCTTCACAATGACAAAAACGCACTAATTTAGGATCATGTGTCAAATTCCTAAATCCTTTGAAAAGCTACCTTGTGGAGAAATACTGGTAGATCCCGAGCTACAGGTTGGAGACCCCAAATCTAGAGCTGACATCAAACGCAATTTTGATTTCTTTCATTCTGAACCAATCGCTGCCTCAGTCTGTCAAAAAATGACTGAGGCAGGTTCCGAAGCACACAAGCCCGAGGGGCCTTTATTCCAGTTTCAGAGTTCTTACAAAATTAGAGTTTTTCAGGCAGAATGAAAACAGTGCATGCAATTAAATAACAATTTTCGTCACATCACGTCATGTGGAAGGTGTTAGTATAGTCTCAACAACAGAGACAAAACTGAAGTGGCCATGACCTGATCACATGTCTGTGTTTGTCCATTGAATGACGGTCATTGTTTTTTCCACCATCCCCGCTCCTTCTTCTGACCCACCGGCCCGACACATGAGCCCCTGAGTCATTGGATTAGTCCAGTTTCCTTTAGCCCCAGGTAGAACTTGGTTGAACTTGTATACAGACGTTTAATGCGGCTGTGTTTGATCAGCCATGATTCAGCAGAGCACAGGAAGTGAAGGCGTCTCACATCGCTGCCCTGAAAGCTCACATGAGTGCGTCTCAGGACGAAGACACTATCTATATGACAGATCTGCTCCGGGACATTTCCTCCTGCTCTATCTGTCTCCATCATGAGGCTTTATAGCTGCTGAAAGGAGAACATGCAGCACCCACAGGTCACAGTGTCACAGTGTTTTCCCTTGTCATTTACTCACAGTGGATTTTAGAACCCGGATGTAAGCTTCGTTCCTATTGAGCTGGAGTTCCATTCAATTCCATTCAATTTATATTTGTACAGCCCTAAATCACAACAGTAGTAATCTCGAAGGACTTGGCTATTGTTGTTATTTTGCCAACACTGTAGATCCAGGCCTGAGGCTGTAGATCTAGGACTGAGGCTGTAGATCCAGGACTGAGGCTGTAGATCCAGGACTGAGGTCGTAGATTTCAGGGGGGGCAGCCCATGGGTCCGGGTCTGTTAAGACATCCAGTCTGCAGGTGCCGATGGAGGAGGCCGGATTCAGGGGTTACGCCATGAAACAGACAATGGGACAGTGAGTGAATAGCAATGAACAGACTACAGTTGAAGAGTAGAGGTTGATGTTGGCGTGTTCCTTTTAGTCTTTTTGCAGAGGAGTGTTCAGTGTGAATCCTGCCACCAAACAGCTCTGACTTACTGCTTTCGAGGCAGCTGCTACAAGAGGCCGAGATGAAGAAGGTTATCGGACTGTGACATATGAAACTGCACTCAAGTCAAAAGAAGGACAATACTTGGCACAATGACAGGAAAACAGGAGTGCAACATTCCCACTGTGGTCCTGGGTCGACATTTCGTTCCAACAGTTCAACAAACACGGAAATTATATTAAAATTTCTCACACCAGAGACGCCATTGCTCTGACCACCCCCACCAGGACAGGCTCGACACACAATGATGGTTATGGTTCTAAACAACAGAAACATGTCAAAGATGTTGTCTAAAGGTAAATGTGTGCGAATTATGTATTTATGTATTTATACCTGTTATATTATATGAGTTATATTATGAATCAACGTTACTGTAAATGAGTCGGGATTAACTAAACAGTGAGTTTCCAACTGTAGTGCAAAGTTTTTTATTTCATAATTGAATTCAACATATGCATAAAACACGGCATTGTTTTTTTTTCACCCGTTGTTATTTTTTGTGTGCCTTTGTGCTTGTGTGTGTGTGTGTGTGGTTGTGTTTAGAGCCTAGTGGGGACAACAAAGCCGCATGTAGCAGGGACTAGAGAGCCTGCACTTCTGTTGTCGTAGAAATGTTGGCAGCCATCTTGCTTGTTCATCAAGAGGCTCTTCTACCAAAAAGACATGCATCTTATTCTTTTTCATGTTTGTAATTGTAACTATTGTTTTTTAAAAGTTGTATTCATTAATTGTGTTTCTGTATTACTTTTTGAATGCAGGCTGATGGTGGGCCTGTAGACGCTCCTTATGCCACAATATTTCAACTAATTCCTTGATTAAATTGTATATTTCTCCTGTGTGAGATTAATAAAGTACATCTTATCTTACCTTAAAGTGTTTGAAACAGACGCATAATGGTGTCGTTGTGTCCTAATAATTCATAGAAATGTATTCATCGGCACATTTTGATCTGAGTGTTCTTGTGAATTCTGTTTCTTTCACAATGATAAAGACTTGTTGTTTTTTCCCCCCTCAATATTACTCCCATCTCCGATCTGTCTTATCAATTGTCTGTTCAGGCCTAAAGGTCATTTGTTGAATGATCTATTCAGATTTGGGAACAATTCAAAACACAATCGTATATTAGATGTTTTGAATGGGGAAAAGTGGAAGTGTTGGGAAAGATGCCAAAAAAACTGCACATAATGATACTGATACTGAGAGTATTCTGTCTCTTTCACTGCAACTTTATCACAAACACACACACACACACACGCTTTTGTAAATAATTTGAATTTCCTTAAACTAGTCCTTGAATGCGGAAAAGTCTCCTCAAAGGGATGGAATTGAAAAATGTATGCGTATTAATAGATTCCTCAAAAGCACACACATGCATAATAATACAAAGGGGGGACATAAGTTTTCCTCCAACTGTATCTGACCATTCCATTTGTCCAAATCTCAACGTTCTAAATCTGCAGAGAACCCAATTGCATCAGGGAATAGTTGAATTTATAGTGTTCTTTTGCCTCTGAAATACAAAATGCTGTACCAGCTTTAAAAGTTCTTTATCATAGATGATGTTTGTCCCAACAGGAAGAGTTTTGTAAAAGTAAAATGCTGTGGAGAAAGCTTCTGGTTTGAAAACACGTTATATTTTGCATACAGTGACAAATATCCCTGTGAGTCACTGTTTGAAGCTTTGGGCTGAGAGCTGAGAGAGGCTGGTCTTAGATCAGCTGTTTCACACTGAGAATGAATGTAACAGGGGCCATTTAGAAAAAAAACAAAAACAATTGTTGTGTACCCCAACTTTAAACATACGTTTGAATTTTTTTTTGTTCTATTTTAAACTTTAACAAGTGTGCGCATACGATCTTATTTTTGAGCGCACACAGACACACACACACACACACACACACACACACACACACAATACACACGTACATTTATACAGAGAGAGGAGCACACACACACACACACACACACACACACTTACATGCTTACAGAGAGAGAAAGAAACACACACATGAGAGATAGGAACACACACACACACACACACACACACACACACACACACAGGCACACACACACTTACATACATGCAGAGAGAGAGAACCACACACATGAGAGAGAGGAACACACACACACACACACAATACATGCACTTTTGTAAATATCTCGAATTTCAAGTAAAACCTTTATAATATTATAGTTCTATGTGATAAGCTCTCTCTAGTCCCTCATTATACCGCTCTATGGAGGATGAGGGACAGGGGAGGTGGGGGAGCGGGGGGGAGGGGGTCTTGGTGACAGAGGGGCCCGCGCTGTGCCTCTGTGCTGTCCTCGTGCGCCCTCCTCTGTCCGAACACGGGAACAGACCCCTCTCTACGCCCCCACACCGCCCTCCTCCTCCTCTCTCTCTTTCTTTTCTCTGCACTCAGGAAAATTCCTCTGGCTCTCACTCACCCGGAGACTTTTATATGGCTGCTGCAAAGAGACGCGGAAGAAAGAGAGAAGAAAAAAAGAGGGAAGAAAGTCTTTGAACGCAACTGTTTGGAGTCCTTATCTTACCTTAGCCCTGTTTACGAAGCCAGGGCTGAGGCTGCGGCCACACTCGGGAATGAACTCCATTTGCTGTCTTTGAGCACAGAAATATTTGAAATGAAACAGTTGACTACATGAGAGTTTAAAGTGATTATGAAGCCTTGCTTAGGGGCTGAAGAGTTACACAAAAAGTCAAGGCTGGTACCTACTTTCCAAACCAACACAATAAAATCCATCCAACTAGTCTTTCGCTCTCTCTTCTACTATACTTGCATTATTGGCCTCACATCTTCAAACATGCTTTTTCCGACAGGAAATTGACAAAGACAGGACCACCTCACTCAAGGTATGTTGGGTATCCCAGCTTTAAGATTAAAATTATCCTATAAAAGTGTACTTGAATTTGTAGTTTAAAAGAGAGACTTTAGACAAACTATATTGAGCCACATGCAATTGTTTGCATACAGCACACACATAACCTAAAACATCAGAAAAGTTAAGAATGGAATTATTAAAAGTCCAACGCTAAAAGATGAAGCCGTCAATTTCTATTAAGAATATGTGACAAAGTGCAAGGTTTTAAAAATGTTTTTTAAAAACAACATTTGTATATATTCTTTCATGATCTTTGCTCTTAAAACTGGTAACATTTCAGATGTATCATTACCAAGTCTTTAATGCAACACACGGTTCCAGATCACGGATCAGAAATGCGTTTTCAAATAGATTTTCTAACTATGAAGTTACTTACAGATATGATTTTAATGGACATTTTCCATATGTGCAGAAGCCTATGGGCCTAAACATATTCTCAATAATCTATACTATAGATACATATAGTCTTTCATTACAACGGGCCGTTGTAACATTTTTCATGGGACCAAACATATATAGGTCAAAACCAAGTCTGAATTTAAACTCAACTAACCAAACAAAGACACGTTGGTGCACTCACAAACGGAAAGAACCGGCCGAATATTTGTCTTCATTAAATTGGTTATTACGAAGCTATAGATATAATAATGTTAATTTGTTTATATATATATATATATATATATATATATATATATATATATATATATATATATATATATATATATATATATATATATATATATATATATATATATATATATATATATATATATATATATATATATATATATATATATATATATATATATATATATAATACTTAATACTGGTTTACACAGACCTATTATTTCTAGGCCTATATTCTACAATTCGCATACACAAAGTCGTTCAACGCACACTATGAATTGAAATAAACTACGAATCAATAAGGGCAAATAAACAAAAGCCTATTGCCCTAGAATCCATCAACATATGACTTATCATGAACAATGGATGATCAATTCGTATATCATTCTGAAAGTGCCTCTTTGAACAACAGAGACACACGGCTCTGTCTCTCGTTTCAAATCCAAGATCAAACCCGTCTTTATCTGGCACTTTTATGCCTTCCACTCCACTGCGCACTCCGAGTTTAGTCACAGAGCCGCGCTTTACTCACATACAATGTTTGAGTTAAGCAACAGGTCTGGTCTGGGGCGGATGAGTCTTGTGATCCCGCAGAGATAAGGCGCAACGCGATGGCCTTTTTTGCGCAACCAGTCCCGTATCACTCGCGGCCTTTACGGTAGTGTCACTTTTATACGGTGTGTGTTTAAGATATGGACACGTCTTGAGTTAGAGGACCGGTGCACTGTCCTGAGGTGTCCGAGGACCAGATTTGACCTGAGATTTGAGATTTGTTTCATTTTTATGCTTACCTTACTCTATTTTTACTTCTAATCCTGCAGGTTGTGACCTCTGGTTACTGACATGGCAATAAACATCATTGATTGTGACTGATTCTGATTCTGAGAAGTACAATAATAAGTTGCTTTATATCTATCTATTTATTTATTAAAATTATTCAGACGGCAATAGAACAATTAAAGTAAAGGCAACTTAATAAAAGAAAATTAATAATGAAGTACATAAAACAAACAACCAACATTTACTGTATGATCTCGTCTGCCTAGAATGAGGCAACTAAGTCTGTCTGAAAAGGAGTGGGGGAAGTAAACTCTTTTCTAATCCCACCCCTTTCTTCTGTATAAATTCAATGATATGATCCTGAAAATGTGAGACAGGCTTCTTCTCTGACAATGTTCAAATCCCGGTCACAGTAAAAACAGTTTTGTTTATCTCACATGAAGGCTCATATCTTAACTCTTTTTAATGCACTTTATTCATGATTTAAAAGCCTTGTCAAGATTCAAGAATCAAAAATGTGTTTGCCATTTGCAGTAAAACCACATTGGAAAAAACGGTGCAAGACTATCCCAGTGTGCACCAGACAGTGACAGCACACACCAGAGCTCTTGCGTGATAGTTTTGTTCAACACTTTAAGTTGCCTTGTGTATGAACTGTGCTATACAATTAAACTTACCGTGCCTTTTATGTGGTTGAAAGTAGCCGATTATTTCTTTCATAGCTGACACGTCAACGCATTAGTTTTGTGTTGTTTATTTACGTTTTAAAACATATTCCTCAACTCAAATGGTAGAAAAGTGGTGGCCAAAAATTAAAATCCAAGCGTTTTATGGTCTGTATGTCCAGTTTACCAAACAAATGAACGGATTAAGATTAAGATTCAGAGATCCTTTATTCAGTCTACAGTTGGGAAATGTCAGAGTTGGAGTTACAGAACCGTGTACTATGTGGAGAACACCGCACAAGATAAGTGAACAATAACTCTATAGTAAAATAACAAAACATCTCTAACTTTAGCATAAAAAAGCAAGTCAAAAATCTCTAACCTTAGCAGACTGAAGAAGCAAGTCTAAAATCTTTAACCTTATTATAATAAAGTAGCATGTGTAAAATCTCTAACTATAGCATGATAAAGAAGCAGCCATGTCACCATTTAAACTTGCCAGACATACAGTATATGTTTTGTGTGTGTGTGTGTGTGTGTGTGTGTGTGTGTGTGTGTGTGTGTATCTATATGTTCCAGCGCTCTCTCTCTCTCTGCTGCACTTCTGGGGTCTGTCTCTCAGGTCTGTGTGTGTCGTTGTGCAGGGAGGGGAGATCAAAGTGGGGGTCGCAGGCTGTCCAGACACTCCAGAATGCGTCCCCCCCAGTTTTACTAGCCAGGGCCAACTTGAACTTGACCGTGGAGGCTGCAGTATTGGGGCTTGTAACCCAATCCCAAACCCAGACTAGACACATAACTTCAGTGTTGTGGAGAGATGCTTTCAGGGATTGAGGGAAGCTTTGGAATACTTTCAAAACGACTGTAATCACTGAAAGTTAAAGTAGATAATACTTGTTTATTGTTAGTTTTTTTAAAGTATGGCGTAGAACCTGGAAAATCATGCAATGCTAGTTCTATTATGCAAGTGATAGTTGAATCAGTCAGATACTTAAAGTCACCAGAACTTGCCAAATATAAATTAAAATCACAGTCAAACTTTACTGCCATCAATTGGGTTTTGCAATTTATCTACCCATGGAGTTGGCAATATCAAGTAAAGATATCCACCTATCATACCTTACACAGAGAAAGTGGGTTTATAGGATTATAAAGTGGGATTATGTCAATACCAATGTCAATGTGAATCTCATCTTTATTATAGCACATTTACAACTCCAGCTGCCCAAAGTGCTTCACAGGCACAAAATAAATCTGCATAAAAAACACACAGTACACATTGGACGCACTCTGAACTCAATATCTGATATCTGACAAACTGAGGTCCAAGGTTGGCTTTGGCCGCATGTAAATAAACATTTTATTCATATTTCCTTGTGCGACTCACATTTGGTTTAGTATATTGCAGTTTATTAGGAGCGTCATGGTTCAGGGTTTTCAAGACTCATCCTGGTTTTCCAAGAGCACCTTTTTCCCCAAGGTTGGATTGATTTGTAACACCTGCAGCCTACAGACACATCAAAGTGTTTTCTACTGAAGGTAAAGAGCTTTTAAAGGACATATAATCTGTATTACTTCATCGTTCTATTGCTGAAGTATAGAATACACATGTGATATATACACACTAATATATATATACTCAGATGGACAGAACTAACTGCAGAGAGTGACTTTTGAGTGTATACAGTGTGATATACCATAATATTGCACATTATTACACAGCAGTATTGCACATGTATATATATGTATTTTTTTTAACAATTACCACTATACAATTGCACATTTGTATTACTATCGCACATATTACTACTGAAGTATTGCACATATCACTATAACTACACAATTGCAGCTGGGGAACCTGTGTTCCAAACCACAACAGATGTAACTTTCTTAGAGTCTGTGTAACTTGTTCCTGGTTCAAAAACATTTTGATTCTGTCACTGGTGTCAGATTTTTTTTCATACAGAGTTCAAAAGAGAGAACCACCTTTAGTCAATCACTCACTGTGGACTGGTGACTCAGTGAGTGAGTCTATGTTTTCCTCACATGTGGTTGTTCTGTTTGGACAAACAACAATACATATTTATGAAACAAAAATAAAGTACCACATCTTTTACAATAAGTGAAACCAAACACATCAGACTAGTCTTTTGTGAACATTCTTTGAAAATACTGTAGTAGTTATCCACATCTTCACTATTGCTACATTATTGCACATATTACTATATTGCACATGTTCATTTGACTAGATATTGTACTTAATCCTACACTATCACGACGACTTCTATCATTCCCAAAGTAAGGCGCATATTACCATTTTGCATGTCATTATAGGCTACACATTGCACGGTAACTCGAGTCAGAGAGGGAGAATAACACATGTTTATTGTCTGCTGTGTTCGTTGTACAGTCTGATAGTCTGTGGAAACCTGACTTGACTCATCCATGTTGTGTCTTCCTTGGCCTATTATTGTAAAAACACAAATCAACAGATTTAAATGGGTCAAGAATCCCATTAATATGTAAAAATCACAAGAAATGTTCTATAATGATTTTTAATATATGGGAATTACAAATACACGTGGCACATCGACCCACACATCGCTGGAGTAAGCCCTGTTGTGGAAAGTAGTTATTGTAATCGTATACATTCCATATACTTTTTGGAGTCGGCTTTTAGCACTAGCAGTTTAGCCATGTCATTGTGATTAGTTAGGCAACATTAAAACAATATATAACGTCATGAGCTTGTCTCTTTAATTCTGTCGAAACCCCCAAAACTCACACCACACATACAGATATGGAATAAAATCTATTGTATCAATTTAAAGAAAGTTTTGCATGTGTTTTACTTTGAATTCATCCTATTAAACAGCTGCGTGTTCCAAACTTATGTTACGATAAGTACTTTTCATAACTGTTGGTAAACTGCGTCAGTGCTAACATGTGACTATATTGCACATGTTACTATTACTACAGTATTGCATCTATCTATAATTATACACTATTGCACATATCACTACTAAAGTATGTGACATCGGATATAACAGTATTTCACATATTACTGAATTGCAAATGTTACTTCAAGAGTATTGCACTTATTTATGTACACACTATTGCTGAAGTATTGGACATACTGTATTGTACCACGACAGTGGCGGCGACAGTGGCTCAGTTGGTAGAGCATTGGCCTTTGGGCCTGAAGGTCGTGGGATCGAGACCACCGTAAGACCTACTTCACGACTCCCACTGATAACTGCTGTCGCTGTGTCCTTGGGCAAGACACTTAACCCCACTTTGCCTGAAGCCCCCACTGAAACATCTGCTCCTGTGGAC